>JANJXV010000487.1:125000-716177 GCA_024803745.1 Megascapheus bottae | reverse complement strand
TCACACACCTATATTATGACCTCACACACCTCCATTCTATGACTTTACACACCTCCCTTCTATGACTTCTCACACCTCCATTCTGTGACTTCACACACCTCCATTCTGAGTTCACACACCTCCATTCTGTGACTTCACACACCTCCAATCTGACTTCACACAGCTCCATTCTATGACTTCACACACCTCCATTCTGTGACTTCACACACCTCCATTCTATGACTTCACACACCTCCATTGTGACTTCACACACCTCCATTCTATGAGTTCACACACCTCCATTCTGACTTCACACACCTCCATTCTATGACTTCACACACCTCCATTCTGACTTCACACACCTCCATTCTATGACTTCACACAACTCCATTCTGACTTCACACACCTCCATTCTGTGACTTCACACACCTCCATTCCATGACTTCCCACACCTCCATTCGATGACTTCACACACCTTTATTCTTTGACTTCACACACCTCCATTCTATGAGGTCACACACCTCCATTTGTGATTCTACACACCACCTTTTTGACTTCACAAACCTCCATTCTGTAATTTCACACACCTCCATTCTGTGACTTCACACACCTTCATTGTTTGACTTCACACACCTCCATTCTTTGACTTCACACACCTCCATTCCATGACTTCTCACACCTCCATTCTATGAGTTCACACACCTCCATTCTATGAGTTCACACACCTAAATTTTGACTTCACACACCTCCATTCTATGATTTCACACACCTTCATTTTTACTTCAGAATCATCCATTCAATGACTTCACGCACCTCCATTCTATGACTTCACAAATCTCTGTTCTGTGACTTCACACACCTCCATTCTGAGTTCACACACCTCAATTCTGTGACTTCACATACCTCAATTCTGGCTTCACACACCTCCATTCTATAACTTCACACAATTCCATTCTATGACTTCACACACCTCTATTCTATGACTTCACACACCTCCATTGTGAGTTCACACAACTCCATTCTATGACTTCACACACCTCCATTCTGACGTCACACAGCTCCATTCTATGACTTCACACACCTCCATTCTGTGCCTTCAAACACCTCCATTCTATGACTTAACACAGCTTCATTCTGAGTTCACACACCTCACTTCTGTGACTTCACACACCTCAATTCTGGCTTCACACACCTTCATTCTATGACTTTACACCCTTCCTTTCTATCACTTCACACACCTCCATTCTTTGACTTCACACTCCTCCATTGTGAGTTCACACACCTCCATTCTGTGACTTCACACACCTCCATTCTGTGCCTTCAAACACCTCCATTCTATGACTTAACACACCTTCATTCTTACTTCACAAACATCAGTTCTATGACTTCACACACCTCCATTCTATGACTTCACACACCTCCATTATATGACTTTCCACACCTCCATCTGTGACTTCACACACCTCAATTCTGTGACTTCACACACCTCCATTATGACTTCACACACCTGCATTCTATGACTTCACACACCTCCATTCTATGACTTCACACCTCCATTCTGTGACTTCACACACCTCCATTCTGAGTTCACACACCTCCATTCTGTGACTTCACACTCCTCAAATCTGACTTCACACAGTTCCATTCTATGATTTCACACACCTCCATACTGTGACTTCACACACCTCCATTCTATGATTTCACACACCTCCATTCCATGACTTCACACACCTCCTTTCGATGACTTCAAACACCTCCATTCTGTGACTTCACACCTCCATTCTGTGACTTCACACACCTCCATTTTGACTTCACACACTTCCATTCTTTGACTTCACACACCTCCATTCTGTGACTTCACACACCACCATTATTTGACTTCGCACACCTATATTTTTGGACTTCACACACCTCCTTTCCATGACTTCACTCATCTCCATTTTATGAGGTCGCACACCTCCATTTTGACTTCACACACCTCCATTCTATGACTGCACACACCTCCATTCTATGACTTCACAAACCTCCATTCTGACTTCACACACCTCCATTCTGACTTCACAAACATAAATTCTGTGACTTCACACACCTCCATTCTATGACTTCACACACTTCCATTCTTTGACTTCACACACCTCCATTTTTTGACTTCACACATCTCCATTGTGAGTTCACACACCTCCATTCTATGACTTAACACACCTCCATTCTGACTTCACACAGCTCCATTCTATGACTTCACACCCCTCCATTCTGTGACTTCACACACCTCAATTCTGTGACTTCACACACCTACATTATGACTTCACACACCTCCATTCTATGACTTCACACACCTCCATTCTGACTTCACACACCTCCATTCTATGACTTCCACACCTCCATTCTGTGACTTCACACACCACCATTCTATGACTTCACATACCTCCATTGTGACTTCACACACCTCTATTGTATGAGTTCACACACCTCCATTCTGACTTCACACACCTCCATTCTATGACTTCACACACCTCCATTCTGACTTCACACACCTCCATTCTATGACTTCACACAACTCCATTCTGACTTCACACACCTCCATTCTATGAGTTCACACACCTCCATTTATGACTCTACACACCACCTTTTTGACTTCACACACCTCCATTCTGTGATTTCAAACACCTCCGTTCTGTGACTTCACACACCTTTATTGTTTGACTTCACACACCTCCATTCTTTGACTTCACACACCTCCTTTCCATGACTTCACACACCTCCATTCTATGAGTTCACATACCTCCATTTTGACTTCAGAAACATCCATTATATGACTTCAGGCACTTCCATTCTATGACTTCACAAATCTCCGTTCTGTGATTTCACACACCTCCATTCTGAGTTCACACACCTCCATTCTCTGAGTTCACACACCTCCATTCTGTGACTTAACACACCTCCATTCTATGACTTCACAGACCTCCATTCTTTGACTTCACACACCTTTATTATTTGACTTCACACACCTCCATTCTGGGACTTCACACACCTCAATTGTGAGTTCACACACCTCCATTCTGTGACTTCACACACCTCCATTCTGTGACTTCAAACACCTCAATTCTGGCTTCACACACCTCCATTCTATGACTTCACACAATTCCTTTCTATGACTTCACACACCTCCATTCTTTGACTTCACACACCTAAATTGTGATTTCACACACCTCCATTCTATGACTTCACACACCTCCATTATGACTTCACATAGCTCCATTCTATGATTTAACACACCTCCATTCTGTGCCTCACACACCTCCATTCTATGACTTAACACACCTTCATTCTTACTTCACAAACATCCTTTCTATGATCACACACCTCCATTCTATGACTTCATACACCTCCATTCTATAACTTCACACACCTCCATTCTGTGACTTCACACACCTCATTTCTCTGACTTTACACACCTCCATTATGACTTCACACACCTATATTCTATGACTTCACACACCTCCATTCTATGACTTCACACCTCCATTCTGTGATTTCACACACCTCCATTCTGAGTACACACACCTCCATTCTGTGACTTCACACACCTCCAATCTGACTTCACACAGCTCCATTCTATAACTTCACACACCTCCATACTGTGACTTCACACACCTCCATTCTATGATTTCACACACCTCCCTTGTGACTTCACACACCTCCATTCTATGACTTCACACAACTGCATTCTGACTTCACACACCTCCATTCTGTGACTTCACACACCTCCGTTCCATGTCTTCACACACCTCCATTCCATGACTTCACACACCTTCATTCGATGACTTCACAAACCTCCATTTTATGATTTCACACACCTACATTCTATGATTTCACACACCTCCCTTGTGACTTCACACACCTCCATTCTATGACTTCACACAACTACATTCTGACTTCACACACCTCCATTCTGTGATTTCACACACCTCCATTCTGTGACTTCACACACCTTTATTGTTTGACTTCACACACCTCCATTCTTTGACTTCACACACCTCCTTTCCATGACTTCACACACCTCCATTCTATGAGTTCACACACCTCCATTCTATGAGTTCACACACCTCCATTTTGACTTCAGAAACATCCGTTATATGACTTCACGCACTTCCATTCTATGACTTCATAAATCTCCGTTCTTTGATTTCACACACCTCCATTCTGAGTTCACACACCTCCATTCTCTGAGTTCACACACCTCCATTCTGTGACTTAACACACCTCCATTCTATGACTTCACAGACCTCCATTCTGTGACTTCACACACCTTTATTATTTGACTTCACACACCTCCATTCTGGGACTTCACACACCTCCATTGTGAGTTCACACACCTCCATTCTGTGACTTCACACACCTCCATTCTGTGACTTCACACACCTCCATTCTGTGACTTCACACATCTCCATTCTGTGACTTCACACACCTCCATTCTATGACTTCACACACCTCCATTCTGTGACTTCACACACCTCCATTCTGTGACTTCACACACCTCAATTTTGACTTCACACACTTCCATTCTTTGACTTCACACACCTCCATTCTGTGACTTCACACACCACCATTGTTTGACTTCACACACCTCCATTTTTGGACTGCACACACCTCCATTCCATGACTTCACGCATCTCCATTTTATGAGTTCGCGCACCTCCATTTTGACTTCACACACCTACATTCTATGACTTCACACACCTTCATTCTACTTCAGAAACATCCATTCTATGACTTCACACACCTCCATTCTATGACTTTACAAACCTCCATTCTGTGACTTCACACACCTCCATTCTGAGTTCACACACCTCAATTCTTTGACTTCACACACCTCAATTCTGGCTTCACACACCTCCATTCTATGACTTCACACAATTCCTTTCTATGACTTCACACACCTCCATTCTTTGACTTCACACACGTCCATTGTGATTTCACACACCTCCATTCTATGACTTCACACACCTCCATTATGACTTCACATAACTCCATTCTATGACTTCACACACCTCCATTCTCAGCCTCACACACCTCCATTCTATGACTTAACACACCTTCATTCTTACTTCACAAACATCCATTCTATGATCACACACCTCCATTCTATGTCTTCACACACCTCCATTCTATAACTTCACACACCTCCATTCTGTGACTTCACACACCTCAATTCTGTGACTTCACACACCTCCATTATGACTTCACACACCTCCATTCTATGACTTCACACACCTCCATTCTATGACTTCACACCTCCATTCTGTGATTTCACACACCTCCATTCTGAGTACACATACCTCCATTCTGTGACTTCACACACCTCCCATCTGACTTCACACAGCTCCATTCTATAACTTCACACACCTCCATACTGTGACTTCACACACCTCCATTCTATGATTTCACACACCTCCCTTGTGACTTCACACACCTCCATTCTATGACTTCACACAACTGCATTCTGACTTCACACACCTCCATTCTGTGACTTCACACACCTCCATTCCATGACTTCACACACCCCAATTCTTTGACTTCACACACCTCCATTCTATGAGTTCACAAACCTCCATTCTGTGAGTTCACACACCTCCATTTTGACTTCACACACCTCCCATCTGACTTCACACAGCTCCATTCTATAACTTCACACACCTCCATACTGTGACTTCACACACCTCCATTCTATGATTTCACACACCTCCCTTGTGACTTCACACACCTCCATTCCATGACTTCACACACCTCCATTCCATGACTTCACCCACCTCCATTCGATGACTTCACACACCTCCATTCTATGATTTTACACACCTCCCTTGTGACTTTACACACCTCCATTCCATGACTTCACACACCTCCATTCTGTGATTTCACACACCTCCATTCTGTGACTTCACAAACCTTTATTGTTTGACTTCACACAATGCATTCTTTGACTTCACACACCTTTATTCCATGACTTCACACACCTCCATTCTATGAGTTCTCAGACCTCCATTCTACGAGTTCACACACCTCATTTTGACTTCATACACCTCCATTCTATGACTTCACACACATTCATTCTTATTCAGAAACACCCATCCTATGACTTCACACACCTCCATTCTATGACTTCACACACCTCCATTCTGTGACTTCACACACCTCCATTCCATGACTTCACACACCCCAATTCTTTGACTTCACACACCTCCATTCTATGAGTTCACAAACCTCCATTCTGTGAGTTCACACACCTCCATTTTGACTTCACACACCTCCATTCTGTGACTTCACACACCTCCATTCTTTGACTTCACACACCTACATTATGACTTCACACACCTCCATTCTATGACTTCACACACCTCCATTCTGACTTCACACACCTCCATTCTATGACTTCCACACCTCCATTCTGTGACTTCACACACCACCATTCTATGACTTCACATACCTCCATTGTGACTTCACACACCTCTATTGTATGAGTTCACACACCTCCATTCTGACTTCACACACCTCCATTCTATGACTTCACACACCTCCATTCTGACTTCACACACCTCCATTCTATGACTTCACACAACTCCATTCTGACTTCACACACCTCCATTCTATGAGTTCACACACCTCCATTTATGACTCTACACACCACCTTTTTGACTTCACACACCTCCATTCTGTGATTTCACACACCTCCGTTCTGTGACTTCACACACCTTTATTGTTTGCCTTCACACACCTCCATTCTTTGACTTCACACACCTCCTTTCCATGACTTCACACACCTCCATTCTATGAGTTCACATACCTCCATTTTGACTTCAGAAACATCCATTATATGACTTCAGGCACTTCCATTCTATGACTTCACAAATCTCCGTTCTGTGATTTCACACACCTCCATTCTGAGTTCACACACCTCCATTCTCTGAGTTCACACACCTCCATGCTGTGACTTAACACACCACCATTCTATGACTTCACAGACCTCCATTCTGTGACTTCACACACCTTTATTATTTGACTTCACACACCTCCATTCTGGGACTTCACACACCTCAATTGTGAGTTCACACACCTCCATTCTGTGACTTCACACAGGTCCATTCTGTGAATTCAAACACCTCCATTCTGTGACTTCACACATCTCCATTCTGTGACTTCACACACCTCCATTCTGTGACTTCACACACCTCCATTCTGTGACTTCACACACCTCAATTTTGACTTCACACACTTCCATTATTTGACTTCACACACCTCCATTCTGTGACTTCACACACCACCATTGTTTGACTTCACACACCTCCATTTTTGGACTGCACACACCTCCATTCCATGACTTCACGCATCTCCATTTTATGAGTTCGCACACCTCCATTTTGACTTCACACACCTCCATTCTATGACTTCACACACCTCCATTCTGTAACTTCACACACCTCCATTCCATGACTTCACACACCTCCATTCTTTGACTTCACACACCTCCATTCTATGAGTTCACACACCTCCATTCTATGAGTTCACACACCTCCATTCTATGAGTTCACACACCTCCATTTTGACTTCACACACCTCCATTCTGTGACTTCACACACCTCCATTCTGTGACTTCACACACCTCAATTCTATGACTTCACACACCTACATTCTGTGACTTCACACACCTCCATTCTGTTACTTCACACACCTCCATTTTGACTTCACACACTTCCATTCTTTGAATTCACACACCTCCATTCTGTGACTTCACACACATTAACATTTTTTGACTTCACACACCTCTATTTTTGGACTTCACACACCTCCATTCCATGACTTCACACATCTCCATTTTATGAGTTCGCACACCTTCATATTGATTTCACACACCTCCATTCTATGACTTCACACACCTTCATTCTACTTCAGAAACATCCGTTCTATGACTTCACAAACCTCCATTCTATGATTTCACAAACCTCCATTCTGTGACTTCACACACCTCCATTCTTTGACTTCACACACCTCCATTGTGAGTTCACACACCTCCATTCTGTGACTTCACACACCTCCATTCTTTGACTTCACACACCTCCCTTCTGTGACTTCACACACCTCCATTCTATGACTTCACACACCTCCATTCTATGAATTCACACATCTCCATTCTGTGACTTCACACAACTCCATTCTTTGACTTCACACACCTCCATTCTCTGAATTCACACACCTCCGTTCTATGACTTCACACACCTGCATTCTATGAATTTACACATCTCCATTCTGTGACTTCACACAACTCCATTCTATGACTTCCCACACCTCCATTCTGGGACTTCACACACCTCCATTCTGAGTTCAACACCTCATCTGTGACTTAACACACCTTCATTCCGTGACTTCACACACCTTCATTCTATGATTTCACACAATCCCATTCTATGACTTCACACACCTCCATTCTATGAGTTCACACACCTATATTCTTTGACTTCGCACACCTCCATTCTTTGACTTCACACACCTCAATTTTGAGTTCACACACATACATTCTGTGACTTCACACACCTGCATTTGTGACGTTACACACCACCATTTTGACTTCACACACCTCCATTCTCTGACTTTACACACCTCCATTGTGTGACATCGCAAAAGTCCATTGTTTGACTTCACGCACCTCCATTCTTTGACTTCACACACCTCCATTCCATAACTTCACACACCTCTATTCTATCAGTTCACACACATCCATTCTATGAGTTCACAAACCACCATTTTGACTTTACACACCTCCATTCTATGACTTCACACACCTACATTCTTACTTCAGGAACATCCATTGTATGAATTCACCCACCTCCATTCTATGACTTCACAAACCTCCATTCTATGACTTCACACACCTCCATTCTATGACTTCACACACCTCCATTCTATGACTTCACACACCACCATTCTATGACTTCACATACCTCCATTTTGACTTCACACACCTCTATTGTATGAATTCACACACCTCCATTCTGACTTCACACACCTCCATTCTATGACTTCACACACCTCCATTCTGACTTCACACACCTCCATTTTATGACTTCACACAACTCCATTCTGACTTCACACACCTCCATTCTGTGACTTCACACACCTCCATTCCATGACTTCACACACCTCCATTCGATACCTTCACACACCTCCATCCTTTTACTTCACACACCTCCATTCTATGAGTTCACACACCTCCATTTGTGACTCTACACACAACGTTTTTTACTTTACACACCTCCATTCTGTGATTTCACACACCTCCATTCTGTGACTTCAGACACCTTTATTGTTTGACTTCACACACCTCCATTCTTTGACTTCACACACCTCCTTTCCATGACTTCACACACCTCCATTCTATGAGTTCACACACCTCCATTCTATGAGTTCACACACCTCCACTTTGACTTCAGAAACATCCATTATATGACTTCACGCACTTCCATTCTATGACTTCACAAATCTCCGTTCTGTGATTTCACACACCGCCATTCTGAGTTCACACACCTCCATTCTCTGAGTTCACACACCTCCATTCTGTGACTTAACACACCTCCATTCTATGACTTCACAGACCTCCATCCTGTGACTTCACACACCTTTATTATTTGACTTCACACATCTCCATTCTGGGACTTCACACACCTCCATTGTGAGTTCACACACCTCCATTCTGTGACTTCACACACCTCCATTCTGTGACTTCACACACCTCCATTCTGTGACTTCACACATCTCCATTCTGTGACTTCACACACCTCCATTCTATGACTTCACACACCTCCATTCTGTGACTTCACACACCTCCATTCTGTGACTTCACACACCTCAATTTTGACTTCACACACTTCCATTCTTTGACTTCACACACCTCCATTCTATGACTTCACACACCTCCATTCTATGACTTCACACCTCCATTCTGTGAGTTCACACACCTCCATTCTGAGTAAACACACCTCCATTCTGTGACTTCACACACCTCCAATCTGACTTCACACAGCTGCATTCTATAACTTCACACACCTCCATACTGTGACTTCACACACCTCCATTCTATGATTTCAACACCTCCCTTGTGACTTCACACACCTCCATTCTATGACTTCACACAACTGCATTCTGACTTCACACACCTCCATTCTGTGACTTCACACACCTCCATTCCATGACTTCACACACCTCCATTCCATGACTTCACACACCTCCATTCGATGACTTCACACACCTCCTTTCTATGATTTCACACACCTCCCTTGTGACTTCACACACCTCCATTCTATGACTTCACACAACTACATTCTGACTTCACACACCTCCATTCTGTGAATTCACACACCTCCATTCCATGACTTCACACACCTCCATTTTGTGATTTCACACACCTCAATTCTGTGACTTCACACACCTACATTCTGTGATTTCACACACCTCCATTCTGTGACTTCACACACCTACATTCTGTGACTTCACACACCTCCATTCTGTTACTTCACACACCTCCATTTTGACTTCACACACTTCCATTCTTTGAATTCACACACCTCCATTCTGTGACTTCACACACATTAACATTGTTTGACTTCACACACCTCTATTTTTGGACTTCACACACCTCCATTCCATGACTTCACACATCTCCATTTTATGAGTTCGCACACCTCCATTTTGACTTCACACACCTCCATTCTATGACTTCACACACCTTCATTCTACTTCAGAAACATCCGTTCTATGACTTCACACACCTCCATTCTATCATTTCACAAACCTCCATTCTGTGACTTCACACACCTCCATTCTGAGTTCACACACCTCCATTCTGTGACTTCACACACCTCCATTCTGTTACTTCACACACCTCAATTCTATGACTTCACACACCTACATTCTGTGACTTCACACACCTCCATTCTGTTACTTCACACACCTCCATTTTGACTTCACACACTTCCATTCTTTGAATTCACACACCTCCATTCGATGACTTCACACACCTCCATTCTATGATTTCACGCACCTCCCTTTTGACTTCACACACCTCCATTCTATGACTTCACACAACTACATTCTGACTTCACACACCTCCATTCTGTGACTTCACACACCTCCATTCCATGACTTCACACACCTCCATTCTGTGATTTCACACACCTCCATTCTGTGACTTCACACACCTTTATTGTTTGACTTCACACAATGCATTCTTTGACTTCACACACCTTTATTCCATGACTTCACACACCTCCATTCTATGAGTTCTCAGACCTCCATTCTATGAGTTCACACACCTCCATTTTGACTTCATACACCTCCATTCTATGACTTCACACACATTCATTATTATACAGAAACATCCATTCTATGACTTCACACACCTCCATTCTATGACTTCACACACCTCCATTCTGTAACTTCACACACCTCCATTCCATGACTTCACACACCTCCATTCTTTGACTTCACACACCTCCATTCTATGAGTTCACACACCTCCATTCTATGAGTTCACACACCTCCATTCTATGAGTTCACACACCTCCATTTTGACTTCACACACCTCCATTCTGTGACTTCACACACCTCCATTCTGTGACTTCACACACCTCAATTCTATGACTTCACACACCTACATTCTGTGACTTCACACACCTCCATTCTGTTACTTCACACACCTCCATTTTGACTTCACACACTTCCATTCTTTGAATTCACACACCTCCATTCTGTGACTTCACACACATTAACATTTTTTGACTTCACACACCTCTATTTTTGGACTTCACACACCTCCATTCCATGACTTCACACATCTCCATTTTATGAGTTCGCACACCTTCATTTTGATTTCACACACCTCCATTCTATGACTTCACACACCTTCATTCTACTTCAGAAACATCCGTTCTATGACTTCACAAACCTCCATTCTATGATTTCACAAACCTCCATTCTGTGACTTCACACACCTCCATTCTTTGACTTCACACACCTCCATTGTGAGTTCACACACCTCCATTCTGTGACTTCACACACCTCCATTCTTTGACTTCACACACCTCCCTTCTGTGACTTCACACACCTCCATTCTATGACTTCACACACCTCCATTCTATGAATTCACACATCTCCATTCTGTGACTTCACACAACTCCATTCTTTGACTTCACACACCTCCATTCTCTGAATTCACACACCTCCGTTCTATGACTTCACACACCTGCATTCTATGAATTTACACATCTCCATTCTGTGACTTCACACAACTCCATTCTATGACTTCCCACACCTCCATTCTGGGACTTCACACACCTCCATTCTGAGTTCAACACCTCATCTGTGACTTAACACACCTTCATTCCGTGACTTCACACACCTTCATTCTATGATTTCACACAATCCCATTCTATGACTTCACACACCTCCATTCTATGAGTTCACACACCTATATTCTTTGACTTCGCACACCTCCATTCTTTGACTTCACACACCTCAATTTTGAGTTCACACACATACATTCTGTGACTTCACACACCTGCATTTGTGACGTTACACACCACCATTTTGACTTCACACACCTCCATTCTCTGACTTCACACACCTCCATTGTGTGACATCGCAAACCTCCATTGTTTGACTTCACACACCTCCATTCTTTGACTTCACACACCTCCATTCCATAACTTCACACACCTCTATTCGATCAGTTCACACACATCCATTCTATGAGTTCACAAACCACCATTTTGACTTTACACACCTCCATTCTATGACTTCACACACCTACATTCTTACTTCAGGAACATCCATTGTATGAATTCACCCACCTCCATTCTATGACTTCACAAACCTCCATTCTATGACTTCACACACCTCCATTCTATGACTTCACACACCTCCATTCTATGACTTCACACACCTCCATTCTATGACTTCACACACCTCCATTCTGTGACTTCACACACCTCCATTCTATGAGTTCACACACCTGCGTTGTGACTTCACACACCTCCATTCTATGACTTCACACACCTCCATTCTGACTTCACACACCTCCATTCTGACTTCACAAACATCAATTCTGTGACTTCACACACCTCCATTCTTTGACTTCACACACAGCCATTGTGAGTTCACACACCTCCATTTTGACTTCACAAAAATCATTTCTGTGACTTCACACACCTCCATTCTATGACTTCACAAACCTCCATTCTGACTTCACACACCTCCATTCTGACTTCACAAACATCAATTCTGTGACTTCACACAACTCCATTCTATGACTTCACACACCTCCATTCTATGACTTCACACACCTCCATTCTATGACTTCACACACTTCCATTCTTTGACTTCACACAACTCCATTCTTTGACTTCACACATCTCCATTGTGAGTTCACACACCTTCATTCTATGACTTCACACACCTCCATTCTGACTTCACACAGCTCCATTCTATGACTTCACACACCTCCATTCTGTGCCTTCACACATCTCCATTCTAGTACTTAACACACCTCCATTGTGACTTCACACACATCCATTCTATGAGTTCACACAACTCCATTCTGACTTCACAAACCTCCATTCTATGACTTCACACACCTCCATTCTGACTTCACACACCTCCATTCTATGACTTCACACAACTCCATTCTGACTTCACACACCTCCATTCTGTGACTTCACACACCTCCATTCCATGACTTCCCACACCACCATTCGATGACTTCACACACCTTTATTCTTTGACTTCACACACCTCCATTCTATGAGGTCACACACCTCTATTTGTGATTCTACACACCACCTTTTTGACTTCACAAACCTCCATTCTGTAATTTCACACACCTCCATTCTGTGACTTCACACACCTTTATTGTTTGACTTCACACACCTCCATTCTTTGACTTCACACACCTCCATTCCATGACTTCTCACACCTCCATTCTATGAGTTCACACACCTCCATTCTATGAGTTCACACACCTCCATTTTGACTTCACACACCTCCATTCTATGATTTCACACACCTTCATTTTTACTTCAGAAACATCCATTCAATGACTTCACGCACCTCCATTCTATGACTTCACAAATCTCTGTTCTGTGACTTCACACACCTCCATTCTGAGTTCATACACCTCAATTCTGTGACTTCACACACCTCAATTCTGGCTACACACACCTCCATTCTATAACTTCACACAATTCCATTCTATGACTTCACACACCTCCATTCTTTGACTTCACACACCTTCATTGTGAGTTCACACACCTCCATTCTATGACTTCACACACCTCCATTCTGACTTCACACAGCTCCATTCTATGACTTCACACACCTCCATTCTGTGCCTTCAAACACCTCCATTCTATGACTTAACACAGCTTCATTCTGAGTTCACACACCTCACTTCTGTGACTTCACACACCTCAATTCTGGCTTCACACACCTTCATTCTATGACTTCACACCCTTTCATTCTATGACTTCACACACCTCCATTCTTTGACTTCACACACCTCCATTGTGAGTTAACACACCTCCATTCTGTGACTTCACACACCTCCATTCTGTGCCTTCAAACACCTCCATTCTATGACTTAACACACCTTCATTCTTACTTCACAAACATCAATTCTATGACTTCACACACCTCCATTCTATGACTTCACACACCTCCATTCTATGACTTTACACACCTCAATCTGTGACTTCACACACCTCAATTCTGTGACTTCACACACCTCCATTATGACTTCACACACCTGCATTCTATGACTTCACACACCTCCATTCTATGACTTCACACCTCCATTCTGTGACTTCACACACCTCCATTCTGAGTTCACACACCTCCATTCTGTGACTTCACACTCCTCAAATCTGACTTCACACAGCTCCATTCTATGATTTCACACACCTCCATACTGTGACTTCACACACCTCCATTCTATGACTTCACACACCTCCATTCCATGACTTCACACACCTCCTTTCGATGACTTCACACAGCTCCATTCTGTGACTTCACACACCTCCATTCTGTGACTTCACACACCTCCATTTTGACTTCACACACTTCCATTCTTTGATTTCACACACCTCCATTCTGTGACTTCACACACCACCATTGTTTGACTTCGCACACCTATATTTTTGGACTTCACACACGTCCTTTTCATGACTTCACTCATCTCCATTTAATGAGGTCGCACACCTTCATTTTGACTTCACACACCTCCATTCTATGACTGCACACACCTCCATTCTATGACTTCACAAACCTCCATTCTGACTTCACACACCTCCATTCTGACTTCACAAACATCAATTCTGTGACTTCACACACCTCCATTCCATGACTTCACACACCTCCATTCTATGACTTCACACCCCTCCATTCTATGAGTTCACACACCTCCATTTTGACTTCACACACCTCCATTCTATGACTTCACACACCTTCATTCTTACTTCAGAAACATTCATTCTATGAATTCAAACACCTCCATTCTATGACTTCACACACCTCCATTCTATGACTTCACACACCTCCATTCTATGACTTCACACACTTCCATTCTTTGACTTCACACACCTCCATTTTTTGACTTCAAACATCTCCATAGGGAGTTCACACACCTCCATTCTATGACTTCACACACCTCCATTCTGACTTCACACAGCTCCACTCTATGACTTCACACACCTCCATTCTATGACTTCACACACCTCCATTCTATGACTTCACAAACCTCCATTCTGACTTCACACACCTCCATTCTGACTTCACAAACATCAATTCTGTGACGTCACACAACTCCATTCTATGACTTCACACACCTCCATTATATGACTTCACACACCTCCATTCTATGACTTCACACACTTCCATTCTTTGACTTCACACAACTCCATTCTTTGACTTCACACATCTCCATTGTGAGTTCACACACCTTCATTCTATGACTTCACACACCTCCATTTTGACTTCACACAGCTCCATTCTATGACTTTACACACCTCCATTCTGTGCCTTCACACATCTCCCTTCTAGTACTTAACACACCTTCATTCTTACTTCACAAACATCCATTCTATGACTTCACACACCTCCATTCTATGACTTCACACACCTCCATTCTATGACTTCACACACCTCCATTCTGTGAATTCACACATCTCAGTTCTGTGACTTCACACACCTATATTATGACCTCACACACCTCCATTCTATGACTTTACACACCTCCCTTCTATGACTTCTCACACCTCCATTCTGTGACTTCACACACCTCCATTCTGAGTTCACACACCTCCATTCTGTGACTTCACACACCTCCAATCTGACTTCACACAGCTCCATTCTATGACTTCACACACCTCCATTCTGTGACTTCACACACCTCCATTCTATGACTTCACACACCTCCATTGTGACTTCACACACCTCCATTCTATGAGTTCACACACCTCCATTCTGACTTCACACACCTCCATTCTATGACTTCACACACCTCCATTCTGACTTCACACACCTCCATTCTATGACTTCACACAACTCCATTCTGACTTCACACACCTCCATTCTGTGACTTCACACACCTCCATTCCATGACTTCCCACACCTCCATTCGATGACTTCACACACCTTTATTCTTTGACTTCACACACCTCCATTCTATGAGGTCACACACCTCCATTTGTGATTCTACACACCACCTTTTGACTTCACAAACCTCCATTCTGTAATTTCACACACCTCCATTCTGTGACTTCACACACCTTCATTGTTTGACTTCACACACCTCCATTCTTTGACTTCACACACCTCCATTCCATGACTTCTCACACCTCCATTCTATGAGTTCACACACCTCCATTCTATGAGTTCACACACCTAAATTTTGACTTCACACACCTCCATTCTATGATTTCACACACCTTCATTTTTACTTCAGAATCATCCATTCAATGACTTCACGCACCTCCATTCTATGACTTCACAAATCTCTGTTCTGTGACTTCACACACCTCCATTCTGAGTTCACACACCTCAATTCTGTGACTTCACATACCTCAATTCTGGCTTCACACACCTCCATTCTATAACTTCACACAATTCCATTCTATGACTTCACACACCTCTATTCTATGACTTCACACACCTCCATTGTGAGTTCACACAACTCCATTCTATGACTTCACACACCTCCATTCTGACGTCACACAGCTCCATTCTATGACTTCACACACCTCCATTCTGTGCCTTCAAACACCTCCATTCTATGACTTAACACAGCTTCATTCTGAGTTCACACACCTCACTTCTGTGACTTCACACACCTCAATTCTGGCTTCACACACCTTCATTCTATGACTTTACACCCTTCCTTTCTATCACTTCACACACCTCCATTCTTTGACTTCACACTCCTCCATTGTGAGTTCACACACCTCCATTCTGTGACTTCACACACCTCCATTCTGTGCCTTCAAACACCTCCATTCTATGACTTAACACACCTTCATTCTTACTTCACAAACATCAGTTCTATGACTTCACACACCTCCATTCTATGACTTCACACACCTCCATTATATGACTTTCCACACCTCCATCTGTGACTTCACACACCTCAATTCTGTGACTTCACACACCTCCATTATGACTTCACACACCTGCATTCTATGACTTCACACACCTCCATTCTATGACTTCACACCTCCATTCTGTGACTTCACACACCTCCATTCTGAGTTCACACACCTCCATTCTGTGACTTCACACTCCTCAAATCTGACTTCACACAGTTCCATTCTATGATTTCACACACCTCCATACTGTGACTTCACACACCTCCATTCTATGATTTCACACACCTCCATTCCATGACTTCACACACCTTCTTTCGATGACTTCAAACACCTCCATTCTGTGACTTCACACCTCCATTCTGTGACTTCACACACCTCCATTTTGACTTCACACACTTCCATTCTTTGACTTCACACACCTCCATTCTGTGACTTCACACACCACCATTATTTGACTTCGCACACCTATATTTTTGGACTTCACACACCTCCTTTCCATGACTTCACTCATCTCCATTTTATAAGGTCGCACACCTCCATTTTGACTTCACACACCTCCATTCTATGACTGCACACACCTCCATTCTATGACTTCACAAACCTCCATTCTGACTTCACACACCTCCATTCTGACTTCACAAACATAAATTCTGTGACTTCACACACTTCCATTCTATGACTTCACACACTTCCATTCTTTGACTTCACACACCTCCATTTTTTGACTTCACACATCTCCATTGTGAGTTCACACACCTCCATTCTATGACTTAACACACCTCCATTCTGACTTCACACAGCTCCATTCTATGACTTCACACCCCTCCATTCTGTGACTTCACACACCTCAATTCTGTGACTTCACACACCTACATTATGACTTCACACACCTCCATTCTATGACTTCACACACCTCCATTCTGACTTCACACACCTCCATTCTATGACTTCCACACCTCCATTCTGTGACTTCACACACCACCATTCTATGACTTCACATACCTCCATTGTGACTTCACACACCTCTATTGTATGAGTTCACACACCTCCATTCTGACTTCACACACCTCCATTCTATGACTTCACACACCTCCATTCTGACTTCACACACCTCCATTCTATGACTTCACACAACTCCATTCTGACTTCACACACCTCCATTCTATGAGTTCACACACCTCCATTTATGACTCTACACACCACCTTTTTGACTTCACACACCTCCATTCTGTGATTTCACACACCTCCGTTCTGTGACTTCACACACCTTTATTGTTTGTCTTCACACACCTCCATTCTTTGACTTCACACACCTCCTTTCCATGACTTCACACACCTCCATTCTATGAGTTCACATACCTCCATTTTGACTTCAGAAACATCCATTATATGACTTCAGGCACTTCCATTCTATGACTTCACAAATCTCCGTTCTGTGATTTCACACACCTCCATTCTGAGTTCACACACCTCCATTCTGTGACTTAACACACCTCCATTCTATGACTTCACACACCTCCATTCTGTGACTTCACACACCTTTATTATTTGACTTCACACACCTCCATTCTGGGACTTCACACACCTCAATTGTGAGTTCACACACCTCCATTCTGTGACTTCACACACCTCCATTCTGTGACTTCAAACACCTCAATTCTGGCTTCACACACCTCCATTCTATGACTTCACACAATTCCTTTCTATGACTTCACACACCTCCATTCTTTGACTTCACACACCTAAATTGTGATTTCACACACCTCCATTCTATGACTTCACACACCTCCATTATGACTTCACATAGCTCCATTCTATGATTTAACACACCTCCATTCTGTGCCTCACACACCTCCATTCTATGACTTAACACACCTTCATTCTTACTTCACAAACATCCTTTCTATGATCACACACCTCCATTCTATGACTTCATACACCTCCATTCTATAACTTCACACACCTCCATTCTGTGACTTCACACACCTCATTTCTCTGACTTTACACACCTCCATTATGACTTCACAAACCTATATTCTATGACTTCACACACCTCCATTCTATGACTTCACACCTCCATTCTGTGATTTCACACACCTCCATTCTGAGTACACACACCTCCATTCTGTGACTTCACACACCTCCAATCTGACTTCACACAGCTCCATTCTATAACTTCACACACCTCCATACTGTGACTTCACACACCTCCATTCTATGATTTCACACACCTCCCTTGTGACTTCACACACCTCCATTCTATGACTTCACACAACTGCATTCTGACTTCACACACCTCCATTCTGTGACTTCACACACCTCCGTTCCATGTCTTCACACACCTCCATTCCATGACTTCACACACCTTCATTCGATGACTTCACAAACCTCCATTTTATGATTTCACACACCTACATTCTATGATTTCACACACCTCCCTTGTGACTTCACACACCTCCATTCTATGACTTCACACAACTACATTCTGACTTCACACACCTCCATTCTGTGATTTCACACACCTCCATTCTGTGACTTCACACACCTTTATTGTTTGACTTCACACACCTCCATTCTTTGACTTCACACACCTCCTTTCCATGACTTCACACACCTCCATTCTATGAGTTCACACACCTCCATTTTGACTTCAGAAACATCCGTTATATGACTTCACGCACTTCCATTCTATGACTTCATAAATCTCCGTTCTTTGATTTCACACACCTCCATTCTGAGTTCACACACCTCCATTCTCTGAGTTCACACACCTCCATTCTGTGACTTAACACACCTCCATTCTATGACTTCACAGACCTCCATTCTGTGACTTCACACACCTTTATTATTTGACTTCACACACCTCCATTCTGGGACTTCACACACCTCCATTGTGAGTTCACACACCTCCATTCTGTGACTTCACACACCTCCATTCTGTGACTTCACACACCTCCATTCTGTGACTTCACACATCTCCATTCTGTGACTTCACACACCTCCATTCTATGACTTCACACACCTCCATTCTGTGACTTCACACACCTCCATTCTGTGACTTCACACACCTCAATTTTGACTTCACACACTTCCATTCTTTGACTTCACACACCTCCATTCTGTGACTTCACACACCACCATTGTTTGACTTCACACACCTCCATTTTTGGACTGCACACACCTCCATTCCATGACTTCACGCATCTCCATTTTATGAGTTCGCGCACCTCCATTTTGACTTCACACACCTACATTCTATGACTTCACACACCTTCATTCTACTTCAGAAACATCCATTCTATGACTTCACACACCTCCATTCTATGACTTTACAAACCTCCATTCTGTGACTTCACACACCTCCATTCTGAGTTCACACACCTCAATTCTTTGACTTCACACACCTCAATTCTGGCTTCACACACCTCCATTCTATGACTTCACACAATTCCTTTCTATGACTTCACACACCTCCATTCTTTGACTTCACACACGTCCATTGTGATTTCACACACCTCCATTCTATGACTTCACACACCTCCATTATGACTTCACATAACTCCATTCTATGACTTCACACACCTCCATTCTCAGCCTCCCACACCTCCATTCTATGACTTAACACACCTTCATTCTTACTTCACAAACATCCATTCTATGATCACACACCTCCATTCTATGTCTTCACACACCTCCATTCTATAACTTCACACACCTCCATTCTGTGACTTCACACACCTCAATTCTGTGACTTCACACACCTCCATTATGACTTCACACACCTCCATTCTATGACTTCACACACCTCCATTCTATGACTTCACACCTCCATTCTGTGATTTCACACACCTCCATTCTGAGTACACATACCTCCATTCTGTGACTTCACACACCTCCCATCTGACTTCACACAGCTCCATTCTATAACTTCACACACCTCCATACTGTGACTTCACACACCTCCATTCTATGATTTCACACACCTCCCTTGTGACTTCACACACCTCCATTCTATGACTTCACACAACTGCATTCTGACTTCACACACCTCCATTCTGTGACTTAACACACCTCCATTCTATGACTTCACACACCTCCATTCTGTGACTTCACACACCTTTATTATTTGACTTCACACACCTCCATTCTGGGACTTCACACACCTCAATTGTGAGTTCACACACCTCCATTCTGTGACTTCACACACCTCCATTCTGTGACTTCAAACACCTCAATTCTGGCTTCACACACCTCCATTCTATGACTTCACACAATTCCTTTCTATGACTTCACACACCTCCATTCTTTGACTTCACACACCTAAATTGTGATTTCACACACCTCCATTCTATGACTTCACACACCTCCATTATGACTTCACATAGCTCCATTCTATGATTTAACACACCTCCATTCTGTGCCTCACACACCTCCATTCTATGACTTAACACACCTTCATTCTTACTTCACAAACATCCTTTCTATGATCACACACCTCCATTCTATGACTTCATACACCTCCATTCTATAACTTCACACACCTCCATTCTGTGACTTCACACACCTCATTTCTCTGACTTTACACACCTCCATTATGACTTCACAAACCTATATTCTATGACTTCACACACCTCCATTCTATGACTTCACACCTCCATTCTGTGATTTCACACACCTCCATTCTGAGTACACACACCTCCATTCTGTGACTTCACACACCTCCAATCTGACTTCACACAGCTCCATTCTATAACTTCACACACCTCCATACTGTGACTTCACACACCTCCATTCTATGATTTCACACACCTCCCTTGTGACTTCACACACCTCCATTCTATGACTTCACACAACTGCATTCTGACTTCACACACCTCCATTCTGTGACTTCACACACCTCCGTTCCATGTCTTCACACACCTCCATTCCATGACTTCACACACCTTCATTCGATGACTTCACAAACCTCCATTTTATGATTTCACACACCTACATTCTATGATTTCACACACCTCCCTTGTGACTTCACACACCTCCATTCTATGACTTCACACAACTACATTCTGACTTCACACACCTCCATTCTGTGATTTCACACACCTCCATTCTGTGACTTCACACACCTTTATTGTTTGACTTCACACACCTCCATTCTTTGACTTCACACACCTCCTTTCCATGACTTCACACACCTCCATTCTATGAGTTCACACACCTCCATTTTGACTTCAGAAACATCCGTTATATGACTTCACGCACTTCCATTCTATGACTTCATAAATCTCCGTTCTTTGATTTCACACACCTCCATTCTGAGTTCACACACCTCCATTCTCTGAGTTCACACACCTCCATTCTGTGACTTAACACACCTCCATTCTATGACTTCACAGACCTCCATTCTGTGACTTCACACACCTTTATTATTTGACTTCACACACCTCCATTCTGGGACTTCACACACCTCCATTGTGAGTTCACACACCTCCATTCTGTGACTTCACACACCTCCATTCTGTGACTTCACACACCTCCATTCTGTGACTTCACACATCTCCATTCTGTGACTTCACACACCTCCATTCTATGACTTCACACACCTCCATTCTGTGACTTCACACACCTCCATTCTGTGACTTCACACACCTCAATTTTGACTTCACACACTTCCATTCTTTGACTTCACACACCTCCATTCTGTGACTTCACACACCACCATTGTTTGACTTCACACACCTCCATTTTTGGACTGCACACACCTCCATTCCATGACTTCACGCATCTCCATTTTATGAGTTCGCGCACCTCCATTTTGACTTCACACACCTACATTCTATGACTTCACACACCTTCATTCTACTTCAGAAACATCCATTCTATGACTTCACACACCTCCATTCTATGACTTTACAAACCTCCATTCTGTGACTTCACACACCTCCATTCTGAGTTCACACACCTCAATTCTTTGACTTCACACACCTCAATTCTGGCTTCACACACCTCCATTCTATGACTTCACACAATTCCTTTCTATGACTTCACACACCTCCATTCTTTGACTTCACACACGTCCATTGTGATTTCACACACCTCCATTCTATGACTTCACACACCTCCATTATGACTTCACATAACTCCATTCTATGACTTCACACACCTCCATTCTCAGCCTCCCACACCTCCATTCTATGACTTAACACACCTTCATTCTTACTTCACAAACATCCATTCTATGATCACACACCTCCATTCTATGTCTTCACACACCTCCATTCTATAACTTCACACACCTCCATTCTGTGACTTCACACACCTCAATTCTGTGACTTCACACACCTCCATTATGACTTCACACACCTCCATTCTATGACTTCACACACCTCCATTCTATGACTTCACACCTCCATTCTGTGATTTCACACACCTCCATTCTGAGTACACATACCTCCATTCTGTGACTTCACACACCTCCCATCTGACTTCACACAGCTCCATTCTATAACTTCACACACCTCCATACTGTGACTTCACACACCTCCATTCTATGATTTCACACACCTCCCTTGTGACTTCACACACCTCCATTCTATGACTTCACACAACTGCATTCTGACTTCACACACCTCCATTCTGTGACTTCACACACCTCCATTCCATGACTTCACACACCCCAATTCTTTGACTTCACACACCTCCATTCTATGAGTTCACAAACCTCCATTCTGTGAGTTCACACACCTCCATTTTGACTTCACACACCTCCCATCTGACTTCACACAGCTCCATTCTATAACTTCACACACCTCCATACTGTGACTTCACACACCTCCATTCTATGATTTCACACACCTCCCTTGTGACTTCACACACCTCCATTCCATGACTTCACACACCTCCATTCCATGACTTCACACACCTCCATTCGATGACTTCACACACCTCCATTCTATGATTTTACACACCTCCCTTGTGACTTTACACACCTCCATTCCATGACTTCACACACCTCCATTCTGTGATTTCACACACCTCCATTCTGTGACTTCACAAACCTTTATTGTTTGACTTCACACAATGCATTCTTTGACTTCACACACCTTTATTCCATGACTTCACACACCTCCATTCTATGAGTTCTCAGACCTCCATTCTACGAGTTCACACACCTCATTTTGACTTCATACACCTCCATTCTATGACTTCACACACATTCATTCTTATTCAGAAACACCCATCCTATGACTTCACACACCTCCATTCTATGACTTCACACACCTCCATTCTGTGACTTCACACACCTCCATTCCATGACTTCACACACCCCAATTCTTTGACTTCACACACCTCCATTCTATGAGTTCACAAACCTCCATTCTGTGAGTTCACACACCTCCATTTTGACTTCACACACCTCCATTCTGTGACTTCACACACCTCCATTCTTTGACTTCACACACCTACATTATGACTTCACACACCTCCATTCTATGACTTCACACACCTCCATTCTGACTTCACACACCTCCATTCTATGACTTCCACACCTCCATTCTGTGACTTCACACACCACCATTCTATGACTTCACATACCTCCATTGTGACTTCACACACCTCTATTGTATGAGTTCACACACCTCCATTCTGACTTCACACACCTCCATTCTATGACTTCACACACCTCCATTCTGACTTCACACACCTCCATTCTATGACTTCACACAACTCCATTCTGACTTCACACACCTCCATTCTATGAGTTCACACACCTCCATTTATGACTCTACACACCACCTTTTTGACTTCACACACCTCC
Organism: Megascapheus bottae; assembly: GCA_024803745.1. Lineage (NCBI taxonomy): Eukaryota > Metazoa > Chordata > Mammalia > Rodentia > Geomyidae > Megascapheus > Megascapheus bottae. The sequence continues at coordinate 690,704 of JANJXV010000487.1, read as the reverse complement.
ATTCTGTGATTTCACACACCTCCGTTCTGTGACTTCACACACCTTTATTGTTTGCCTTCACACACATCCATTCTTTGACTTCACACACCTCCTTTCCATGACTTCACACACCTCCATTCTATGAGTTCACATACCTCCATTTTGACTTCAGAAACATCCATTATATGACTTCAGGCACTTCCATTCTATGACTTCACAAATCTCCGTTCTGTGATTTCACACACCTCCATTCTGAGTTCACACACCTCCATTCTCTGAGTTCACACACCTCCATGCTGTGACTTAACACACCACCATTCTATGACTTCACAGACCTCCATTCTGTGACTTCACACACCTTTATTATTTGACTTCACACACCTCCATTCTGGGACTTCACACACCTCAATTGTGAGTTCACACACCTCCATTCTGTGACTTCACACAGGTCCATTCTGTGAATTCAAACACCTCCATTCTGTGACTTCACACATCTCCATTCTGTGACTTCACACACCTCCATTCTGTGACTTCACACACCTCAATTTTGACTTCACACACTTCCATTATTTGACTTCACACACCTCCATTCTGTGACTTCACACACCACCATTGTTTGACTTCACACACCTCCATTTTTGGACTGCACACACCTCCATTCCATGACTTCACGCATCTCCATTTTATGAGTTCGCACACCTCCATTTTGACTTCACACACCTACATTCTATGACTTCACACACCTTCATTCTACTTCAGAAACATCCATTCTATAACTTCACACACCTCCATTCTATGACTTTACAAGCCTCCATTCTGTGACTTCACACACCTCCATTCTGAGTTCACACACCTCAATTCTGTGACTTCACACACCTCAATTCTGGCTTCACACACCTCCATTCTATGACTTCACACAATTCCATTCTATGACTTCACACACCTCCATTCTTTGACTTCACACACCTAAATTGTGATTTCACACACCTCCATTCTATGACTTCACACACCTCCATTGTGACTTCACATAGCTCCATTCTATGATTTAACACACCTCCATTCTGTGCCTCACACACCTCCATTCTATGACTTAACACACCTTCATTCTTACTTCACAAACATCCTTTCTATGATCACACACCTCCATTCTATGACTTCACACACCTCCATTCTTTAACTTCACACACCTCCATTCTGTGACTTCACACACCTCATTTCTCTGACTTCACACACCTCCATTATGACTTCACACACCTATATTCTATGACTTCACACACCTCCATTCTATGACTTCACACCTCCATTCTGTGATTTCACACACCTCCATTCTGAGTACACACACCTCCATTCTGTGACTTCTCACACATCCAATCTGACTTCACACAGCTCCATTCTATAACTTCACACACCTCCATACTGTGACTTCACACACCTCCATTCTATGATTTCACACACCTCCCTTGTGACTTCACACACCTCCATTCTATGACTTCACACAACTGCATTCTGACTTCACACACCTCCATTCTGTGACTTCACACACCTCCGTTCCATGTCTTCACACACCTCCATTCCATGACTTCACACACCTTCATTCGATGACTTCACACACCTCCATTTTATGATTTCACACACCTACATTCTATGATTTCACACACCTCCCTTGTGACTTCACACACCTCCATTCTATGACTTCACAAAACTACATTCTGACTTCACACACCTCCATTCTGTGATTTCACACACCTCCATTCTGTGACTTCACACACCTTTATTGTTTGACTTCACACACCTCCATTCTTTGACTTCACACACCTCCTTTCCATGGCTTCACACACCTCCATTCTATGAGTTCACACACCTCCATTCTATGAGTTCACACACCTCCATTTTGACTTCAGAAACATCCGTTATATGACTTCACGCACTTCCATTCTATGACTTCACAAATCTCCGTTCTTTGATTTCACACACCTCCATTCTGAGTTCACACACCTCCATTCTCTGAGTTCACACACTTCCATTCTGTGACTTAACACACCTCCATTCTATGACTTCACAGACCTCCATTCTGTGACTTCACACACCTTTATTATTTGACTTCACACACCTCCATTCTGGGACTTCATACACCTCCATTGTGAGTTCACACACCTCCATTCTGTGACTTCACACACCTCCATTCTGTGACTTCACACACCTCCATTCTGTGAATTCACACATCTCCATTCTGTGACTTCACACACCTCCATTCTATGACTTCACACACCTCCATTCTGTGACTTTACACACCTCCATTCTGTGACTTCACACACCTCAATTTTGACTTCACACACTTCCATTCTTTGACTTCACACACCTCCATTCTGTGACTTCACACACCACCATTGTTTGACTTCACACACCTCCATTTTTGGACTGCACACACCTCCATTCCATGACTTCACGCATCTCCATTTTATGAGTTCGCACACCTCCATTTTGACTTCACACACCTACATTTTATGACTTCACACACCTTCATTCTACTTCAGAAACATCCATTCTATGACTTCACACACCTCCATTCTATGACTTTACAAACCTCCATTCTGTGACTTCACACACCTCCATTCTGAGTTCACACACCTCAATTTTTGACTTCACACACCTCAATTCTGGCTTCACACACCTCCATTCTATGACTTCACACAATTCCTTTCTATGACTTCACACACCTCCATTCTTTGACTTCACACACCTCCATTGTGATTTCACACACCTCCATTCTATGACTTCACACACCTCCATTATGACTTCACATAACTCCATTCTATGACTTCACACACCTCCATTCTCAGCCTCACACACCTCCATTCTATGACTTAACACACCTTCATTCTTACTTCACAAACATCCATTCTATGATCACACACCTCCATTCTATGTCTTCACACACCTCCATTCTATAACTTCACACACCTCCATTCTGTGACTTCACACACCTCAATTCTGTGACTTCACACACCTCCATTATGACTTCACACACCTCCATTCTATGACTTCACACACCTCCATTCTATGACGTCACACCTCCATTCTGTGATTTCACACACCTCCATTCTGAGTACACATACCTCCATTCTGTGACTTCACACACCTCCCATCTGACTTCACACAGCTCCATTCTATAACTTCACACACCTCCATACTGTGACTTCACACACCTCCATTCTATGATTTCACACACCTCCCTTGTGACTTCACACACCTCCATTCTATGACTTCACACAACTGCATTCTGACTTCACACACCTCCATTCTGTGACTTCACACACCTCCATTCCATGACTTCACACACCTCCATTCCATGACTTCACACACCTCCATTCGATGACTTCACACACCTCCATTCTATGATTTTACACACCTCCCTTGTGACTTTACACACCTCCATTCCATGACTTCACACACCTCCATTCTGTGATTTCACACACCTCCATTCTGTGACTTCACAAACCTTTATTGTTTGACTTCACACAATGCATTCTTTGACTTCACACACCTTTATTCCATGACTTCACACACCTCCATTCTATGAGTTCTCAGACCTCCATTCTACGAGTTCACACACCTCATTTTGACTTCATACACCTCCATTCTATGACTTCACACACATTCATTCTTATTCAGAAACACCCATCCTATGACTTCACACACCTCCATTCTATGACTTCACACACCTCCATTCTGTGACTTCACACACCTCCATTCCATGACTTCACACACCTCAATTCTTTGACTTCACACACCTCCATTCTATGAGTTCACAAACCTCCATTCTGTGAGTTCACACACCTCCATTTTGACTTCACACACCTCCATTCTGTGACTTCACACACCTCCATTCTGTGACTTCACACACCTCAATTCTATGACTTCACACACCTACATTCTGTGACTTCACACACCTCCATTCTGTTACTTCACCCATCTCCATTTTGACTTCACACACTTCCATTCTTTGAATTCACACACCTCCATTCTGTGACTTCACACACATTAACATTGTTTGACTTCACACACCTCTATTTTTGGACTTCACACACCTCCATTCCATGACTTCACACATCTCCATTTTATGAGTTCGCACACCTCCATTTTGACTTCACACACCTCCATTCTATGACTTCACACACCTCCATTGTGACTTCACACACCTCCATTCTATGAGTTCACACATCTCCATTCTGACTTCACACACCTCCATTCTATGACTTCACACACCTCCATTCTGACTTCACACACCTCCATTCTATGACTTCACACAACTGCATTCTGACTTCACACACCTCCATTCTGTGACTTCACACACCTCCATTCCATGACTTCCCACATCTCCATTCGATGACTTCACACACCTTTATTCTTTGACTTCACACACCTCCATTCTATGAGGTCACACACCTCCATTTGTGACTCTTCACACCACCTTTTTGACTTCACAAACCTCCATTCTGTAATTTCACATACCTCCATTCTGTGACTTCACACACCTTTATTGTTTGACTTCACACACCTCCATTCTTTGACTTCACACCCCTCCATTCCATGACTTCTCACACCACCATTCTATGAGTTCACACACCTCCATTCTATGAGTTCACACACCTCGATTTTGACTTCACACACCTCCATTCTATGATTTCACACACCTTCATTCTTACTTCAGAAACATCCATTCAATGACTTCACGCACCTCCATTCTATGACTACACAAATCTCTGTTCTGTGACTTCACACACCTCCGTTCTGAGTTCACACACCTCAATTCTGTGACTTCACACACCTCAATTCTGGCTTCACACACCTCCATTCAATAACTTCACACAATTCCATTCTATGACTTCACACACCTCCATTCTATGACTTCACACACCTCCATTGTGAGTTCACACACCTCCATTCTATGACTTCACACACCTCCATTCTGACTTCACACAGCTCCATTCTATGACTTCACACACCTCCATTCTATGACTTCACACACTTGCATTCTTTGACTTCACACACCTCCATTCTGACTTCACAAACATCAATTCTGTGACTTCACACACCTCCATTCTTTGACTTCACACACCTCCATTGTGAGTTCACACACCTCCATTCTGAATTCACAAACGTCAATTCTGTGACTTCACACAACTCCATTCTATGACTTCAAACACCTCCATTCTATGACTTCACACACCTCCATTCTATGACTCCACAAACCTCCATTCTGACTTCACACACTCCATTCTGACTTCACAAACATCAATTCTCTGACTTCACACACCTCCATTCTATGACTTCACACACCTCCATTCTATGACTTCACACACCTCCATTCTATGACTTCACACACTTGCATTCTTTGACTTCACACACCTCCATTTTTTGACTTCACACATCTCCATTGTGAGTTCACACACCTCCATTCTATGACTTCACACACCTCCATTCTGACTTCACACAGCTCCATTCTATGACTTCACACACCTCCATTCTGTGCCTTCGCACATCTCCATTTTATGACTTAACTCACCTTCATTCTTACTTCACAAACTTTCATTCTATGACTTCACACACCTCCATTCTATGACTTCACACACCTCCATTCTATGACTTTACACACCTCCATTCTGTGACTTCACACACCTCAATTCTGTGACTTCACACACCTCCATTCTGACTTCACACACCTCCATTCTATGACTTCCACACTTCCATTCTGTGACTTCACAAACCACCATTCTATGACTTCACATACCTCCATTGTGACTTCACACACCTCTATTGTATGAGTTCACACACCTCCATTCTGACTTCACACACCTCCATTCTATGACTTCACACACCTCCATTCTGACTTCACACACCTCCATTTTATGACTTCACACAACTCCATTCTGAATTCACACACCTCCATTCTGTGACTTCACACACCTCCATTCTGTGATTTCACACACCTCCATTCTGTGACTTCACACACCTTTATTGTTTGACTTCACACACCTCCATTCTTTGACTTCACACACCTCCTTTCCATGACTTCACACACCTCCATTCTGAGTTCACACACCTCCATTCTATGAGTTCACACACCTCCATTTTGACTTCAGAAACATCCATTATATGACTTCACGCACTTCCATTCTATGACTTCACAAATCTCCATTCTGTGATTTCACACACCTCCATTCTGAGTTCACACACCTCCATTCTCTGAGTTGACACACCTCCATTATGTGACTTAACACACCTCCATTCTGTTACTTCACCCATCTCCATTTTGACTTCACACACTTCCATTCTTTGAATTCACACACCTCCATTCTGTGACTTCACACACATTAACATTGTTTGACTTCACACACCTCTATTTTTGGACTTCACACACCTCCATTCCATGACTTCACACATCTCCATTTTATGAGTTCGCACACCTCCATTTTGACTTCACACACCTCCATTCTATGACTTCACACACCTCCATTGTGACTTCACACACCTCCATTCTATGAGTTCACACATCTCCATTCTGACTTCACACACCTCCATTCTATGACTTCACACACCTCCATTCTGACTTCACACACCTCCATTCTATGACTTCACACAACTGCATTCTGACTTCACACACCTCCATTCTGTGACTTCACACACCTCCATTCCATGACTTCCCACATCTCCATTCGATGACTTCACACACCTTTATTCTTTGACTTCACACACCTCCATTCTATGAGGTCACACACCTCCATTTGTGACTCTTCACACCACCTTTTTGACTTCACAAACCTCCATTCTGTAATTTCACATACCTCCATTCTGTGACTTCACACACCTTTATTGTTTGACTTCACACACCTCCATTCTTTGACTTCACACCCCTCCATTCCATGACTTCTCACACCACCATTCTATGAGTTCACACACCTCCATTCTATGAGTTCACACACCTCGATTTTGACTTCACACACCTCCATTCTATGATTTCACACACCTTCATTCTTACTTCAGAAACATCCATTCAATGACTTCACGCACCTCCATTCTATGACTACACAAATCTCTGTTCTGTGACTTCACACACCTCCGTTCTGAGTTCACACACCTCAATTCTGTGACTTCACACACCTCAATTCTGGCTTCACACACCTCCATTCAATAACTTCACACAATTCCATTCTATGACTTCACACACCTCCATTCTATGACTTCACACACCTCCATTGTGAGTTCACACACCTCCATTCTATGACTTCACACACCTCCATTCTGACTTCACACAGCTCCATTCTATGACTTCACACACCTCCATTCTATGACTTCACACACTTGCATTCTTTGACTTCACACACCTCCATTCTGACTTCACAAACATCAATTCTGTGACTTCACACACCTCCATTCTTTGACTTCACACACCTCCATTGTGAGTTCACACACCTCCATTCTGAATTCACAAACGTCAATTCTGTGACTTCACACAACTCCATTCTATGACTTCAAACACCTCCATTCTATGACTTCACACACCTCCATTCTATGACTTCACAAACCTCCATTCTGACTTCACACACTCCATTCTGACTTCACAAACATCAATTCTCTGACTTCACACACCTCCATTCTATGACTTCACACACCTCCATTCTATGACTTCACACACCTCCATTCTATGACTTCACACACTTGCATTCTTTGACTTCACACACCTCCATTTTTTGACTTCACACATCTCCATTGTGAGTTCACACACCTCCATTCTATGACTTCACACACCTCCATTCTGACTTCACACAGCTCCATTCTATAACTTCACACACCTCCATTCTGTGCCTTCGCACATCTCCATTTTATGACTTAACTCACCTTCATTCTTACTTCACAAACTTTCATTCTATGACTTCACACACCTCCATTCTATGACTTCACACACCTCCATTCTATGACTTTACACACCTCCATTCTGTGACTTCACACACCTCAATTCTGTGACTTCACACACCTCCATTCTGACTTCACACACCTCCATTCTATGACTTCCACACTTCCATTCTGTGACTTCACAAACCACCATTCTATGACTTCACATACCTCCATTGTGACTTCACACACCTCTATTGTATGAGTTCACACACCTCCATTCTGACTTCACACACCTCCATTCTATGACTTCACACACCTCCATTCTGACTTCACACACCTCCATTTTATGACTTCACACAACTCCATTCTGAATTCACACACCTCCATTCTGTGACTTCACACACCTCCATTCTGTGATTTCACACACCTCCATTCTGTGACTTCACACACCTTTATTGTTTGACTTCACACACCTCCATTCTTTGACTTCACACACCTCCTTTCCATGACTTCACACACCTCCATTCTGAGTTCACACACCTCCATTCTATGAGTTCACACACCTCCATTTTGACTTCAGAAACATCCATTATATGACTTCACGCACTTCCATTCTATGACTTCACAAATCTCCATTCTGTGATTTCACACACCTCCATTCTGAGTTCACACACCTCCATTCTCTGAGTTCACACACCTCCATTCTGTGACTTAACACACCTCCATTCTATGACTTCACAGACCTCCATTCTGTGACTTCACACACCTTTATTATTTGACTTCACACACCTCCATTCTGGGACTTCACACACCTCCATTGTGAGTTCACACACCTCCATTCTGTGACTTCACACACCTCCATTCTGTGACTTCACACACCTCCATTCTATGACTTCACAGACCTCCATTCTGTGACTTCACACACCTTTATTATTTGACTTCACACACCTCCATTCTGGGACTTCACACACCTCCATTGTGAGTTCACACACCTCCATTCTGTGACTTCACACAACTCCATTCTGACTTCACACACCTCCATTCTGTGACTTCACACACCTCCATTCCATGACTTCACACACCTCCATTCGATACCTTCACACACCCCCATTCTTTGACTTCACACACCTCCATTCTATGAGTTCACACACCTCCATTTATGACTCTACACACCACCTTTTTGACTTCACACAACTCCATTCTGTGATTTCACACACCTCCGTTCTGTGACTTCACACACCTTTATTGTTTGACTTCAGACACCTCCATTCTTTGACTTCACACACCTCCTTTCCATGACTTCACACACCTCCATTCTATGAGTTCACATACCACCATTTTGACTTCAGAAACATCCATTATATGACTTCACGCACTTCCATTCTATGACTTCACAAATCTCCGTTCTGTGATTTCACACACCTCCATTCTGAGTTCACACACCTCCATTCTCTGAGTTCACACACCTCCATTCTGTGACTTAACACACCTCCATTCTATGACTTCACAGACCTCCATTCTGTGACTTCACACACCTTTATAATTTGACTTCACACACCTCCATTCTGGGACTTCACACACCTCCATTGTGAGTTCACACACCTCCATTCTGTGACTTCACACACCTCCATTCTGTGAATTCACACACCTCCATTCTGTGACTTCACACACCTCCATTCTGTGACTTCACACACCACCATTGTTTGACTTCACACACCTCCATTTTTTGACTTCACACACCTCCATTCCATGACTTCACGAATCTCCATTTTATGAGTTCGCACACCTCCATTTTGACTTCACACACCTTCATTCTATGACTTCACACACCTTCATTCTACTTCAGAAACATCCATTCTATGACTTCACACACCTCCATTCTATGACTTTACAAACCTCCATTCTGTGACTTCACACACCTCCATTCTGAGTTCACACACCTCAATTCTGTGACTTCACACACCTCAATTCTGGCTTCACACACCTCCATTCTATGACTTCACACACTTCCTTTCTATGACGTCACACACTTCCACTCTTTGACTTCACACATCACCATTGTGATTTCACACACCTCCATTCTATGACTTCACACACCTCCATTATGACTTCACATAGCTCCATTCTATGACTTCACACACCTCCATTCTATGACTTAACACACCTTCATTCTTACTTCACAAACATCCATTCTATGATCACACACCTCCATTCTATGACTTCACACACCTCCATTCTATAACTTCACACACCTCCATTCTGTGACTTCACACACTTCAATTTTGTGACTTCACACACCTCCATTATGACTTCACACACCTCCATTCTATGACTTCACACACCTCCATTCTATGACTTCACACCTCCATTCTGTGATTTCACACACCTCCATTCTGAGTACACACACCTCCATTCTGTGACTTCACACATCTCCAATCTGACTTCACACAACTCCATTCTATAACTTCATACACCTCCATACTGTGACTTCACACACCTCCATTCTATGATTTCAACACCTCCCTTGTGACTTCACACACCTCCGTTCTATGACTTCACACAACTGCATTCTGACTTCACACACCTCCATTCTGTGACTTCACACACCTCCATTCCATGACTTCACACACCTCCATTCCATGACTTCACACACCTCCATTCGATGACTTCACACACCTCCATTCTATGATTTCACACACCTCCCTTGTGACTTCACACACCTCCATTCTATGACTTCACACAACTACATTCTGACTTCACACACCTCCATTCTGTGAATTCACACACCTCCATTCCATGACTTCACACACCTCCATTTTGTGATTTCACACACCTCAATTCTGTGACTTCACACACCTTTATTGTTTGACTTCACACAATGCATTCTTTGACTTCACACACCTTTATTCCATGACTTCACACACCTCCATTCTATGAGTTCTCAGACCTCCATTCTATGAGTTCACACACCTCCATTTTGACTTCATACACCTCCATTCTATGACTTCACACACATTCATTCTTATTCAGAAACATCCATTCTATGACTTCACACACCTCCATTCTATGACTTCACACACCTCCATTCTGTGTCTTCACACACCTCCATTCCATGACTTCACACACCTCCATTCTTTGACTTCACACACCTCCATTCTATGGGTTCACACACCTCCATTCTATGAGTTCACAAACCTCCATTCTGTGAGATCACACACCTCCATTTTGACTTCACACACCTCCATTCTGTGACTTCACACACCTCCATTCTGTGACTTCACACACCACAATTCTATGACTTCACACACCTACATTCTGTGACTTCACACACCTCCATTCTGTTACTTCACACACCTCAATTTTGACTTCACACACTTCCATTCTTTGAATTCACACACCTCCATTCTGTGACTTCACACACATTAACATTGTTTGACTTCACACACCTCTATTTTTGGACTTCACACATCTCCATTCCATGACTTCACACATCTCCATTTCATGAGTTCGCACACCTCCATTTTGACTTCACACACCTCCATTCTATGACTTCACACACCTTCATTCTACTTCAGAAACATCCGTTCTATGACTTCACACACCTCCATTCTATGATTTCACAAACCTCCATTCTGTGACTTCACACACCTCCATTCTGAGTTCACACACCTCCATTCTGTGACTTCACACACCTCCATTCTGTTTCTTCACACACCTCAATTCTATGACTTCACACACCTACATTCTGTGACTTCACACACCTCCATTCTGTTACTTCACACACCTCCATTTTGACTTCACACACTTCCATTCTTTGAATTCACACACCTCCATTCGATGACTTCACACACCTCCATTCTATGTTTTCACACACCTCCCTTTTGACTTCACACACCTCCATTCTATGACTTCACACAACTACATTCTGACTTCAAACACCTCCATTCTCTGACTTCACACACCTCCATTCCATGACTTCACACACCTCCATTCGATACCTTCACACACCTCCATTCTTTTACTTCACACACCTCCATTCTATGAGTTCACACACCTCCATTTGTGACTCTACACACAAACTTTTGACTTTACACACCTCCATTCTGTGACTTCACACACCTTTATTGTTTGACTTCACACAATGCATTCTTTGACTTCACACACCTTTATTCCATGACTTCACACACCTCCATTCTATGAGTTCTCAGACCTCCATTCTATGCGTTCACACACCTCCATTTTGACTTCATACACCTCCATTCTATGACTTCACACACATTCATTATTATTCAGAAACATAAATTCGATGACTTCACACACCTCCATTCTACGACTTCACACACCTCCATTCTGTAACTTCTCACACCTCCATTCTATGAGTTCACACACCTCCATTCTATGAGTTCACAAACCTCCATTCTATGAGTTCACACACCTCCATTTTGACTTCACACACCTCCATTCTGTGACTTCACACAGCTCACTTCTATGACTTCACACACCTACATTCTGTGACTTCACACACCTCCATTCTGTTACTTCACACACCTCCATTTTGACTTCACATACTTCTATTCTTTGAATTCACACACCTCCATTCTGTGACTTCACACACATTAACATTGTTTGACTTCACACACCTCTATTTTTGGACTTCACACACCTCCATTCCATGACTTCACACATCTCCATTTTATGAGTTCGCACACCTCCATTTTGACTTCACAAACCTCCATTCTGACTTCACACACCTGCATTCTGACTTCACAAACATCAATTCTGTGACTTCACACACCTCCATTCTATGACTTCACACACCTCCATTCTATGACTTCACACACCTCCATTCTATGACTTCACACACTTCCATTCCTTGACTTCACACACCTCCATTTTTTGACTTCACACATCTCCATTGTGAGTTCACACACCTCCATTCTATGACTTCACACACCTCCATTCTGACTTCACACAGCTCCATTCTATGACTTCACACACCTCCATTCTGTGCCTTCACATATCTCCATTTTATGACCTAACTCACCTTAATTCTTACTTCACAAACATTCATTCTATGACTTCACACACCTCCATTCTATGACTTCACACACCTCCATTCTATGACTTTACACACCTCCATTCTGTGACTTCACACACCTCAATTCTGTGACTTCACACACCTACATTATGACTTCACACACCTCCATTCTATGACTTCACACACCTCCATTCTGACTTCACACACCTCCATTCTCTGACTTCCACACCTCCATTCTGTGACTTCACACACCACCATTCTATGACTTCACATACCTCCATTGTGACTTCACACACCTCTATTGTATGAGTTCACACACCTCCGTTCTGACTTCACACCCCTCCATTCTATGACTTCACACACCTCCATTCTGACTTCACACACCTCCATTTTATGACTTCACACAACTCCATTCTGACTTCACACACCTCCATTCTGTGACTTCACACACCTCCATTCCATGACTTCACACACCTCCATTCGATACCTTCACACACCTCCATTCTTTTACTTCACACACCTCCATTCTATGAGTTCACACACCTCCATTTGTGACTCTACACACAAACTTTTGACTTTACACACCTCCATTGTGTGATTTCACACACCTCCATTCTGTGACTTCAGACACCTTTACTGTTTGACTTCACACACCTCCATTCTTTGACTTCACACACCTCCTTTCCATGACTTCACACACCTCCATTCTATGAGTTCACACACCTCCATTCTATGAGTTCACACACCTCCATTTTGACTTCAGAAACATCCATTATATGACTTCACGCACTTCCATTCTATGACTTCACAAATCTCTGTTCTGTGATTTCACACACCTCCATTCTGAGTTCACACACCTCCATTCTCTGAGTTCACACACCTCCATTCTGTGACTTAACACACCTCCATTCTATGACTTCACAGACCTCCATTCTGTGACTTCACACACCTTTATTATTTGACTTCACACATCTCCATTCTGGGACTTCACATACCTCCATTGTGAGTTCGCACACCTCCATTCTGTGACTTCACACACCTCCATTCTGTGACTTCACACACCTCCATTCTGTGACTTCACACATCTCCATTCTGTGACTTCACACACCTCCATTCTATGACTTCACACACCTCCATTCTGTGACTTCACACACCTCCATTCTGTGACTTCACACACCTCCGTTCTATGACTTCACACACCTCCATTCTATGACTTCACACCTCCATTCTGTGAGTTCACACACCTCCATTCTGAGTAAACACACCTCCATTCTGTGACTTCACACACCTCCAATCTGACTTCACACAGCTCCATTCTATAACTTCACACACCTCCATACTGTGACTTCACACACCTCCGTTCTGTGACTTCACACACCTTTATTGTTTGACTTCACACACCTCCATTTTTGACTTCACACACCTCCTTTCCATGACTTCACACACCTCCATTCTATGAGTTCACATACCTCCATTTTGACTTCAGAAACATCCATTATATGACTTCACGCACTTCCATTCTATGACTTCACAAATCTCCGTTCTGTGATTTCACACACCTCCATTCTGAGTTCACACACCTCCATTCTCTGAGTTCACACACCTACATTCTGTGACTTAACACACCTCCATTCTATGACTTCACAGACCTCCATTCTCTGACTTCACACACCTTTATTATTTGACTTCACATACCTCCATTCTGGGACTTCACACACCTCAATTGTGAGTTCACACACCTCCATTCTGTGACTTCACACACCTCCATTCTGTGACTTCACACACCTCCATTCTGTGACTTCACACATCTCCATTCTGTGACTTCACACACCTCCATTCTATGACTTCACACACCTCCATTCTGTGACTTCACACACCGCCATTCTGTGACTTCACTCACCTCAATTTTGACTTCACACACTTCCATTCTTTGACTTCACACACCTCCATTCTGTGACTTCACACACCACCATTGTTTGACTTCACACACCTCCATTTTTGGACTGCACACACCTCTATTCCATGACTTCACGCATCTCCATTTTATGAGTTCGCACACCTCCATTTTCACTTCACACACCTACATTCTATGACTTCACACACCTTCATTCTACTTCAGAAACATCCATTCTATGACTTCACACACCTCCATTCTATGACTTTACAAGCCTCCATTCTGTGACTTCACACACCTCCATTCTGAGTTCACACACCTCAATTCTGTGACTTCACACACCTCAATTCTGGCTTCACACACCTCCATTCTATGACTTCACACAATTCCTTTCTATGACTTCACACACCTCCATTATTTGACTTCACACACCTCCATTGTGATTACACACACCTCCATTCTATGACTTCACACACCTCCATTATGACTTCACATAGCTCCATTCTATGACTTAACACACCTCCATTCTGTGCCTCACACACCTCCATTCTATGACTTAACACACCTTCATTCTTACTTCACAAACATCCATTCTATGATCACACACCTCCATTCTATGACTTCACACACCTCCATTCTATAACTTCACACACCTCCATTCTGTGACTTCACACACCTCATTTCTGTGACTTCACACACCTCCATTATGACTTCACACACCTATGTTCTATGACTTCACACACCTCCATTCTATGACGTCACACCTCCATTCTGTGATTTCACACACCTCCATTCTGAGTACACACACCTCCATTGTGTGACTTCACACACCTCCAATCTGACTTCACACAGCTCCATTCTATAACTTCACACACCTCCATACTGTGACTTCACACACCTCCATTCTATGATTTCACACACCTCCCTTGTGACTTCACACACCTCCATTCTATGACTTCACACAACTGCATTCTGAATTCACACACCTCCATTCTGTGACTTCACACACCTCCATTCCATGTCTTCACACACCTCCATTCCATGACTTCACACACCTTCATTCGATGACTTCACACACCTCCATTTTATGATTTCACACACCTCCATTCTATGATTTCACACACCTCCCTTGTGACTTCACACACCTCCATTCTATGACTTCACACAACTACATTCTGACTTCACACACCTCCATTCTGTGAATTCACACACCTCCATTCCATGACTTCACACACCTCCATTTTGTGATTTCACACACCTCAATTCTGTGATTTCACACACCTTTATTGTTTGACTTCACACAATGCATTCTTTGACTTCACACACCTTTATTCCATGACTTCACACACCTCCATTCTATGAGTTCTCAGACCTCCATTCTATGAGTTCACACACCTCCATTTTGACTTCATACACCTCCATTCTATGACTTCACACACATTCATTCTTATTCAGAAACATCCATTCTATGTCTTCACACACCTCCATTCTATGAGTTCACAAACCTCCATTCTGTGAGTTCACACACCTCTATTTTGACTTCACACACCTCCATTCTGTGACTTCACACACCTCCATTCTGTGACTTCACACACCTCCATTCTATGAGTTCACACACCTCCATTTATGACTGTACACACCAGCTTTTTGACTTCACACACCTCCATTCTGTGATTTCACACACCTCCATTCTGTGACTTCACACACCTTTATTGTTTGACTTCACACACCTCCATTCTATGAGTTCACACAGCTCCATTCTATGAGTTCACACACCTCCATTTTGACTTCAGAAATATCCGTTATATGACTTCACGCACTTCCATTCTATGACTTCACAAATCTCCGTTCTGTGATTTCACACACCTCCATTCTGAGTTCACACACCTCCATTCTCTGAGTTCACACACCTCCATTCTGTGACTTAACACACCTCCATTCTATGACTTCACAGACCTCCATTCTGTGACTTCACACACCTTTATTATTTGACTTCACACACCTCCAATCTGGGACTTCACACACCTCCATTGTGAGTTCACACACCTCCATTCTGTGACTTCACACACCTCCATTCTGTGACTTCACACACCTCCATTCTGTGACTTCACACATCTCCATTCTGTGACTTCACACACCTCCATTCTATGACTTCACACACCTCCATTCTGTGACTTCACACACCTCCATTCTGTGACTTCACACTCCTCCATTTTTGGACTGCACACACCTCGATTCCATGACTTCACGCATCTCCATTTTATGAGTTCGCACACCTCCATTTTGACTTCACACACCTACATTCTATGACTTCACACACCTTCATTCTACTTCAGAAACATCCATTCTATGACTTCACACACCTCCATTCTATGACTTTACAAACCTCCATTCTGTGACTTCACACACCTCCATTCTGAGTTCACACACCTCAATTCTTTGACTTCACACACCTCAATTCTGGCTTCATACACCTCCATTCTATGACTTCACACAATTCCTTTCTATGACTTCACACACCTCCATTCTTTGACTTCACACACCTCCATTGTGATTTCACACACCTCCATTCTATGACTTCACACACCTCCATTCTATAACTTCACACACCTCCATTCTGTGACTTCACACACCTCAATTCTGTGACTTCACACACCTCCATTATGACTTCACACACCTCCATTCTATGACTTCACACACCTCCATTCTATGACTTCACACCTCCATTCTGTGATTTCACACACCTCCATTCTGAGTACACATACCTCCATTCTCTGACTTCACACACCTCCAATCTGACTTCACACAGGTCCATTCTATAACTTCACACACCTCCATACTGTGACTTCACACACCTCCATTCTATGATTTCACACACCTCCCTTGTGACTTCACACACCTCCATTCTATGACTTCACACAACTGCATTCTGACTTCACACACCTCCATTCTTTGACTTCACACACCTCCATTCCATGACTTCACACACCTCCATTCCATGACTTCACACACCTCCATTCTGTGACTTCACACACCTCCATTCCATGACTTCACACACCTCCATTCCATGACTTCACACACCTCCATTCCATGACTTCACACACCTCCATTCTGTGATTTCACACACCTCCATTCTGTGACTTCACAAACCTTTATTGTTTGCCTTCACACAATGCATTCTTTGACTTCACACACCTTTATTCCATGACTTCACACACCTCCATTCTATGAGTTCTCAGACCTCCATTCTATGAGTTCCCACACCTCCATTTTGACTTCATACACCTCCATTCTGTGACTTCACACACCTCCATTCCATGACTTCACACACCTCCATTCTTTGACTTCACACACCTCCATTCTATGAGTTCACAAACCTCCATTCTGTGAGTTCACACACCTCCATTTTGACTTCACACACCTCCATTCTGTGACTTCACACACCTCCATTCTGTGACTTCACACACCTCAATTCTATGACTTCACACACCTACATTCTGTGACTTCACACACCTCCATTCTGTTACTTCACCCACCTCCATTTTGACTTCACACACTTCCATTCTTTGAATTCACACACCTCCATTCTGTGACTTCACACACATTAACATTGTTTGACTTCACACACCTCTATTTTTGGACTTCACACACCTCCATTCCATGACTTCACACATCTCCATTTTATGAGTTCGCACACCTCCATTTTGACTTCACACACCTCCATTCTCTGACTTCACACACCTCCATTGTGACTTCACACACCTCCATTCTATGAGTTCACACACCTCCATTCTGACTTCACACACCTCCATTCTATGACTTCACACACCTCCATTCTGACTTCACACACCTCCATTCTATGACTTCACACAACTGCATTCTGACTTCACACACCTCCATTCTGTGACTTCACACACCTCCATTCCATGACTTCCCACATCTCCATTCGATGACTTCACACACCTTTATTCTTTGACTTCACACACCTCCATTCTATGAGGTCACACACCTCCATTTGTGACTCTTCACACCACCTTTTTGACTTCACAAACCTCCATTCTGTAATTTCACATACCTCCATTCTGTGACTTCACACACCTTTATTGTTTGACTTCACACACCTCCATTCTTTGACTTCACACCCCTCCATTCCATGACTTCTCACACCTCCATTCTATGAGTTCACACACCTCCATTCTATGAGTTCACACACCTCCATTTTGACTTCACACACCTCCATTCTATGATTTCACACACCTTCATTCTTACTTCAGAAACATCCATTCAATGACTTCACGCACCTCCATTCTATGACTACACAAATCTCTGTTCTGTGACTTCACACACCTCCATTCTGAGTTCACACACCTCAATTCTGTGACTTCACACACCTCAATTCTGGCTTCACACACCTCCATTCTAAAACTTCACACAATTCCATTCTATGACTTCACAAACCTCCATTCTATGACTTCACACACCTCCATTGTGAGTTCACACACCTCCATTCTATGACTTCACACACCTCCATTCTGACTTCACACAGCTCCATTCTATGACTTCACACACCTCCATTCTGTGCCTTCAAACACCTCCATTCTATGACTTAACACAGCTTCATTCTGAGTTCACACACCTCACTTCTGTGACTTCACACACCTCAATTCTGGCTTCCCACACCTTCATTCTATGACTTCACACACTTCCATTCTATGACTTCACACACCTCCATTCTTTGACTTCACACACCTCCATTGTGAGTTCACACACCTCCATTCTGTGACTTCACACACCTCCATTCTGTGCCTTCAAACACCTCCATTCTATGACTAACACACCTTCATTCTTACTTCACAAACATCAATTCTATGACTTCACACACTTCCATTCTATGACTTCACACACCGCCATTCTATGACTTTCCACAAGTCCTTCTGTGACTTCACACACCTCAATTCTGTGACTTCACACACCTCCATTATGACTTCACACACCTGCATTCTATGACTTCACACACCTCCATTCTATGACTTCACACCTCCATTCTGTGACTTCACACACCTCCATTCTGAGTTCACACACCTCCATTCTGTGACTTCACACTCCTCAAATCTGACTTCACACAGCTCCATTCTATGATTTCACACACCTCCATACTGTGACTTCACACACCTCCATTCTATGACTTCACACACCTCCATTCCATGACTTCACACACCTCCTTTCGATGACTTCACACACCTCCATTCTGTGACTTCACACACCTCCATTCTGTGACTTCACACACCTCCATTTTGACTTCACACACTTCCATTCTTTGACTTCACACACCTCCATTCTGTGACTTCACACACCACCATTGTTTGACTTCGCACACCTCCATTTTTGGACTTCACACACCTCCTTTCCATGACTTCACTCATCTCCATTCTATGACTTCACACACCTCCATTGTGAGTTCACACACCTCCATACTGTGACTTCACACACCTCCATTCTATGACTTCACACACCTCCATTCCATGACTTCACACACCTCCTTTCGATGACTTCACACACCTCCATTCTGTGACTTCACACACCTCCATTCTATGACTGCACACACCTCCATTCTATGACTTCACAAACCTCCATTCTGACTACACACACCTCCATTCTGAGACTTCACACAACTCCATTCTGACTTCAGACACCTCCATTCTATGTGTTCACACACGTGAATTGTGACTTCACACACCTCCATTCTATGACTTCACACACATCCATTCTGACTTCACACACCTCCATTCTGACTTCACAAACATCAATTCTGGGACTTCACACACCTCCATTCTTTGACTTCACACACCTCCATTGTGAGTTCACACACCTCCATTCTGAATTCACAAACGTCAATTCTGTGACTTCACACACCTCCATTCTATGACTTCAAACACCTCCATTCTATGACTTCACACACCTCCATTTTTTGACTTCACACATCTCCATTGTGAGTTCACACACCTCCATTCTACGACTTCACACACCTCCATTCTGACTTCACACAGCTCCATTCTATGACTTCACACACCTCCATTCTGTGCCTTCACACATCTCCATTTTATGACTTAACTCACCTTCATTCTTACTTCACAAACATTCATTCTATGACTTCACACACCTCCATTCTATGACTTCACACACCTCCATTCTATGACTTTACACACCTCCATTCTGTGACTTCACACACCTCAATTCTGTGACTTCACACACCTCCATTATGACTTCACACACCTCCATTCTATGACTTCACACACCTCCATTCTATGACTTCACACCTCCATTCTGTGATTTCACACACCTCCATTCTGAGTACACATACCTCCATTCTCTGACTTCACACACCTCCAATCTGACTTCACACAGGTCCATTCTATAACTTCACACACCTCCATACTGTGACTTCACACACCTCCATTCTATGATTTCACACACCTCCCTTGTGACTTCACACACCTCCATTCTATGACTTCACACAACTGCATTCTGACTTCACACACCTCCATTCTTTGACTTCACACACCTCCATTCCATGACTTCACACACCTCCATTCCATGACTTCACACACCTCCATTCTGTGACTTCACACACCTCCATTCCATGACTTCACACACCTCCATTCCATGACTTCACACACCTCCATTCCATGACTTCACACACCTCCATTCTGTGATTTCACACACCTCCATTCTGTGACTTCACAAACCTTTATTGTTTGCCTTCACACAATGCATTCTTTGACTTCACACACCTTTATTCCATGACTTCACACACCTCCATTCTATGAGTTCTCAGACCTCCATTCTATGAGTTCCCACACCTCCATTTTGACTTCATACACCTCCATTCTGTGACTTCACACACCTCCATTCCATGACTTCACACACCTCCATTCTTTGACTTCACACACCTCCATTCTATGAGTTCACAAACCTCCATTCTGTGAGTTCACACACCTCCATTTTGACTTCACACACCTCCATTCTGTGACTTCACACACCTCCATTCTGTGACTTCACACACCTCAATTCTATGACTTCACACACCTACATTCTGTGACTTCACACACCTCCATTCTGTTACTTCACCCACCTCCATTTTGACTTCACACACTTCCATTCTTTGAATTCACACACCTCCATTCTGTGACTTCACACACATTAACATTGTTTGACTTCACACACCTCTATTTTTGGACTTCACACACCTCCATTCCATGACTTCACACATCTCCATTTTATGAGTTCGCACACCTCCATTTTGACTTCACACACCTCCATTCTCTGACTTCACACACCTCCATTGTGACTTCACACACCTCCATTCTATGAGTTCACACACCTCCATTCTGACTTCACACACCTCCATTCTATGACTTCACACACCTCCATTCTGACTTCACACACCTCCATTCTATGACTTCACACAACTGCATTCTGACTTCACACACCTCCATTCTGTGACTTCACACACCTCCATTCCATGACTTCCCACATCTCCATTCGATGACTTCACACACCTTTATTCTTTGACTTCACACACCTCCATTCTATGAGGTCACACACCTCCATTTGTGACTCTTCACACCACCTTTTTGACTTCACAAACCTCCATTCTGTAATTTCACATACCTCCATTCTGTGACTTCACACACCTTTATTGTTTGACTTCACACACCTCCATTCTTTGACTTCACACCCCTCCATTCCATGACTTCTCACACCTCCATTCTATGAGTTCACACACCTCCATTCTATGAGTTCACACACCTCCATTTTGACTTCACACACCTCCATTCTATGATTTCACACACCTTCATTCTTACTTCAGAAACATCCATTCAATGACTTCACGCACCTCCATTCTATGACTACACAAATCTCTGTTCTGTGACTTCACACACCTCCATTCTGAGTTCACACACCTCAATTCTGTGACTTCACACACCTCAATTCTGGCTTCACACACCTCCATTCTATAACTTCACACAATTCCATTCTATGACTTCACACACCTCCATTCTATGACTTCACACACCTCCATTGTGAGTTCACACACCTCCATTCTATGACTTCACACACCTCCATTCTGACTTCACACAGCTCCATTCTATGACTTCACACACCTCCATTCTGTGCCTTCAAACACCTCCATTCTATGACTTAACACAGCTTCATTCTGAGTTCACACACCTCACTTCTGTGACTTCACACACCTCAATTCTGGCTTCCCACACCTTCATTCTATGACTTCACACACTTCCATTCTATGACTTCACACACCTCCATTCTTTGACTTCACACACCTCCATTGTGAGTTCACACACCTCCATTCTGTGACTTCACACACCTCCATTCTGTGCCTTCAAACACCTCCATTCTATGACTAACACACCTTCATTCTTACTTCACAAACATCAATTCTATGACTTCACACACCTCCATTCTATGACTTCACACACCGCCATTCTATGACTTTCCACAAGTCCTTCTGTGACTTCACACACCTCAATTCTGTGACTTCACACACCTCCATTATGACTTCACACACCTGCATTCTATGACTTCACACACCTCCATTCTATGACTTCACACCTCCATTCTGTGACTTCACACACCTCCATTCTGAGTTCACACACCTCCATTCTGTGACTTCACACTCCTCAAATCTGACTTCACACAGCTCCATTCTATGATTTCACCCACCTCCATACTGTGACTTCACACACCTCCATTCTATGACTTCACACACCTCCATTCCATGACTTCACACACCTCCTTTCGATGACTTCACACACCTCCATTCTGTGACTTCACACACCTCCATTCTGTGACTTCACACACCTCCATTTTGACTTCACACACTTCCATTCTTTGACTTCACACACCTCCATTCTGTGACTTCACACACCACCATTGTTTGACTTCGCACACCTCCATTTTTGGACTTCACACACCTCCTTTCCATGACTTCACTCATCTCCATTCTATGACTTCACACACCTCCATTGTGAGTTCACACACCTCCATACTGTGACTTCACACACCTCCATTCTATGACTTCACACACCTCCATTCCATGACTTCACACACCTCCTTTCGATGACTTCACACACCTCCATTCTGTGACTTCACACACCTCCATTCTATGACTGCACACACCTCCATTCTATGACTTCACAAACCTCCATTCTGACTACACACACCTCCATTCTGAGACTTCACACAACTCCATTCTGACTTCAGACACCTCCATTCTATGTGTTCACACACGTGAATTGTGACTTCACACACCTCCATTCTATGACTTCACACACATCCATTCTGACTTCACACACCTCCATTCTGACTTCACAAACATCAATTCTGGGACTTCACACACCTCCATTCTTTGACTTCACACACCTCCATTGTGAGTTCACACACCTCCATTCTGAATTCACAAACGTCAATTCTGTGACTTCACACACCTCCATTCTATGACTTCAAACACCTCCATTCTATGACTTCACACACCTCCATTTTTTGACTTCACACATCTCCATTGTGAGTTCACACACCTCCATTCTACGACTTCACACACCTCCATTCTGACTACACACACCTCCATTCTGAGACTTCACACAACTCCATTCTGACTTCACACACCTCAATTCTATGACTTCACACACCTCCATTCTGACTTCACACAGCTCCATTCTATGACTTCACACACCTCCATTCTGTGCCTTCACACATCTCCATTTTATGACTTAACTCACCTTCATTCTTACTTCACAAACATTCATTCTATGACTTCACACACCTCCATTCTATGACTTCACACACCTCCATTCTATGACTTTACACACCTCCATTCTGTGACTTCACACACCTCAATTCTGTGACTTCACACACCTCCATTCTGACTTCACACACCTCCATTCTATGACTTCCACACTTCCATTCTGTGACTTCACACACCACTATTCTATGACTTCACATACCTCCATTGTGACTTCACACACCTCTATTGTATGAGTTCACACACCTCCATTCTGACTTCACACACCTCCATTCTATGACTTCACACCCCTCCATTCTGACTTCACACACCTCCATTTTATGACTTCAAACAACTCCATTCTGACTTCACACACCTCCATTCTGTGACTTCACACACCTCCATTCTGTGATTTCACACACCACCATTCTGTGACTTCACACACCTTTATTGTTTGACTTCACACACCTCCATTCTTTGACTTCACACACCTCCTTTCCATGACTTCACACACCTCCATTCTGAGTTCACACACCTCCATTCTATGAGTTCACACACCTCCATTTTGACTTCAGAAACATCCATTATATGACTTCACGCACTTCCATTCTATGACTTCACAAATCTCCATTCTGTGATTTCACACACCTCCATTCTGAGTTCACACACCTCCATTCTCTGAGTTCACACACCTCCATTCTGTGACTTAACACACCTCCATTCTATGACATCACAGACCTCCATTCTGTGACTTCACACACCTTTATTATTTGACTTCACACACCTCCATTCTGGGACTTCACACACCTCCATTCTGTGACTTCACACACCTCCATTCTGTGACTTCACACACCTCCATTCTGTGACTTCACACATCTCCATTCTGTGACTTCACACACCTCCATTCTGTGACTTCACACACCTCCATTCTATGACTTCACACACCTCCATTCTGTGACTTCACACACCTCCATTATGTGACTTCACACAACTCCATTCTGACTTCACACACCTCCATTCTGTGACTTCACACACCTCCATTCCATGACTTCACACACCTCCATTCGATAACTTCACACACTTCCATTCTTTGACTTCACACACCTCCGTTCTATGAGTTCACAAACCTCCATTTATGACTCTACACACCACCTTTTTCACTTCACACACCTCCATTCTGTGATTTCACACACCTCCGTTCTGTGACTTCACACACCTTTATTGTTTGACTTCACACACCTCCATTCTTTGACTTCACACACCTCCTTTCCATGACTTCACACACCTCCATTCTATGAGTTCACATACCTCCATTTTGACTTCAGAAACATCCATTATATGACTTCACGCACTTCCATTCTATGACTTCACAAATCACCGTTCTGTGATTTCACACACGTCCATTCTGAGTTCACACACCTCCATTCTCTGAGTTCACACACCTCCATTCTGTGACTTAACACACCTCCATTCTATGACTTCACAGACCTCCATTCTGTGACTTCACACACCTTTATTATTTGACTTCACACACCTCCATTCTGGGACTTCACACTTGTGAGTTCACACACCCCCATTCTGTGACGTCACACACCTCCATTGTGTGACTTCACACACCTCCATTCTGTGACTTCACACACCTCCATTCTGTGACTTCACACACCACCATTGTTTGACTTCACACACCTCCATTTTTTGACTTCACAAACCTCCATTCCTTGACTTCACGCATCTCCATTTTATGAGTTCGCACACCTCCATTTTGACTTCACACACCTACATTCTATGACTTCACACACCTTCATTCTACTTCAGAAACATCCATTCTATGACTTCACACACCTCCATTCTATGACTTTACAAACCTCCATTCTGTGACTTCACACACCTCCATTCTGAGTTCACACACCTCAATTCTGTGACTTCACACACCTCAATTCTGGCTTCACACACCTCCATTCTATGACTTCACACAATTCCTTTCTATGACGTCACACACTTCCACTCTTTGACTTCACACACCACCATTGTGATTTCACACACCTCAATTCTATGACTTCACACACCTCCATTATGACTTCGCATAGCTCCATTCTATGACTTCACACACCTCCATCCTTTGCCTCACACACCTCCATTCTATGACTTAACACACCTTCATTCTTACTTCACAAACATCCATTCTATGATCACACACCTCCATTCTATGACTTCACACACCTCCATTCTATAACTTCACACACCTCCATTCTGTGACTTCACACACTTCAATTTTGTGACTTCACACACCTCCATTATGACTTCACACACCTCCATTCTATGACTTCACACACCTCCGTTCTATGACTTCACACCTCCATTCTGTGATTTCACACACCTCCATTCTGAGTACACACACCTCCATTCTGTGACTTCACACACCTCCAATCTGACTTCACACAGCTCCATTCTATAACTTCACACACCTCCATACTGTGACTTCACACACCTCCATTCTATGATTTCAACACCTCCCTTGTGACTTCACACACCTCCATTCTATGACTTCACACAACTGCATTCTGACTTCACACACCTCCATTCTGTGACTTCACACACCTCCATTCCATGACTTCACACACCTCCATTCCATGACTTCACACACCTCCATTCGGTGAATTCACACACCTCCATTCTATGATTTCACACACCTCCCTTGTGACTTCACACACCTCCATTCTATGACTTCACACAACTACATTCTGACTTCACACACCTCCATTCTGTGAATTCACACACCTCCATTCCATGACTTCACACACCTCCATTTTGTGATTTCACACACCTCAATTCTGTGACTTCACACACCTTTATTGTTTGACTTCACACAATGCATTCTTTGACTTCACACACCTTTATTCCATGACTTCACACACCTCCATTCTATGAGTTCTCAGACCTCCATTCCATGAGTTCACACACCTCCATTCTATGACTTCACACACCTCCATTCCATGACTTCACACACCTCCATTCTTTGACTTCACACACCTCCATTCTAAGAGTTCACACACCTCCATTCTATGAGTTCACAAACCTCCATTCTGTGAGATCACACACCTCCATTTTGACTTCACACACCTCCATTCTGTGAATTCACACACCTCCATTCTGTGACTTCACACACATTCATTCTTATTCAGAAACATCCATTCTATGACTTCACACACCTCCATTCTATGACTTCACACACCTCCATTCTATGACTTCACACACCTCCATTCCATGACTTCACACACCTCCATTCCTTGAGTCACACACCTCCATTCTATGAGTTCAAACTCCTCCATTCTATGAGTTCACAAACCTCCATTCTGTGAGATCACACACCTCCATTTTGACTTCACACACCTCCATTCTGTGACTTCACACACCTCAATTCTATGACTTCACACACTTCCATTATTTGACTTCACACACCTCCATTTTTTGACTTCACACATCTCCATTGTGAGTTCACACACCTCCATTCTATGACTTCACACACCTCCATTCTATGACTTCACACACTTCCATTATTTGACTTCACACACCTCCATTTTTTGACTTCACACATCTCCATTGTGAGTTCACACACCTCCATTCTATGACTTCACACACCTCCATTCTGACTTCACACAGCTCCATTCAATGACTTCACACAGCTCCATTCTGTGCCTTCACACATCTCCATTTTATGACTTAACTCACCTTCATTCTTACTTCACAAACATTCATTCTATGACTTCACACACCTCCATTCTATGACTTCACACACCTCCATTCTATGACTTTACACACCTCCATTCTGTGACTTCACACACCTCAATTCTGTGACTTCACACACCTCCATTCTGACTTCACACACCTCCATTCTATGACTTCCACACTTCCATTCTGTGACTTCACACACCACTATTCTATGACTTCACATACCTCCATTGTGACTTCACACACCTCTATTGTATGAGTTCACACACCTCCATTCTGACTTCACACACCTCCATTCTATGACTTCACACACCTCCATTCTGACTTCACACACCTCCATTTTATGACTTCAAACAACTCCATTCTGACTTCACACACCTCCATTCTGTGACTTCACACACCTCCATTCTGTGATTTCACACACCACCATTCTGTGACTTCACACACCTTTATTGTTTGACTTCACACACCTCCATTCTTTGACTTCACACACCTCCTTTCCATGACTTCACACACCTCCATTCTGAGTTCACACACCTCCATTCTATGAGTTCACACACCTCCATTTTGACTTCAGAAACATCCATTATATGACTTCACGCACTTCCATTCTATGACTTCACAAATCTCCATTCTGTGATTTCACACACCTCCATTCTGAGTTCACACACCTCCATTCTCTGAGTTCACACACCTCCATTCTGTGACTTAACACACCTCCATTCTATGACATCACAGACCTCCATTCTGTGACTTCACACACCTTTATTATTTGACTTCACACACCTCCATTCTGGGACTTCACACACCTCCATTCTGTGACTTCACACACCTCCATTCTGTGACTTCACACACCTCCATTCTGTGACTTCACACATCTCCATTCTGTGACTTCACACACCTCCATTCTGTGACTTCACACACCTCCATTCTATGACTTCACACACCTCCATTCTGTGACTTCACACACTTCCATTATGTGACTTCACACAACTCCATTCTGACTTCACACACCTCCATTCTGTGACTTCACACACCTCCATTCCATGACTTCACACACCTCCATTCGATAACTTCACACACTTCCATTCTTTGACTTCACACACCTCCGTTCTATGAGTTCACAAACCTCCATTTATGACTCTACACACCACCTTTTTCACTTCACACACCTCCATTCTGTGATTTCACACACCTCCGTTCTGTGACTTCACACACCTTTATTGTTTGACTTCAAACACCTCCATTCTTTGACTTCACACACCTCCTTTCCATGACTTCACACACCTCCATTCTATGAGTTCACATACCTCCATTTTGACTTCAGAAACATCCATTATATGACTTCACGCACTTCCATTCTATGACTTCACAAATCTCCGTTCTGTGATTTCACACACGTCCATTCTGAGTTCACACACCTCCATTCTCTGAGTTCACACACCTCCATTCTGTGACTTAACACACCTCCATTCTATGACTTCACAGACCTCCATTCTGTGACTTCACACACCTTTATTATTTGACTTCACACACCTCCATTCTGGGACTTCACACTTGTGAGTTCACACACCCCCATTCTGTGACGTCACACACCTCCATTGTGTGACTTCACACACCTCCATTCTGTGACTTCACACACCTCCATTCTGTGACTTCACACACCACCATTGTTTGACTTCACACACCTCCATTTTTTGACTTCACACACCTCCATTCCTTGACTTCAGGCATCTCCATTTTATGAGTTCGCACACCTCCATTTTGACTTCACACACCTACATTCTATGACTTCACACACCTTCATTCTACTTCAGAAACATCCATTCTATGACTTCACACACCTCCATTCTATGACTTTACAAACCTCCATTCTGTGACTTCACACACCTCCATTCTGAGTTCACACACCTCAATTCTGTGACTTCACACACCTCAATTCTGGCTTCACACACCTCCATTCTATGACTTCACACAATTCCTTTCTATGACGTCACACACTTCCACTCTTTGACTTCACACACCACCATTGTGATTTCACACACCTCAATTCTATGACTTCACACACCTCCATTATGACTTCGCATAGCTCCATTCTATGACTTCACACACCTCCATCCTTTGCCTCACACACCTCCATTCTATGACTTAACACACCTTCATTCTTACTTCACAAACATCCATTCTATGATCACACACCTCCATTCTATGACTTCACACACCTCCATTCTATAACTTCACACACCTCCATTCTGTGACTTCACACACTTCAATTTTGTGACTACACACACCTCCATTATGACTTCACACACCTCCATTCTATGACTTCACACACCTCCGTTCTATGACTTCACACCTCCATTCTGTGATTTCACACACCTCCATTCTGAGTACACACACCTCCATTCTGTGACTTCACACACCTCCAATCTGACTTCACACAGCTCCATTCTATAACTTCACACACCTCCATACTGTGACTTCACACACCTCCATTCTATGATTTCAACACCTCCCTTGTGACTTCACACACCTCCATTCTATGACTTCACACAACTGCATTCTGACTTCACACACCTCCATTCTGTGACTTCACACACCTCCATTCCATGACTTCACACACCTCCATTCCATGACTTCACACACCTCCATTCGATGAATTCACACACCTCCATTCTATGATTTCACACACCTCCCTTGTGACTTCACACACCTCCATTCTATGACTTCACACAACTACATTCTGACTTCACACACCTCCATTCTGTGAATTCACACACCTCCATTCCATGACTTCACACACCTCCATTTTGTGATTTCACACACCTCAATTCTGTGACTTCACACACCTTTATTGTTTGACTTCACACAATGCATTCTTTGACTTCACACACCTTTATTCCATGACTTCACACACCTCCATTCTATGAGTTCTCAGACCTCCATTCCATGAGTTCACACACCTCCATTCTATGACTTCACACACCTCCATTCCATGACTTCACACACCTCCATTCTTTGACTTCACACACCTCCATTCTAAGAGTTCACACACCTCCATTCTATGAGTTCACAAACCTCCATTCTGTGAGATCACACACCTCCATTTTGACTTCACACACCTCCATTCTGTGAATTCACACACCTCCATTCTGTGACTTCACACACATTCATTCTTATTCAGAAACATCCATTCTATGACTTCACACACCTCCATTCTATGACTTCACACACCTCCATTCTATGACTTCACACACCTCCATTCCATGACTTCACACACCTCCATTCCTTGACTTCACACACCTCCATTCTATGAGTTCAAACTCCTCCATTCTATGAGTTCACAAACCTCCATTCTGTGAGATCACACACCTCCATTTTGACTTCACACACCTCCATTCTGTGACTTCACACACCTCAATTCTATGACTTCACACACTTCCATTATTTGACTTCACACACCTCCATTTTTTGACTTCACACATCTCCATTGTGAGTTCACACACCTCCATTCTATGACTTCACACACCTCCATTCTATGACTTCACACACTTCCATTATTTGACTTCACACACCTCCATTTTTTGACTTCACACATCTCCATTGTGAGTTCACACACCTCCATTCTATGACTTCACACACCTCCATTCTGACTTCACACAGCTCCATTCAATGACTTCACACAGCTCCATTCTGTGCCTTCACACATCTCCATTTTATGACTTAACTCACCTTCATTCTTACTTCACAAACATTCATTCTATGACTTCACACACCTCCATTCTATGACTTCACACACCTCCATTCTATGACTTTACACACCTCCATTCTGTGACTTCACACACCTCAATTCTGTGACTTCACACACCTCCATTCTGACTTCACACACCTCCATTCTATGACTTCCACACTTCCATTCTGTGACTTCACACACCACCATTCTATGACTTCACATACCTCCATTGTGACTTCACACACCTCTATTGTATGAGTTCACACACCTCCATTCTGACTTCACACACCTCCATTCTATGACTTCACACACCTCCATTCTGACTTCACACACCTCCATTTTATGACTTCACACAACTCCATTCTGAATTCACACACCTCCATTCTGTGACTTCACACACCTCCATTCTGTGATTTCACACACCTCCATTCTGTGACTTCACACACCTTTATTGTTTGACTTCACACACCTCCATTCTTTGACTTCACACACCTCCTTTCCATGACTTCACACACCTCCATTCTGAGTTCACACACCTCCATTCTATGAGTTCACACACCTCCATTTTGACTTCAGAAACATCCATTATATGACTTCACGCACTTCCATTCTATGACTTCACAAATCTCCATTCTGTGATTTCACACACCTCCATTCTGAGTTCACACACCTCCATTCTCTGAGTTCACACACCTCCATTCTGTGACTTAACACACCTCCATTCCATGACTTCACAGACCTCCATTCTGTGACTTCACACACCTTTATTATTTGACTTCACACACCTCCATTCTGGGACTTCACACACCTCCATTGTGAGTTCACACACCTCCATTCTGTGACTTCACACATCTCCATTCTGTGACTTCACACACCTCCATTCTGTGACTTCACACATCTCCATTCTGTGACTTCACACACCTCCATTCTATGACTTCACACACCTCCATTCTGTGACTTCACACACCTCCATTCTGTGACTTCACACACCTCCATTCTGTGACTTCACACAACTCCATTCTGACTTCACACACCTCCATTCTGTGACTTCACACACCTCCATTCCATGACTTCACACACCTCCATTCGATACCTTCACACACCTCCATTCTTTGACTTCACACACCTCCATTCTATGAGTTCACACACCTCCATTTATGACTCTACACACCACCTTTTTGACTTCACACACCTCCATTCTGTGATTTCACACACCTCCGTTCTGTGACTTCACACACCTTTATTGTTTGACTTCACACACCTCCATTCTTTGACTTCACACACCTCCTTTCCATGACTTCACACACCTCCATTCTATGAGTTCACATACCTCCATTTTGACTTCAGAAACATCCATTATATGACTTCACGCACTTCCATTCTATGACTTCACAAATCTCCGTTCTTTGATTTCACACACATCCATTCTGAGTTCACACACCTCCATTCTCTGAGTTCACACACCTCCATTCTGTGACTTAACACACCTCCGTTCTATGACTTCACAGACCTCCATTCTGTGACTTCACACACCTTTATTATTTGACTTCACACACCTCCATTCTGGGACTTCACACTTGTGAGTTCACACACCTCCATTCTGTGACGTCACACACCTCCATTCTGTGACTTCACACACCTCCATTCTGTGACTTCACACACCTCCATTCTGTGACTTCACACACCACCATTGTTTGACTTCACACACCTCCATTTTTTGACTTCACACACCTCCATTCCATGACTACACGCATCTCCATTTTATTAGTTCGCACACCTCCATTTTGACTTCACACACCTACATTCTATGACTTCACACGCCTTCATTCTACTTCAGAAACATCCATTCTATGACTTCACACACCTCCATTCTATGACTTTACAAACCTCCAGTCTGTGACTTCACACACCTCCATTCTGAGTTCACACACTTCAATTCTGTGACTTCACACACCTCAATTCTGGCTTCACACACCTCCATTCTATGACTTCACACAATTCCTTTCTATGACGTCACACACTTCCACTCTTTGACTTCACACACCACCATTGTGATTTCACACACCTCCATTCTATGACTTCACACACCTCCATTATGACTTCACATAGCTCCATTCTATGACTTCACACAACTCCATTCTTTACCTCACACACCTCCATTCTATGACGTAACACACCTTCATTCTTACTTCACAAACATCCATTCTATGATCACACACCTCCATTCTATGACTTCACACACCTCCATTCTATAACTTCACACACCTCCATTCTGTGACTTCACACACTTCAATTTTGTGACTTCACACACCTCCATTATGACTTCACACACCTCCATTCTATGACTTCACACACCTCCATTCTATGACTTCACACCTCCATTCTGTGATTTCACACACCTCCATTCTGAGTACACACACCTCCATTCTGTGACTTCACACACCTCCAATCTGACTTCACACAGCTCCATTCTATAACTTCACACACCTCCATACTGTGACTTCACACACCTCCATTCTATGATTTCAACACCTCCCTTGTGACTTCACACACCTCCATTCTATGACTTCACACAACTGCATTCTGACTTCACACACCTCCATTCTGTGATTTCACACACCTCCATTCCATGACTTCACACACCTCCATTCCATGACTTCACACACCTCCATTCGATGACTTCACACACCTCCATTCTATGATTTCACACACCTCCCTTGTGACTTCACACACCTCCATTCTATGACTTCACACAACTACATTCTGACTTCACACAATGCATTCTTTGACTTCACACACCTTTATTCCATGACTTCACACACCTCCATTTTGTGATTTCACACACCTCAATTCTGTGATTTAACACACCTTTATTGTTTGACTTCACACAATGCATTCTTTGACTTCACACACCTTTATTCCATGACTTCACACACCTCCATTCTATGAGTTCTCAGACCTCCATTCTATGAGTTCACACACCTCCATTTTGACTTCATAAACCTCCATTCTATGACTTCACACACATTCATTCTTATTCAGAAACATCCATTCTATGACTTCACACACCTCCATTCTATGACTTCACACACCTCCATTCTATGACCTCACACACCTCCATTCCATGACTTCACACACCTCCATTCTTTGACTTCACACACCTCCATTCTATGAGTTCACACACCTCCATTCTATGAGTTCACAAACTTCCATTCTGTGAGATCACACACCTCCATTTTGACTTCACACACCTCCATTCTGTGACTTCACACACCTCCATTCTGTGACTTCACACACGTCAATTCTATGACTTCACACACCTACATTCTGTGACTTCACACACCTCCATTCTGTTACTTCACACACCTCCATTTTGACTTCACACACTTGCATTCTTTGAATTCACACACCTCCATTCTGTGACTTCACACACTTCAATTTTGTGACTTCACACACCTCCATTATGACTTCACACACCTCCATTCTATGACTTCACACACCTCCGTTCTATGACTTCACACCTCCATTCTGTGATTTCACACACCTCCATTCTGAGTACACACACCTCCATTCTGTGACTTCACACACCTCCAATCTGACTTCACACAGCTCCATTCTATAACTTCACACACCTCCATACTGTGACTTCACACACCTCCATTCTATGATTTCAACACCTCCCTTGTGACTTCACACACCTCCATTCTATGACTTCACACAACTGCATTCTGACTTCACACACCTCCATTCTGTGATTTCACACACCTCCATTCCATGACTTCACACACCTCCATTCCATGACTTCACACACCTCCATTCGATGACTTCACACACCTCCATTCTATGATTTCACACACCTCCCTTGTGACTTCACACACCTCCATTCTATGACTTCACACAACTACATTCTGACTTCACACAATGCATTCTTTGACTTCACACACCTTTATTCCATGACTTCACACACCTCCATTTTGTGATTTCACACACCTCAATTCTGTGATTTAACACACCTTTATTGTTTGACTTCACACAATGCATTCTTTGACTTCACACACCTTTATTCCATGACTTCACACACCTCCATTCTATGAGTTCTCAGACCTCCATTCTATGAGTTCACACACCTCCATTTTGACTTCATAAACCTCCATTCTATGACTTCACACACATTCATTCTTATTCAGAAACATCCATTCTATGACTTCACACACCTCCATTCTATGACTTCACACACCTCCATTCTATGACTTCACACACCTCCATTCCATGACTTCACACACCTCCATTCTTTGACTTCACACACCTCCATTCTATGAGTTCACACACCTCCATTCTATGAGTTCACAAACTTCCATTCTGTGAGATCACACACCTCCATTTTGACTTCACACACCTCCATTCTGTGACTTCACACACCTCCATTCTGTGACTTCACACACGTCAATTCTATGACTTCACACACCTACATTCTGTGACTTCACACACCTCCATTCTGTTACTTCACACACCTCCATTTTGACTTCACACACTTGCATTCTTTGAATTCACACACCTCCATTCTGTGACTTCACACACTTCAATTTTGTGACTTCACACACCTCCATTATGACTTCACACACCTCCATTCTATGACTTCACACACCTCCATTCTATGACTTCACACCTCCATTCTGTGATTTCACACACCTCCATTCTGAGTACACACACCTCCATTCTGTGACTTCACACACCTCCAATCTGACTTCACACAGCTCCATTCTATAACTTCACACACCTCCATACTGTGACTTCACACACCTCCATTCTATGATTTCAACACCTCCCTTGTGACTTCACACACCTCCATTCTATGACTTCACACAACTGCATTCTGACTTCACACACCTCCATTCTGTGATTTCACACACCTCCATTCCATGACTTCACACACCTCCATTCCATGACTTCACACACCTCCATTCGATGACTTCACACACCTCCATTCTATGATTTCACACACCTCCCTTGTGACTTCACACACCTCCATTCTATGACTTCACACAACTACATTCTGACTTCACACAATGCATTCTTTGACTTCACACACCTTTATTCCATGACTTCACACACCTCCATTTTGTGATTTCACACACCTCAATTCTGTGATTTAACACACCTTTATTGTTTGACTTCACACAATGCATTCTTTGACTTCACACACCTTTATTCCATGACTTCACACACCTCCATTCTATGAGTTCTCAGACCTCCATTCTATGAGTTCACACACCTCCATTTTGACTTCATAAACCTCCATTCTATGACTTCACACACATTCATTCTTATTCAGAAACATCCATTCTATGACTTCACACACCTCCATTCTATGACTTCACACACCTCCATTCTATGACTTCACACACCTCCATTCCATGACTTCACACACCTCCATTCTTTGACTTCACACACCTCCATTCTATGAGTTCACACACCTCCATTCTATGAGTTCACAAACTTCCATTCTGTGAGATCACACACCTCCATTTTGACTTCACACACCTCCATTCTGTGACTTCACACACCTCCATTCTGTGACTTCACACACGTCAATTCTATGACTTCACACACCTACATTCTGTGACTTCACACACCTCCATTCTGTTACTTCACACACCTCCATTTTGACTTCACACACTTGCATTCTTTGAATTCACACACCTCCATTCTGTGACTTCACACACATTAACATTGTTTGACTTCACACACCTCTATTTTTGGACTTCACACACATCCATTCCTTGACTTCACACATCTCCATTTCATGAGTTCGCACACCTCCATTTTAACTTCACACACCTCCATTCTATGACTTCACACACCTTCATTCTACTTCAGAAACATCCGTTCTATGACTTCACACACCTCCATTCTATGATTTCACAAACCTCCATTCTGTGACTTCACACACCTCCATTCTGAGTTCACACACCTCCATTCTGTGACTTCACACACCTGCATTCTGTTTCTTCACACACCTCAATTCTATGACTTCACACACCTACATTCTGTGACTTCACACACCTCCATTCTGTTACTTCACACACCTCCATTTTGACTTCACACACTTCCATTCTTTGAATTCACACACCTCCATTCGATGACTTCACACAACTACATTCTGACTTCACACACCTCCATTCTGTGACTTCACACACCTCCATTCCATGACTTCACACACCTCCATTCTGTGATTTCACACACCTCCATTCTGTGACTTCACACACCTTTATTTTTTGACTTCACACAATGCATTCTTTGACTTCACACACCTTTATTCCATGACTTCACACACCTCCATTCTATGAGTTCTCAGACCTCCAATCTATGCGTTCACACACCTCCATTTTGACTTCATACACCTCCATTCTATGACTTCACACACATTCATTATTATTGAGAAACATAAATTCGATGACTTCACACACCTCCATTCTATGACTTCACACACCTCCATTCTGTAACTTCACACACCTCCATTCTATGAGTTCACACACCTCCATTCTATGAGTTCACAATCCTCCATTCTATGAGTTCACACACCTCCATTTTGACTTCACACACCTCCATTCTGTGACTTCACACACCTCCATTCTGTGACTTCACACACATTAACATTTTTTGACTTCACACACCTCTATTTTTGGACTTCACACACCTCCATTCCATGACTTCACACATCTCCATTTTATGAGTTCGCATACCTCCATTTTGATTTCACACACCTCCATTCTATAACTTCACACACCTTCATTCTACTTCAGAAACATCCGTTCTATGACTTCACACACCTCCATTCTATGATTTCACAAACCTCCATTCTGTGACTTCACACACCTCCATTCTATGACTTCACACACCTCCATTCTATGAATTCACACATCTCCATTCTGTGACTTCACACACATTAACATTGTTTGACTTCACACACATCTATTTTTGGACTTCACACACCTCCATTCCATGACTTCACACATCTCCATATTATGAGTTCGCACACCTCCATTTTGACTTCACAAACCTCCATTCTGACTTCACACACCTCCATTCTGACTTCACAAACATCAATTCTGTGACTTCACACACCTCCATTCTATGACTTCACACACCTCCATTCTATGACTTCACACACCTCCATTCTATGACTTCACACACCTCCATTCTATGACTTTACACACCTCCATTCTGTGACTTCACACACCTCAATTCTGTGACTTCACACACCTACATTATGACTTCACACACCTCCATTCTATGATTTCACAAACCTCCATTCTGTGACTTCACACACCTCCATTCTTTGACTTCACACACATCCATTGTGAGTTCACACACCTCCATTCTGTGACTTCACACACCTCCATTCTTTGACTTCACACACCTCCATTCTGTGACTTCACACACCTCCATTCTATGACTTCACACACCTCCATTCTATGAATTCACACATCTCCATTCTGTGACTTCACACAACTCCATTCTTTGACTTCACACACCTCCATTCTCTGAATTCACACACCTCCATTCTATGACTTCACACACCTGCATTCTATGAATTCACACATCTCCATTTTGTGACTTCACACAACTTCATTCTATGACTTCCCACACCTCCATTCTGGGACTTCACACACCTCCATTCTGAGTTCAACACCTCCGTTCTGTGACTTAACACACACCTTCATTCCGTGACTTCACACACCTTCATTCTATGATTTCACACAATCCCATTCTATGACTTCACACACCTCCATTCTATGACTTCACACACCTATATTCTTTGACTTCGCACACCTCCATTCTTTGACTTCACACACCTCCATTTTGAGTTCACACACATACATTCTGTGACTTCACACACCTGCATTTGTGACGTTACACACCACCATTTTGACTTCACACACCTCCATTCTGTGACTTCACACACCTCCAATCTGTGTCATCACACACCTCCATTGTTTGACTTCACACACCTCCATTCTTTGACTTCACACACCTCCATTCCATGACTTCACACACCTCTATTCTATCAGTTCACACACATTGATTCTATGAGTTCACACACCACCATTTTGACTTCACACACCTCCATTCTATGACTTCACACACCTACATTCTTACTTCAGGAACATTCATTGTATGAATTCACCCACCTCCATTCTATGACTTCACAAACCTCCATTCTATGACTTCACACACCTCCATTCTATGACTTCACACACCTCCATTCTATGACTTCACACACCTCCATTCTATGACTTCACACACCTCCATTCTGTGACTTCACACACCTCCATTCTATGAGTTCACACACCTGCATTGTGACTTCACACACCTCCATTCTATGACTTCACACACCTCCATTCTGAATTCACACACCTCCATTCTGACTTCACAAACATCAATTCTGTGACTTCACACACCTCCATTCTTTGACTTCACACACCTCCATTGTGAGTTCACACACCTCCATTTTGACTTCACAAAAATCATTTCTGTGACTTCACACACTTCCATTCCATGACTTCCCACACCTCCATTCGATGACTTCACACACCTTTATTCTTTGACTTCACACACCTCCATTCTATGAGGTCACACACCTCCATTTGTGACTCTACACACCACCTTTTTGACTTCACAAACCTCCATTCTGTAATTTCACACACCTCCCTTCTGTGACTTCACACACCTTTATGGTTTGACTTCACACACCTCCATTCTTTGACTTCACACACCTCCATTCCATGACTTCTCACACCTCCATTCTATGAGTTCACACACCTTCCCTTCTATGAGTTCACACACCTCCATTTTGACTTCACACACCTCCATTCTATGATTTCACACACCTTCATTTTTATTTCAGAAACATCCATTCAATGACTTCACGCACCTCCATTCTATGACTTCACAAATCTCTGTTCTGTGACTTCACACA
Organism: Megascapheus bottae; assembly: GCA_024803745.1. Lineage (NCBI taxonomy): Eukaryota > Metazoa > Chordata > Mammalia > Rodentia > Geomyidae > Megascapheus > Megascapheus bottae. The sequence goes on along the minus strand of JANJXV010000487.1, from coordinate 649,653 downwards.
CCTCCATTCTGAGTTCACACACCTCAATTCTGTGACTTCACACACCTCAATTCTGGCTTCACACACCTTCATTCTATGACTTCACACCCTTTCATTCTATGACTTCACACACCTCCATTCTTTGACTTCACACACCTCCATTGTGAGTTAACACACCTCCATTCTGTGACTTCACACACCTCCATTCTGTGCCTTCAAACACCTCCATTCTATGACTTAACACACCTTCATTCTTACTTCACAAACATCAATTCTATGACTTCACACACCTCCATTCTATGACTTTCCACACCTCCATCTGTGACTTCACACACCTCAATTCTGTGACTTCACACACCTCCATTATGACTTCACACACCTGCATTCTATGACTTCACACACCTCCATTCTATGACTTCACACCTCCATTCTGTGACTTCACACACCTCCATTCTGAGTTCACACACCTCCATTCTGTGAATTCACCCTCCTCAAATCTGACTTCACACAGCTCCATTCTATGACTTCACACACCTGCATACTGTGACTTCACACACCTCCATTCTATGACTTCACACACCTCCATTCCATGACTTCACACACCTCCTTTCGATGACTTCACACACCTCCATTCTGTGACTTCACACACCTCCATTCTGTGACTTCACACACCTCCATTTTGACTTCACACACTTCCATTCTTTGACTTCACACACCTCCATTCTGTGACTTCACACACCACCATTGTTTGACTTCGCACACCTCCATTTTTGGACTTCACACACCTCCTTTCCATGACTTCACTCATCTATATTTTATGAGGTCGCACACTTCCATTTTGACTTCACACACCTCCATTCTATGACTGCACACACCTCCATTCTATGACTTCACAAACCTCCATTCTGACTTCACACACCTCCATTCTGACTTCACAAACTTCACTTCTGTGACTTCACACACCTCCATTCTATGAATTCACACACCTCCATTCTATGACTTCACACACCTCCATTCTATGACTTCACAAACTTCCATTCTTTGACTTCACACACCTCCATTTTTTGACTTCACACATCTCCATTGTGAGTTCACACACCTCCATTCTATGACTTCACACACCTCCATTCTGACTTCACACAGCTCCATTCTATGACTTCACACACCTCCATTCTATGACTTCACACACCTCCATTCTATGTCTTCACAAACCTCCATTCTGACTTCACACACCTCCATTCTGACTTAACAAACATCAATTCTGTGACGTCACACAACTCCATTCTATGACTTCACACACCTCCATTATATGACTTCACATACCTCCATTCTATGACTTCACACACTTCCATTCTTTGACTTCACACAACTCCATTCTTTGACTTCACACATCTCCATTGTGAGTTCACACACCTTCATTCTATGACTTCACACACCTCCATTCTGACTTCACACAGCTCCATTCTATGTCTTCACACACCTCCATTCTGTGCCTTCACACATCTCCATTCTAGTACTTAACACACCTTCATTCTTACTTCACAAACATCCATTCTATGACTTCACACACCTCCATTCTATGACTTCACACACCTCCATTCTATGACTTCACACACCTCCATTCTGTGATTTCACACATCTCACTTCTGTGACTTCACACACCTATATTATGACCTCACACACCTCCATTCTATGACTTTACACACCTCCCTTCTATGACTTCACACACCTCCATTCTGTGACTTCACACACCTCCATTCTGAGTTCACACACCTCCATTCTGTGACTTCACACACCTCCAATCTGACTTCACACAGCTCCATTCTATGACTTCACACACCTCCATTCTGTGACTTCACACACCTCCATTCTATGACTTCACACACCTCCATTGTGACTTCACAAACCTCCATTCTATGAGTTCACACACCTCCATTGTGACTTCACAAACCTCCATTCTATGAGTTCACACACCTCCATTCTGACTTCACACACCTCCATTCTATGACTTCACACACCTCCATTCCGACTTCACACACCTCAGTTCCGTGACTTCACACAACTCCATTCTGACTTCACACACCTCCATTCTGTGACTTCACACACCTCCATTCCATGACTTCCCACATCTCCATTCGATGACTTCACACACCTTTATTCTTTGACTTCACACACCTCCATTCTATGAGGTCACACACCTCCATTTTTGACTCTACACACCACCTTTTTGACTTCACAAACCTCCATTCTGTAATTTCACACACCTCCATTCTGTGACTTCACACACCTTTATTGTTTGACTTCACACACCTCCATTCTTTGACTTCACACACCTCCATTCCATGACTTCTCACACCTCCATTCTATGAGTTCACACTCCTCCATTCTATGAGTTCACACACCTCCAGTTTGACTTCACACACCTCCATTCTATGATTTCACACACCTTCATTTTTATTTCAGAAACATCCATTCAATGACTTCACGCACCTCCATTCTATGACTTCACAAATCTCTGTTCTGTGACTTCACACACCTCCATTCTGAGTTCACACACCTCAATTCTGTGACTTCACACACCTCAATTCTGGCTTCACACACCTCCATTCTATAACTTCACACAATTCCATTCTATGACTTCACACACCTCCATTCTATGACTTCACACACCTCCATTTGAGTTCACACACCTCCATTCTATGACTTCACACACCTCCATTCTGACTTCACACAGCTCCATTCTATGACTTCACACACCTCCATTCTGTGCCTTCACACATCTCCATTTTATGACTTAACTCACCTTCATTCTTACTTCACAAACATTCATTCTATGACTTCACACACCTCCATTCTATGACTTCACACACCTCCATTCTATGACTTTACACACCTCCATTCTGTGACTTCACACACCTCAATTCTGTGACTTCACACACCTACATTATGACTTCACACACCTCCATTCTATGACTTCACACACCTACATTCTGACTTCACACACCTCCATTCTATGACTTCCACACCTCCATTCTGTGACTTCACACACCACCATTCTATGACTTCACATACCTCCATTGTGACTTCACACACCTCTATTGTATGAGTTCACACACCTCCATTCTGACTTCACACACCTCCATTCTATGACTTCACACACCTCCATTCTGACTTCACACACCTCCATTCTATGACTTCACACAACTCCATTCTGACTTCACACACCTCCATTCTGTGACTTCACACACCTCCATTCCATGACTTCACACACCTCCATTCGATACCTTCACACACCTCCATTCTTTGACTTCACACACCTCCATTCTATGAGTTCACACACCTCCATTTATGACTCTACACACCACCTTTTTGACTTCACACACCTCCATTCTGTTATTTCACACACCTCCGTTCTGTGACTTCACACACCTCCATTCTATGAGTTCACATACCTCCATTTTGACTTCAGAAACATCCATTATATGACTTCACGCACTTCCATTCTATGACTTCACAAATCTCCGTTCTGTGATTTCACACACCTCCATTCTGAGTTCACACACCTCCATTCTCTGAGTTCACACACCTCCATTCTGTGACTTAACACACCTCCATTCTATGACTTCACAGACCTCCATTCTGTGACTTCACACACCTTTATTATTTGACTTCACACACCTCCATTCTGGGACTTCACACACCTCCATTGTGAGTTCACACACCTCCATTCTGTGACTTCACACACCTCCATTCTATGACTTCACACACCTCCATTCTGTGACTTCACACATCTCCATTCTGTGACTTCACACACCTCCATTCTATGACTTCACACACCTCCATTCTGTGACTTCACACACCTCCATTCTGTGACTTCACACACCTCTATTTTGACATCACACACTTCCATTCTTTGACTTCACACACCTCCATTCTGTGACTTCACACACCACCATTGTTTGACTTCACACACCTCCATTTTTGGACTGCACACACCTCCATTCCATGACTTCACGCATCTCCATTTTATGAGTTCGCACACCTCCATTTTGACTTCACACACCTACATTCTATGACTTCACACACCTTCATTCTACTTCAGAAACATCCATTCTATGACTTCACACACCTCCATTCTATGACTTTACAAGCCTCCATTCTGTGACTTCACACACCTCCATTCTGAGTTCACACACCTCAATTCTGTGACTTCACACACCTCAATTCTGGCTTCACACACCTCCATTCTATGACTTCACACAATTCCTTTCTATGACTTCACACACCTCCATTCTTTGACTTCACACACCTCCATTGTGATTTCACACACCTCCATTCTATGACTTCACACACCTCCATTATGACTTCACATAGCTCCATTCAATGACTTAACACACCTCCATTCTGTGCCTCACACGCCTCCATTCTATGACTTAACACACCTTCATTCTTACTTCACAAATATCCATTCTATGATCACACACCTCCATTCTATGACACACACACCTCCATTCTATAACTTCACACACCTCCATTCTGTGACTTCACACACCTCATTTCTGTGACTTCACACACCTCCATTATGACTTCACACACCTCCATTCTACGACTTCACACACCTCCATTCTATGACTTCACACCTCCATTCTGTGATTTCACACACCTCCATTCTGAGTACACACACCTCCATTCTGTGACTTCACACACCTCCAATCTGACTTCACACAGCTCCATACTGTGACTTCACACACCTCCATTCTATGATATCACACACCTCCCTTGTGACTTCACACACCTCCATTCTATGACTTCATACAACTGCATTCTGACTTCACACACCTCCATTCTGTGACTTCACACACCTCCATTCCATGACTTCACACACCTCCATTCCATGACTTCACACACCTTCATTCGATGACTTCACACACCTCCATTTTATGATTTCACACACCTCCATTCTATGATTTCACACACCTCCCTTGTGACTTCACACACGTCCATTCTATGACTTCACACAACTACATTCTGACTTCACACACCTCCATTCTGTGAATTCACACACCTCCATTCCATGACTTCACTCACCTCCATTTTGTGATTTCACACACCTCAATTCTGTGATTTCACACACCTTTATTGTTTGACTTCACACAATGCATTCTTTGACTTCACACACCTTTATTCCATGACTTCACACACCTCCATTCTATGAGTTCTCAGACCTCCATTCTATGAGTTCACACACCTCCATTTTGACTTCATACACCTCCATTCTATGACTTCACACACATTCATTCTTATTCAGAAACATCCATTCTATGACTTCACACACCTCCATTCTATGAGTTCACAAACCTCCATTCTGTGAGTTCACACACCTCCATGTTGACTTCACACACCTCCATTCTGTGACTTCACACACCTCAATTCTATGACTTCACACACCTACATTCTGTGACTTCACACACCTCCATTCTGTTACTTCACACACCTCCATTTTGACTTCACACACTTCCATTCTTTGAATTCACACACCTCCATTCTGTGACTTAACACTCATTAACATTGTTTGACTTCACACACCTCTATTTTTGGACTTCACACACCTCCATTCCATGACTTCACACATCTCCATTTTATGAGATCACACACATCCATTTTGACTTCACACACCTCCATTCTATGACTTCACACACATTCATTCTACTTCAGAAACATCCGTTCTATGACTTCACACACCTCCATCCTATGTTTTCACAAACCTCCATTCTGTGACTTCACACACCTCCATTCTGAGTTCACACACCTCCATTCTGTGACTTCACACACCTCCATTCTGTTACTTCACACACCTCAATTCTATGACTTCACACACCTACATTCTGTGACTTCACACACCTCCATTCTGTTATTTCACACACCTCCATTTTGACTTCACACACTTCCATTCTTTGAATTCACACTACTCCATTCGATGACTTCACACACCTCCATTCTATGACTTCACACAACTACATTCTGACTTCACACACCTCCATTCTGTGACTTCACACATCTCCATTCCATGACTTCACACACCTCCATTCTGTGATTTCACACACCTCCATTCTGTGACTTCACACACCTTTATTGTTTGACTTCACACAATGCATTCTTTGACTTCACACACCTTTATTCCATGACTTCACACACCTCCATTCTATGAGTTCTCAGCCCTCCATTCTATGAGTTCACGCACCTCCATTTTGACTTCATACACCTCCATTCTATGACTTCACACACATTCATTATTATTCAGAAACATCCATTCTATGACTTCACACACCTCCATTCTATGACTTCACACACCTCCATTCCATGACTTCACACACCTCCATTCTTTGACTTCACACACCTCCATTCTATGAGTTCACACACCTCCATTCTATGAGTTCACAAACCTCCATTCTATGACTTCACACACCTCCATTCTATGACTTCACACACCTCTACTCTATCAGTTCACACACATCCATTCTATGAGTTCACACACCACCATTTTGACTTCACACACCTCCATTCTATGACTTCACTCACCTACATTCTTACTTCAGGAACATCCATTGTATGAATTCACCCACCTCCAATCTATGACTTCACAAACCTCCATTCTATGACTTCACACACCTCCATTCTATGACTTCACACACCTCCATTCTATGACTTCGCACACCTCCATTCTATGACTTCACACACCTCCATTCTATGACTTCACACACGTCCATTCTGTGACTTCACACACCTCCATTCTATGAGTTCACACACCTGCATTGTGACTTCACACACCTCCATTCTATGACTTCACACACCTCCATTCTGACTTCACACACCTCCATTCTGACTTCACAAACATCAATTCTGTGACTTCACACACCTCCATTCTTTGACTTCACACACCTCCATTTGAGTTCACACACCTCCATTCTGACTTCACAAAAATCAATTCTGTGACTTCACACACCTCCATTCTATGACTTCACAAACCTCCATTCTGACTTCACACACCTCCATTCTGACTTCACAAACATCAATTCTGTGACTTCACACAACTCCATTCTATGACTTCACACACCTCCATTCTATGACTTCACACACCTCCATTCTATGACTTCACACACTTCCATTCTTTGACTTCACACAACTCCATTCTTTGACTTCACACATCTCCATTGTGAGTTCACACACCTTCATTCTATGACTTCACACACCTCCATTCTGACTTCACACAGCTCCATTCTATGACTTCACACACCTCCATTCTGTGCCTTCGCACATCTCCATTCTAGTACTTAACACACCTTCATTCTCACTTCACAAACATCCATTCTATGACTTCACACACCTCCATTCTATGACTTCACAAACCTCCATTCTATGTCTTCACACACCTCCATTCTGTGACTTCACACATCTCAGTTCTGTGACTTCACACAACTATATTATGACCTCACACACCTCCATTCTATGACTTTACACACCTCCCTTCTATGACTTCACACACCTCCATTCTGTGACTTCACACACCTCCATTCTGAGTTCACACACCTCCATTCTGTGACTTCACACACCTCCAATCTGACTTCACACGGCTCCATTCTATGACTTCACACACCTCCATTCTGTGACTTCACACACCTCCATTCTATGACTTCACACAACTCCATTCTGACTTCACACACCTCCATTCTGTGACTTCACACACCTCCATTCCATGACTTCCCACACCTCCATTCGATGACTTCACACACCTTTATTCTTTGACTTCACACACCTCCATTCTATGAGGTCACACACCTCCATTTATGACTCTACACACCACCTTTTTGACTTCACACACCTCCATTCTGTGATTTCACACACCTCCGTTCTGTGACTTCACACACCTTTATTGTTTGACTTCACACACCTCCATTCTTTGACTTCACACACCTCCTTTCCATGACTTCACACACCTCCATTCTATGAGTTCACACACCTACATTTTGACTTCAGAAACATCCATTATATGACTTCACGCACTTCCATTCTATGACTTCACAAATCTCCGTTCTGTGATTTCACACACCTCCATTCTGAGTTCACACACCTCCATTCTCTGAGTTCACACACCTCCATTCTGTGACTTAACACACCTCCATTCTATGACTTCACAGACCTCCATTCTGTGACTTCACACACCTTTATTATTTGACTTCACACACCTCCATTCTGGGACTTCACACACCTCAATTGTGAGTTCACACACCTCCATTCTGTGACTTCACACACCTCCATTCTGTGTCTTCACACACCTCCATTCTGTGACTTCACACATCTCCATTCTGTGACTTCACACACCTCCATTCTATGACTTCACACACCTCCATTCTGTGACTTCACACACCTCCATTCTAGGACTTCACACACCTCAATTTTGACTTCACACACTTCCATTCTTTGACTTCACACACCTCCATTCTGTGACTTCACACACCACCATTGTTTGACTTCACACACCTCCATTTTTGAACTGCACACACCTCCATTCCATGACTTCACGCATCTCCATTTTATGAGTTCACACACCTCCATTTTGACTTCACACACCTACATTCTATGACTTCACACACCTTCATTCTACTTCAGAAACATCCATTCTATGACTTCACACACCTACTTTCTATGAATTTACAAGCCTCCATTCTGTGACTTCACACACCTCCATTCTGAGTTCATACACCTCAATTCTGTGACTTCACACACCTCAATTCTGGCTTCACACACTTCCATTCTATGACTTCACACAATTCCTTTCTATGACTTCACACACCTTCATTATGACTTCACATAGCTCCATTCTATGACTTCACACACCTCCATTCTATGCCTCACACACCTCCATTCTATGACTTAACACACCTTCATTCTTACTTCACAAACATCCATTCTATGATCACACACCTCCATTCTATGACTTCACACACCTCCATTCTATAACTTCACACACCTCCATTGTCTGACTTCACACACCTCATTTCTGTGACTTCACACAACTCCATTCTGACTTCACACACCTCCATTCTGTGACTTCACACACCTCCATTCTATGAGTTCACACACCTCCATTCTATGAGTTCTCAGCCCTCCATTCTATGAGTTCACGCACCTCCATTTTGACTTCATACACCTCCATTCTATGACTTCACACACATTCATTATTATTCAGAAACATCCATTCTATGACTTCACACACCTCCATTCTATGACTTCACACACCTCCATTCCATGACTTCACACACCTCCATTCTTTGACTTCACACACCTCCATTCTATGAGTTCACACACCTCCATTCTATGAGTTCACAAACCTCCATTCTATGAGTTCACACACCTCCATTTTGACTTCACACACCTCCATTCTGTGACTTCACACACCTCCATTCTGTGACTTCACACACCTCACTTCTATGACTTCACACACCTACATTCTGTGACTTCACACACCTCAATTCTGTTACTTCACACACCTCCATTTTGACTTCACACACTTCCATTCTTTGAATTCACACACCTCCATTCTGTGACTTCACACACATTAACATTGTTTGACTTCACACACCTCTATTTTTGGACTTCACACACCTCCATTCCATGACTTCACACATCTCCATTTTATGAGTTCGCACACCTCCATTTTGACTTCACACACCTCCATTCTATGACTTCACAGACCTTCATTCTACTTCAGAACATCCATTCTATGACTTCTCACACCTCAATTCTATGATTTCACAAACCTCCATTCTGTGACTTCACACACCTCCATTCTTTGACTTCACACACCTACATTCTGTGACTTCACACACCTCCATTCTATGACTTCACACACCTCCATTCTATGAATTCACACATCTCCATTCTGTGACTTCACACAACTCCATTCTTTGACTTCACACACCTCCATTCTCTGACTTCACACACCTCCATTCTATGACTTCACACACCTCCATTCTAAGAATTCACACATCTCCATTCTGTGACTTCACACAAATCCATTCTATGACTTCCCACACCTCCATTCTGGGACTTCACACACCTCCATTCTGAGTTCAACACCTCCGTTCTGTGACTTAACACACCTTCATTCCGTGACTTCACACACCTTCATTCTATGATTTCACACACCCCCATTCTATGACTTCACACACCTCCATTCTATGACTTCACACACCTATATTCTTTGACTTCGCACACCTCCATTCTTTGACTTCACACACCTCCATTTTGAGTTCACACACCTACATTCTGTGACTTCACACACCTCCATTTGTGACGTTACACACCACCATTTTGACTTCACACACCTCCATTCTGTGACTTCACACACCTCCATTCTGTGACTTCACACACCTCCATTTTGACTTCACACACTTCCATTCTGTGAATTCACACACCTCCATTCTGTGACATCGCACACCTCCATTGTTTGACTTCACACACCTCCATTCTTTGACTTCACACACCTCCATTCCATGACTTCACACACCTCTACTCTATCAGTTCACACACATCCATTCTATGAGTTCACACACCACCATTTTGACTTCACACACCTCCATTCTATGACTTCACACACCTACATTCTTACTTCAGGAACATCCATTGTATGAATTCACCCACCTCCAATCTATGACTTCACAAACCTCCATTCTATGACTTCACACACCTCCATTCTATGACTTCACACACCTCCATTCTATGACTTCGCACACCTCCATTCTATGACTTCACACACCTCCATTCTATGACTTCACACACGTCCATTCTGTGACTTCACACACCTCCATTCTATGAGTTCACACACCTGCATTGTGACTTCACACACCTCCATTCTATGACTTCACACACCTCCATTCTGACTTCACACACCTCCATTCTGACTTCACAAACATCAATTCTGTGACTTCACACACCTCCATTCTTTGACTTCACACACCTCCATTTGAGTTCACACACCTCCATTCTGACTTCACAAAAATCAATTCTGTGACTTCACACACCTCCATTCTATGACTTCACAAACCTCCATTCTGACTTCACACACCTCCATTCTGACTTCACAAACATCAATTCTGTGACTTCACACAACTCCATTCTATGACTTCACACACCTCCATTCTATGACTTCACACACCTCCATTCTATGACTTCACACACTTCCATTCTTTGACTTCACACAACTCCATTCTTTGACTTCACACATCTCCATTGTGAGTTCACACACCTTCATTCTATGACTTCACACACCTCCATTCTGACTTCACACAGCTCCATTCTATGACTTCACACACCTCCATTCTGTGCCTTCGCACATCTCCATTCTAGTACTTAACACACCTTCATTCTTACTTCACAAACATCCATTCTATGACTTCACACACCTCCATTCTATGACTTCACAAACCTCCATTCTATGACTTCACACACCTCCATTCTGTGACTTCACACATCTCAGTTCTGTGACTTCACACAACTATATTATGACCTCACACACCTCCATTCTATGACTTTACACACCTCCCTTCTATGACTTCACACACCTCCATTCTGTGACTTCACACACCTCCATTCTGAGTTCACACACCTCCATTCTGTGACTTCACACACCTCCAATCTGACTTCACACGGCTCCATTCTATGACTTCACACACCTCCATTCTGTGACTTCACACACCTCCATTCTATGACTTCACACAACTCCATTCTGACTTCACACACCTCCATTCTGTGACTTCACACACCTCCATTCCATGACTTCCCACACCTCCATTCGATGACTTCACACACCTTTATTCTTTGACTTCACACACCTCCATTCTATGAGGTCACACACCTCCATTTATGACTCTACACACCACCTTTTTGACTTCACACACCTCCATTCTGTGATTTCACACACCTCCGTTCTGTGACTTCACACACCTTTATTGTTTGACTTCACACACCTCCATTCTTTGACTTCACACACCTCCTTTCCATGACTTCACACACCTCCATTCTATGAGTTCACACACCTACATTTTGACTTCAGAAACATCCATTATATGACTTCACGCACTTCCATTCTATGACTTCACAAATCTCCGTTCTGTGATTTCACACACCTCCATTCTGAGTTCACACACCTACATTCTCTGAGTTCACACACCTCCATTCTGTGACTTAACACACCTCCATTCTATGACTTCACAGACCTCCATTCTGTGACTTCACACACCTTTATTATTTGACTTCACACACCTCCATTCTGGGACTTCACACACCTCAATTGTGAGTTCACACACCTCCATTCTGTGACTTCACACACCTCCATTCTGTGTCTTCACACACCTCCATTCTGTGACTTCACACATCTCCATTCTGTGACTTCACACACCTCCATTCTATGACTTCACACACCTCCATTCTGTGACTTCACACACCTCCATTCTAGGACTTCACACACCTCAATTTTGACTTCACACACTTCCATTCTTTGACTTCACACACCTCCATTCTGTGACTTCACACACCACCATTGTTTGACTTCACACACCTCCATTTTTGAACTGCACACACCTCCATTCCATGACTTCACGCATCTCCATTTTATGAGTTCACACACCTCCATTTTGACTTCACACACCTACATTCTATGACTTCACACACCTTCATTCTACTTCAGAAACATCCATTCTATGACTTCACACACCTCCTTTCTATGAATTTACAAACCTCCATTCTGTGACTTCACACACCTCCATTCTGAGTTCATACACCTCAATTCTGTGACTTCACACACCTCAATTCTGGCTTCACACACTTCCATTCTATGACTTCACACAATTCCTTTCTATGACTTCACACACCTTCATTATGACTTCACATAGCTCCATTCTATGACTTCACACACCTCCATTCTATGCCTCACACACCTCCATTCTATGACTTAACACACCTTCATTCTTACTTCACAAACATCCATTCTATGATCACACACCTCCATTCTATGACTTCACACACCTCCATTCTATAACTTCACACACCTCCATTGTCTGACTTCACACACCTCATTTCTGTGACTTCACACAACTCCATTCTGACTTCACACACCTCCATTCTGTGACTTCACACACCTCCATTCTATGAGTTCACACACCTCCATTCTATGAGTTCTCAGCCCTCCATTCTATGAGTTCACGCGCCTCCATTTTGACTTCATACACCTCCATTCTATGACTTCACACACATTCATTATTATTCAGAAACATCCATTCTATGACTTCACACACCTCCATTCTATGACTTCACACACCTCCATTCCATGACTTCACACACCTCCATTCTTTGACTTCACACACCTCCATTCTATGAGTTCACACACCTCCATTCTATGAGTTCACAAACCTCCATTCTATGAGTTCACACACCTCCATTTTGACTTCACACACCTCCATTCTGTGACTTCACACACCTCCATTCTGTGACTTCACACACCTCACTTCTATGACTTCACACACCTACATTCTGTGACTTCGCACACCTCAATTCTGTTACTTCACACACCTCCATTTTGACTTCACACACTTCCATTCTTTGAATTCACACACCTCCATTCTGTGACTTCACACACATTAACATTGTTTGACTTCACACACCTCTATTTTTGGACTTCACACACCTCCATTCCATGACTTCACACATCTCCATTTTATGAGTTCGCACACCTCCATTTTGACTTCACACACCTCCATTCTATGACTTCACAGACCTTCATTCTACTTCAGAACATCCATTCTATGACTTCTCACACCTCCATTCTATGATTTCACAAACCTCCATTCTGTGACTTCACACACCTCCATTCTTTGACTTCACACACCTACATTCTGTGACTTCACACACCTCCATTCTATGACTTCACACACCTCCATTCTATGAATTCACACATCTCCATTCTGTGACTTCACACAACTCCATTCTTTGACTTCACACACCTCCATTCTCTGACTTCACACACCTCCATTCTATGACTTCACACACCTCCATTCTAAGAATTCACACATCTCCATTCTGTGACTTCACACAAATCCATTCTATGACTTCCCACACCTCCATTCTGGGACTTCACACACCTCCATTCTGAGTTCAACACCTCCGTTCTGTGACTTAACACACCTTCATTCCGTGACTTCACACACCTTCATTCTATGATTTCACACACCCCCATTCTATGACTTCACACACCTCCATTCTATGACTTCACACACCTATATTCTTTGACTTCGCACACCTCCATTCTTTGACTTCACACACCTCCATTTTGAGTTCACACACCTACATTCTGTGACTTCACACACCTCCATTTGTAACGTTACACACCACCATTTTGACTTCACACACCTCCATTCTGTGACTTCACACACCTCCATTCTGTGACTTCACACACCTCCATTTTGACTTCACACACTTCCATTCTGTGAATTCACACACCTCCATTCTGTGACATCGCACACCTCCATTGTTTGACTTCACACACCTCCATTCTTTGACTTCACACACCTCCATTCCATGACTTCACACACCTCTACTCTATCAGTTCACACACATCCATTCTATGAGTTCACACACCACCATTTTGACTTCACACACCTCCATTCTATGACTTCACACACCTACATTCTTACTTCAGGAACATCCATTGTATGAATTCACCCACCTCCAATCTATGACTTCACAAACCTCCATTCTATGACTTCACACACCTCCATTCTATGACTTCACACACCTCCATTCTATGACTTCGCACACCTCCATTCTATGACTTCACACACCTCCATTCTATGACTTCACACACGTCCATTCTGTGACTTCACACACCTCCATTCTATGAGTTCACACACCTGCATTGTGACTTCACACACCTCCATTCTATGACTTCACACACCTCCATTCTGACTTCACACACCTCCATTCTGACTTCACAAACATCAATTCTGTGACTTCACACACCTCCATTCTTTGACTTCACACACCTCCATTTGAGTTCACACACCTCCATTCTGACTTCACAAAAATCAATTCTGTGACTTCACACACCTCCATTCTATGACTTCACAAACCTCCATTCTGACTTCACACACCTCCATTCTGACTTCACAAACATCAATTCTGTGACTTCACACAACTCCATTCTATGACTTCACACACCTCCATTCTATGACTTCACACACCTCCATTCTATGACTTCACACACTTCCATTCTTTGACTTCACACAACTCCATTCTTTGACTTCACACATCTCCATTGTGAGTTCACACACCTTCATTCTATGACTTCACACACCTCCATTCTGACTTCACACAGCTCCATTCTATGACTTCACACACCTCCATTCTGTGCCTTCGCACATCTCCATTCTAGTACTTAACACACCTTCATTCTTACTTCACAAACATCCATTCTATGACTTCACACACCTCCATTCTATGACTTCACAAACCTCCATTCTATGACTTCACACACCTCCATTCGGTGACTTCACACATCTCAGTTCTGTGACTTCACACAACTATATTATGACCTCACACACCTCCATTCTATGACTTTACACACCTCCCTTCTATGACTTCACACACCTCCATTCTGTGACTTCACACACCTCCATTCTGAGTTCACACACCTCCATTCTGTGACTTCACACACCTCCAATCTGACTTCACACACCTCCATTCTGTGACTTCACACACCTCCATTCCATGACTTCCCACACCTCCATTCGATGACTTCACACACCTTTATTCTTTGACTTCACACACCTCCATTCTATGAGGTCACACACCTCCATTTATGACTCTACACACCACCTTTTTGACTTCACACACCTCCATTCTGTGATTTCACACACCTCCGTTCTGTGACTTCACACACCTTTATTGTTTGACTTCACACACCTCCATTCTTTGACTTCACACACCTCCTTTCCATGACTTCACACACCTCCATTCTATGAGTTCACACACCTACATTTTGACTTCAGAAACATCCATTATATGACTTCACGCACTTCCATTCTATGACTTCACAAATCTCCGTTCTGTGATTTCACACACCTCCATTCTGAGTTCACACACCTCCATTCTCTGAGTTCACACACCTCCATTCTGTGACTTAACACACCTCCATTCTATGACTTCACAGACCTCCATTCTGTGACTTCACACACCTTTATTATTTGACTTCACACACCTCCATTCTGGGACTTCACACACCTCAATTGTGAGTTCACACACCTCCATTCTGTGACTTCACACACCTCCATTCTGTGTCTTCACACACCTCCATTCTGTGACTTCACACATCTCCATTCTGTGACTTCACACACCTCCATTCTATGACTTCACACACCTCCATTCTGTGACTTCACACACCTCCATTCTAGGACTTCACACACCTCAATTTTGACTTCACACACTTCCATTCTTTGACTTCACACACCTCCATTCTGTGACTTCACACACCACCATTGTTTGACTTCACACACCTCCATTTTTGAACTGCACACACCTCCATTCCATGACTTCACGCATCTCCATTTTATGAGTTCACACACCTCCATTTTGACTTCACACACCTACATTCTATGACTTCACACACCTTCATTCTACTTCAGAAACATCCATTCTATGACTTCACACACCTCCTTTCTATGAATTTACAAACCTCCATTCTGTGACTTCACACACCTCCATTCTGAGTTCATACACCTCAATTCTGTGACTTCACACACCTCAATTCTGGCTTCACACACTTCCATTCTATGACTTCACACAATTCCTTTCTATGACTTCACACACCTTCATTATGACTTCACATAGCTCCATTCTATGACTTCACACACCTCCATTCTATGCCTCACACACCTCCATTCTATGACTTAACACACCTTCATTCTTACTTCACAAACATCCATTCTATGATCACACACCTCCATTCTATGACTTCACACACCTCCATTCTATAACTTCACACACCTCCATTCTCTGACTTCACACACCTCATTTCTGTGACTTCACACAACTCCATTCTGACTTCACACACCTCCATTCTGTGACTTCACACACCTCCATTCTATGAGTTCACACACCTCCATTCTATGAGTTCTCAGCCCTCCATTCTATGAGTTCACGCACCTCCATTTTGACTTCATACACCTCCATTCTATGACTTCACACACATTCATTATTATTCAGAAACATCCATTCTATGACTTCACACACCTCCATTCTATGACTTCACACACCTCCATTCCATGACTTCACACACCTCCATTCTTTGACTTCACACACCTCCATTCTATGAGTTCACACACCTCCATTCTATGAGTTCACAAACCTCCATTCTATGAGTTCACACACCTCCATTTTGACTTCACACACCTCCATTCTGTGACTTCACACACCTCCATTCTGTGACTTCACACACCTCACTTCTATGACTTCACACACCTACATTCTGTGACTTCACACACCTCAATTCTGTTACTTCACACACCTCCATTTTGACTTCACACACTTCCATTCTTTGAATTCACACACCTCCATTCTGTGACTTCACACACATTAACATTGTTTGACTTCACACACCTCTATTTTTGGACTTCACACACCTCCATTCCATGACTTCACACATCTCCATTTTATGAGTTCGCACACCTCCATTTTGACTTCACACACCTCCATTCTATGACTTCACAGACCTTCATTCTACTTCAGAACATCCATTCTATGACTTCTCACACCTCCATTCTATGATTTCACAAACCTCCATTCTGTGACTTCACACACCTCCATTCTTTGACTTCACACACCTACATTCTGTGACTTCACACACCTCCATTCTATGACTTCACACACCTCCATTCTATGAATTCACACATCTCCATTCTGTGACTTCACACAACTCCATTCTTTGACTTCACACACCTCCATTCTCTGACTTCACACACCTCCATTCTATGACTTCACACACCTCCATTCTAAGAATTCACACATCTCCATTCTGTGACTTCACACAAATCCATTCTATGACTTCCCACACCTCCATTCTGGGACTTCACACACCTCCATTCTGAGTTCAACACCTCCGTTCTGTGACTTAACACACCTTCATTCCGTGACTTCACACACCTTCATTCTATGATTTCACACACCCCCATTCTATGACTTCACACACCTCCATTCTATGACTTCACACACCTATATTCTTTGACTTCGCACACCTCCATTCTTTGACTTCACACACCTCCATTTTGAGTTCACACACCTACATTCTGTGACTTCACACACCTCCATTTGTGACGTTACACACCACCATTTTGACTTCACACACCTCCATTCTGTGACTTCACACACCTCCATTCTGTGACTTCACACACCTCCATTTTGACTTCACACACTTCCATTCTGTGAATTCACACACCTCCATTCTGTGACATCGCACACCTCCATTGTTTGACTTCACACACCTCCATTCTTTGACTTCACACACCTCCATTCCATGACTTCACACACCTCTACTCTATCAGTTCACACACATCCATTCTATGAGTTCACACACCACCATTTTGACTTCACACACCTCCATTCTATGACTTCACACACCTACATTCTTACTTCAGGAACATCCATTGTATGAATTCACCCACCTCCAATCTATGACTTCACAAACCTCCATTCTATGACTTCACACACCTCCATTCTATGACTTCACACACCTCCATTCTATGACTTCGCACACCTCCATTCTATGACTTCACACACCTCCATTCTATGACTTCACACACGTCCATTCTGTGACTTCACACACCTCCATTCTATGAGTTCACACACCTGCATTGTGACTTCACACACCTCCATTCTATGACTTCACACACCTCCATTCTGACTTCACACACCTCCATTCTGACTTCACAAACATCAATTCTGTGACATCACACACCTCCATTCTTTGACTTCACACACCTCCATTTGAGTTCACACACCTCCATTCTGACTTCACAAAAATCAATTCTGTGACTTCACACACCTCCATTCTATGACTTCACAAACCTCCATTCTGACTTCACACACCTCCATTCTGACTTCACAAACATCAATTCTGTGACTTCACACAACTCCATTCTATGACTTCACACACCTCCATTCTATGACTTCACACACCTCCATTCTATGACTTCACACACTTCCATTCTTTGACTTCACACAACTCCATTCTTTGACTTCACACATCTCCATTGTGAGTTCACACACCTTCATTCTATGACTTCACACACCTCCATTCTGACTTCACACAGCTCCATTCTATGACTTCACACACCTCCATTCTGTGCCTTCGCACATCTCCATTCTAGTACTTAACACACCTTCATTCTTACTTCACAAACATCCATTCTATGACTTCACACACCTCCATTCTATGACTTCACAAACCTCCATTCTATGACTTCACACACCTCCATTCTGTGACTTCACACATCTCAGTTCTGTGACTTCACACAACTATATTATGACCTCACACACCTCCATTCTATGACTTTACACACCTCCCTTCTATGACTTCACACACCTCCATTCTGTGACTTCACACACCTCCATTCTGAGTTCACACACCTCCATTCTGTGACTTCACACACCTCCAATCTGACTTCACACGGCTCCATTCTATGACTTCACACACCTCCATTCTGTGACTTCACACACCTCCATTCTATGACTTCACACAACTCCATTCTGACTTCACACACCTCCATTCTGTGACTTCACACACCTCCATTCCATGACTTCCCACACCTCCATTCGATGACTTCACACACCTTTATTCTTTGACTTCACACACCTCCATTCTATGAGGTCACACACCTCCATTTATGACTCTACACACCACCTTTTTGACTTCACACACCTCCATTCTGTGATTTCACACACCTCCGTTCTGTGACTTCACACACCTTTATTGTTTGACTTCACACACCTCCATTCTTTGACTTCACACACCTCCTTTCCATGACTTCACACACCTCCATTCTATGAGTTCACACACCTACATTTTGACTTCAGAGACATCCATTATATGACTTCACGCACTTCCATTCTATGACTTCACAAATCTCCGTTCTGTGATTTCACACACCTCCATTCTGAGTTCACACACCTCCATTCTCTGAGTTCACACACCTCCATTCTGTGACTTAACACACCTCCATTCTATGACTTCACAGACCTCCATTCTGTGACTTCACACACCTTTATTATTTGACTTCACACACCTCCATTCTGGGACTTCACACACCTCAATTGTGAGTTCACACACCTCCATTCTGTGACTTCACACACCTCCATTCTGTGTCTTCACACACCTCCATTCTGTGACTTCACACATCTCCATTCTGTGACTTCACACACCTCCATTCTATGACTTCACACACCTCCATTCTGTGACTTCACACACCTCCATTCTAGGACTTCACACACCTCAATTTTGACTTCACACACTTCCATTCTTTGACTTCACACACCTCCATTCTGTGACTTCACACACCACCATTGTTTGACTTCACACACCTCCATTTTTGAACTGCACACACCTCCATTCCATGACTTCACGCATCTCCATTTTATGAGTTCACACACCTCCATTTTGACTTCACACACCTACATTCTATGACTTCACACACCTTCATTCTACTTCAGAAACATCCATTCTATGACTTCACACACCTCCTTTCTATGAATTTACAAACCTCCATTCTGTGACTTCACACACCTCCATTCTGAGTTCATACACCTCAATTCTGTGACTTCACACACCTCAATTCTGGCTTCACACACTTCCATTCTATGACTTCACACAATTCCTTTCTATGACTTCACACACCTCCATTATGACTTCACATAGCTCCATTCTATGACTTGACACACCTCCATTCTATGCCTCACACACCTCCATTCTATGACTTAACACACCTTCATTCTTACTTCACAAACATCCATTCTATGATCACACACCTCCATTCTATGACTTCACACACCTCCATTCTATAACTTCACACACCTCCATTCTCTGACTTCACACACCTCATTTCTGTGACTTCACACAACTCCATTCTGACTTCACACACCTCCATTCTGTGACTTCACACACCTCCATTCCATGACTTCCCACACCTCCATTCGATGACTTCACACACCTCCATTCTTTGACTTCACACACCTCCATTCCATGACTTCTCACACCTCCATTTTTGACTCTACACACCACCTTTTTGACTTCACAAACCTCCATTCTGTAATTTCACACACCTCCATTCTGTGACTTCACACACCTTTATTGTTTGACTTCACACACCCCCATTCTTTGACTTCACACACCTCCATTCCATGACTTCTCACACCTCCATTCTATGAGTTCACACTCCTCCATTCTATGAGTTCACACACCTCCATTTTGACTTCACACACCTCCATTCTATTATTTCACACACCTTCATTTTTACTTCAGAAACATCCATTCAATGACTTCACGCACCTCCATTCTATGACGTCACAAATCTCTGTTCTGTGACTTCACACACCTCCATTCTGAGTTCACACACCTCAATTCTGTGACTTCACACACCTCAATTCTGGCTTCACACACCTCCATTCTATAACTTCACACAATTCCATTCTATGACTTCACACACCTCCATTCTATGACTTCACACACCTCCATTGTGAGTTCACACACCTCAATTCTATGACTTCACACACCTCCATTCTGACTTCACACAGCTCCATTCTATGACTTCACACACCTCCATTCTGTGCCTTCACACATCTCCATTTTATGACTTAACTCACCTTCATTCTTACTTCACAAACATTCATTCTATGATTTCACACACCTCCATTCTATGACTTCACACACCTCCATTCTATGACTTTACACACCTCCATTCTGTGACTTCACACACCTCAATTCTGTGACTTCACACACCTACATTATGACTTCACACACCTCCATTCTATGACTTCACACACCTACATTCTGACTTCACACACCTCCATTCTATGACTTCCACACCTCCATTCTGTGACTTCACACACCACCATTCTATGACTTCACATACCTCCATTGTGACTTCACACACCTCTATTGTATGAGTTCACACACCTCCATTCTGACTTCACACACCTCCATTCTATGACTTCACACACCTCCATTCTGACTTCACACACCTCCATTCTATGACTTCACACAACTCCATTCTGACTTCACACACCTCCATTCTGTGACTTCACACACCTCCATTCCATGACTTCACACACCTCCATTCGATACCTTCACACACCTCCATTCTTTGACTTCACACACCTCCATTCTATGAGTTCACGCACCTCCATTTATGACTCTACACACCACCTTTTTGACTTCACACACCTCCATTCTGTTATTTCACACACCTCCGTTCTGTGACTTCACACACCTCCATTCTATGAGTTCACATCCTCCATTTTGACTTCAGAAACATCCATTATATGACTTCACGCACTTCCATTCTATGACTTCACAAATCTCCGTTCTGTGATTTCACACACCTCCATTTTGAGTTCACACACCTCCATTCTCTGAGTTCACACACCTCCATTCTGTGACTTAACACACCTCCATTCTATGACTTCACAGACCTCCATTCTGTGACTTCACACACCTTTATTATTTGACTTCACACACCTCCATTCTGGGACTTCACACACCTCCATTCTATGACTTCACACACCTCCATTCTGTGACTTCACACATCTCCATTCTGTGACTTCACACACCTCCATTCTATGACTTCACACACCTCCATTCTGTGACTTCACACACCTCAATTCTGTGACTTCACTCACCTCAATTTTGACATCACACACTTCCATTCTTTGACTTCACACACCTCCATTCTGTGACTTCACACACCACCATTGTTTGACTTCACACACCTCCATTTTTGGACTGCACACACCTCCATTCCATGACTTCACGCATCTCCATTTTATGAGTTCGCACACCTCCATTTTGACTTCACACACCTACATTCTATGACTTCACACACCTTCATTCTACTTCAGAAACATCCATTCTATGACTTCACACACCTGCATTCTATGACTTTACAAGCCTCCATTCTGTGACTTCACACACCTCCATTCTGAGTTCACACACCTCAATTCTGTGACTTCACACACCTCAATTCTGGCTTCACACACCTCCATTCTATGACTTCACACAATTCCTTTCTATGACTTCACACACCTCCATTCTTTGACTTCACACACCTCCATTGTGATTTCACACACCTTCATTCTATGACTTCACACACCTCCATTATGACTTCACGTAGCTCCATTCAATGACTTAACACACGTCCATTCTGTGCCTCACACGCCTCCATTCTATGACTTAACACACCTTCATTCTTACTTCACAAACATCCATTCTATGATCACACACCTCCATTCTATGACACACACACCTCCATTCTATAACTTCACACACCTCCATTCTGTGACTTCACACACCTCATTTCTGTGACTTCACACACCTCCATTATGACTTCACACACCTCCATTCTACGACTTCACACACCTCCATTCTATGACTTCACACCTCCATTCTGTGATTTCACACATCTCCATTCTGAGTACACACACCTCCATTCTGTGACTTCACACACCTCCAATCTGACTTCACACAGCTCCATACTGTGACTTCACACACCTCCATTCTATGATTTCACACACCTCCCTTGTGACTTCACACACCTCCATTCTATGACTTCATACAACTGCATTCTGACTTCACATACCTCCATTCTGTGACTTCACACACCTCCATTCCATGACTTCACACACCTCCATTCCATGACTTCACACACCTTCATTCGATGACTTCACACACCTCCATTTTATGATTTCACACACCTCCATTCTATGATTTCACACACCTCCCTTGTGACTTCACACACCTCCATTCTATGACTTCACACAACTACATTCTGACTTCACACACCTCCATTCTGTGAATTCACACACCTCCATTCCATGACTTCACACACCTCCATTTTGTGATTTCACACACCTCAATTCTGTGATTTCACACACCTTTATTGTTTGACTTCACACAATGCATTCTTTGACTTCACACACCTTTATTCCATGACTTCACACACCTCCATTCTATGAGTTCTCAGACCTCCATTCTATGAGTTCACACACCTCCATTGTGACTTCATACACCTCCATTCTATGACTTCACACACATTCATTCTTATTCAGAAACATCCATTCTATGACTTCACACACCTCCATTCTATGAGTTCACAAACCTCCATTCTGTGAGTTCACACACCTCCATTTTGACTTCACACACCTCCATTCTGTGACTTCACACACCTCAATTCTATGACTTCACACACCTACATTCTGTGACTTCACACACCTCCATTCTGTTACTTCACACACCTCCATTTTGACTTCACACACTTCCATTCTTTGAATTCACACACCTCCATTCTGTGACTTCACACACATTAACATTGTTTGACTTCACACACCTCTATTTTTGGACTTCACACACCTCCATTCCATGACTTCACACATCTCCATTTTATGAGATCACACACCTCCATTTTGACTTCACACACCTCCATTCTATGACTTCACACACATTCATTCTACTTCAGAAACATCCGTTCTATGACTTCACACACCTCCATCCTATGATTTCACAAACCTCCATTCTGTGACTTCACACACCTCCATTCTGAGTTCACACACCTCCATTCTGTGACTTCACACACCTCCATTCTGTTACTTCACACACCTCAATTCTATGACTTCACACACCTACATTCTGTGACTACACACACCTCCATTCTGTTATTTCACACACCTCCATTTTGACTTCACACACTTCCATTCTTTGAATTCACACTACTCCATTCGATGACTTCACACACCTCCATTCTATGACTTCACACAACTACATTCTGACTTCACACACCTCCATTCTGTGACTTCACACATCTCCATTCCATGACTTCACACAACTCCATTCTGTGATTTCACACACCTCCATTCTGTGACTTCACACACCTTTATTGTTTGACTTCACACAATGCATTCTTTGACTTCACACACCTTTATTCCATGACTTCACACACCTCCATTCTATGAGTTCTCAGCCCTCCATTCTATGAGTTCACGCACTTCCATTTTGCCTTCATACACCTCCATTCTATGACTTCACACACATTCATTATTATTCAGAAACATCCATTCTATGACTTCACACACCTCCATTCTATGACTTCACACACCTCCATTCCATGACTTCACACACCTCCATTCTTTGACTTCACACACCTCCATTCTATGAGTTCACACACCTCCATTCTATGAGTTCACAAACCTCCATTCTATGAGTTCACACACCTCCATTTTGACTTCACACACCTCCATTCTGTGACTTCACACACCTCACTTCTATGACTTCACACACCTACATTCTGTGACTTCACACACCTCAATTCTGTTACTTCACACACCTCCATTTTGACTTCACACACTTCCATTCTTTGAATTCACACACCTCCATTCTGTGACTTCACACACATTAACATTGTTTGACTTCACACACCTCTATTTTTGGACTTCACACACCTCCATTCCATGACTTCACACATCTCCATTTTATGAGTTCGCACACCTCCATTTTGACTTCACACACCTCCATTCTATGACTTCACAGACCTTCATTCTACTTCAGAACATCCATTCTATGACTTCACACACCTCCATTCTATGATTTCACAAACCTCCATTCTGTGACTTCACACACCTCCATTCTTTGACTTCACACACCTCCATTCTGTGACTTCACACACCTCCATTCTATGACTTCACACACCTCCATTCTATGAATTCACACATCTCCATTCTGTGACTTCACACAACTCCATTCTTTGACTTCACACACCTCCATTCTCTGACTTCACACACCTCCATTCTATGACTTCACACACCTCCATTCTAAGAATTCACACATCTCCATTCTGTGACTTCACACAAATCCATTCTATGACTTCCCACACCTCCATTCTGGGACTTCACACACCTCCATTCTGAGTTCAACACCTCCGTTCTGTGACTTAACACACCTTCATTCCGTGACTTCACACACCTTCATTCTATGATTTCACACACCCCCATTCTATGACTTCACACACCTCCATTCTATGACTTCACACACCTATATTCTTTGACTTCGCACACCTCCATTCTTTGACTTCACACACCTCCATTTTGAGTTCACACACCTACATTCTGTGACTTCACACACCTCCATTTGTGACATTACACACCACCATTTTGACTTCACACACCTCCATTCTGTGACTTCACACACCTCCATTCTGTGACTTCACACACCTCCATTCTGAGTTCACACACCTCCATTCTGTGACTTCACACACCTCCATTCTGTTACTTCACACACCTCAATTCTATGACTTCACACACCTACATTCTGTGACTACACACACCTCCATTCTGTTATTTCACACACCTCCATTTTGACTTCACACACTTCCATTCTTTGAATTCACACTACTCCATTCGATGACTTCACACACCTCCATTCTATGACTTCACACAACTACATTCTGACTTCACACACCTCCATTCTGTGACTTCACACATCTCCATTCCATGACTTCACACAACTCCATTCTGTGATTTCACACACCTCCATTCTGTGACTTCACACACCTTTATTGTTTGACTTCACACAATGCATTCTTTGACTTCACACACCTTTATTCCATGACTTCACACACCTCCATTCTATGAGTTCTCAGCCCTCCATTCTATGAGTTCAAGCACTTCCATTTTGCCTTCATACACCTCCATTCTATGACTTCACACACATTCATTATTATTCAGAAACATCCATTCTATGACTTCACACACCTCCATTCTATGACTTCACACACCTCCATTCCATGACTTCACACACCTCCATTCTTTGACTTCACACACCTCCATTCTATGAGTTCACACACCTCCATTCTATGAGTTCACAAACCTCCATTCTATGAGTTCACACACCTCCATTTTGACTTCACACACCTCCATTCTGTGACTTCACACACCTCCATTCTGTGACTTCACACACCTCACTTCTATGACTTCACACACCTACATTCTGTGACTTCACACACCTCAATTCTGTTACTTCACACACCTCCATTTTGACTTCACACACTTCCATTCTTTGAATTCACACACCTCCATTCTGTGACTTCACACACATTAACATTGTTTGACTTCACACACCTCTATTTTTGGACTTCACACACCTCCATTCCATGACTTCACACATCTCCATTTTATGAGTTCGCACACCTCCATTTTGACTTCACACACCTCCATTCTATGACTTCACAGACCTTCATTCTACTTCAGAACATCCATTCTATGACTTCACACACCTCCATTCTATGATTTCACAAACCTCCATTCTGTGACTTCACACACCTCCATTCTTTGACTTCACACACCTCCATTCTGTGACTTCACACACCTCCATTCTATGACTTCACACACCTCCATTCTATGAATTCACACATCTCCATTCTGTGACTTCACACAACTCCATTCTTTGACTTCACACACCTCCATTCTCTGACTTCACACACCTCCATTCTATGACTTCACACACCTCCATTCTAAGAATTCACACATCTCCATTCTGTGACTTCACAAAAATCCATTCTATGACTTCCCACACCTCCATTCTGGGACTTCACACACCTCCATTCTGAGTTCAACACCTCCGTTCTGTGACTTAACACACCTTCATTCCGTGACTTCACACACCTTCATTCTATGATTTCACACACCCCCATTCTATGACTTCACACACCTCCATTCTATGACTTCACACACCTATATTCTTTGACTTCGCACACCTCCATTCTTTGACTTCACACACCTCCATTTTGAGTTCACACACCTACATTCTGTGACTTCACACACCTCCATTTGTGACATTACACACCACCATTTTGACTTCACACACCTCCATTCTGTGACTTCACACACCTCCATTCTGTGACTTCACACACCTCCATTTTGACTTCACACACTTCCATTCTGTGAATTCACACACCTCCATTCTGTGACTTCGCACACCTCCATTGTTTGACTTCACACACCTCCATTCTTTGACTTCACACACCTCCATTCCATGACTTCACACACCTCTACTCTATCAGTTCACACACATCCATTCTATGAGTTCACACACCACCATTTTGACTTCACACACCTCCATTCTATGACTTCACACACCTACATTCTTACTTCAGGAACATCCATTGTATGAATTCACCCACCTCCAATCTATGACTTCACAAACCTCCAATCTATGACTTCACACACCTCCATTCTATGACTTCACACACCTCCATTCTATGAATTCGCACACCTCCATTCTATGACTTCACACACCTCCATTCTATGACTTCACACACGTCCATTCTGTGACTTCACACACCTCCATTCTATGAGTTCACACACCTGCATTGTGACTTCACACACCTCCATTCTATGACTTCACACAACTCCATTCTGACTTCACACACCTCCATTCTGACTTCACAAACATCAATTCTGTGACTTCACACACCTCCATTCTTTGACTTCACACACCTCCATTTGAGTTCACACACCTCCATTCTGACTTCACAAAAATCAATTCTGTGACTTCACACACCTCCATTCTATGACTTCACAAACCTCCATTCTGACTTCACACACCTCCATTCTGACTTCACAAACATCAATTCTGTGACTTCACACAACTCCATTCTATGACTTCACACACCTCCATTCTATGACTTCACACACCTCCATTCTATGACTTCACACACTTCCATTCTTTGACTTCACACAACTCCATTCTTTGACTTCACACATCTCCATTGTGAGTTCACACACCTTCATTCTATGACTTCACACACCTCCATTCTGACTTCACACAGCTCCATTCTATGACTTCACACAGCTCCATTCTGTGCCTTCGCACATCTCCATTGTAATACTTAACACACCTTCATTCTTACTTCACAAACATCCATTCTATGACTTCACACACCTCCATTCTGACTTCACACAGCTCCATTCTATGACTTCACACAGCTCCATTCTGTGCCTTCGCACATCTCCATTGTAGTACTTAACACACCTTCATTCTTACTTCACAAACATCCATTCTATGACTTCACACAACTCCATTCTATGACTTCACAAACCTCCATTCTATGACTTCACACACCTCCATTCTGTGACTTCACACATCTCAGTTCTGTGACTTCACACAACTATATTATGACCTCACACACCTCCATTCTATGACTTTACACACCTCCCTTCTATGACTTCACACACCTCCATTCTGTGACTTCACACACCTCCATTCTGAGTTCACACACCTCCATTCTGTGACTTCACACACCTCCAATCTGACTTCACACGGCTCCATTCTATGACTTCACACACCTCCATTCTGTGACTTCACACACCTCCATTCTATGACTTCACACACCTCCATTCTGTGACTTCACACACCTCCATTCTATGAGTTCACACACCTCCATTCTGACATCACACAACTCCATTCTATGACTTCACACACCTCCATTCTGACTTCATACACCTCCATTCTATGACTTCACACAACTCCATTCTGACTTCACACACCTCCATTCTGTGACTTCACACACCTCCATTCCATGACTTCCCACACCTCCATTCGATGACTTCACACACCTTTATTCTTTGACTTCACACACCTCCATTCTATGAGGTCACACACCTCCATTTATGACTCTACATACCACCTTTTTGACTTCACACACCTCCATTCTGTGACTTCACACACCTTTATTGTTTGACTTCACACACCTCCATTCTTTGACTTCACACACCTCCTTTCCATGACTTCACACACCTCCATTCTATGAGTTCACACACCTACATTTTGACTTCAGAAACATCCATTATATGACTTCACGCACTTCCATTCTATGACTTCACAAATCTCCGTTCTGTGATTTCACACACCTCCATTCTGAGTTCACACACCTCCATTCTCTGAGTTCACACACCTCCATTCTGTGACTTAACACACCTCCATTCTATGACTTCACAGACCTCCATTCTGTGACTTCACACACCTTTATTATTTGACTTCACACACCTCCATTCTGGGACTTCACACACCTCAATTGTGAGTTCACACACCTCCATTCTGTGACTTCACACACCTCCATTCTGTGTCTTCACACACCTCCATTCTGTGACTTCACACATCTCCATTCTGTGACTTCACACACCTCCATTCTATGACTTCACACACCTCCATTCTGTGACTTCACACACCTCCATTCTAGGACTTCACACACCTCAATTTTGACTTCACACACTTCCATTCTTTGACTTCACACACCTCCATTCTGTGACTTCACACACCACCATTGTTTGACTTCACACACCTCCATTTTTGAACTGCACACACCTCCATTCCATGACTTCACGCATCTCCATTTTATGAGTTCACACACCTCCATTTTGACTTCACACACCTACATTCTATGACTTCACACACGTTCATTCTACTTCAGAAACATCCATTCTATGACTTCACACACCTCCTTTCTATGAATTTACAAACCTCCATTCTGTGACTTCACACACCTCCATTCTGAGTTCATACACCTCAATTCTGTGACTTCACACACCTCAATTCTGGCTTCACACACTTCCATTCTATGACTTCACACAATTCCTTTCTATGACTTCACACACCTCCATTATGACTTCACATAGCTCCATTCTATGAGTTCACACACCTCCATTCTATGCCTCACACACCTCCATTCTATGACTTAACAGACCTTCATTCTTACTTCACAAACATCCATTCGATGATCACACACCTCCATTCTATGACTTCACACACCTCCATTCTATAACTTCACACACCTCCATTCTCTGACTTCACACACCTCATTTCTGTGACTTCACACACCTCCATTATGACTTCACACACCTCCATTCTATGACTTCACACACCTCCATTCTATGACTTCACACCTCCATTCTGTGACTTCACACACCTCCAATCTGACTTCACACATCTCCATTCTATAACTTCACACACCTCCATACTGTGACTTCACACACCTCCATTCTATGATTTCACACACCTCCCTTGTGACTTCACACACCTCCATTCTATGACTTCACACAACTGCATTCTGACTTCACACACCTCCATTCTGTGACTTCACACACCTCCATTCCATGACTTCACACACCTCCATTCCATGACTTCACACACCTTCATTCGATGACTTCACACACCTCCATTCTATGATTTCACACACCTCCCTTGTGACTTCACACCCCTCCATTCTATGACTTCACACAACTACATTCTGACTTCACACACCTCCATTCTGTGAATTCACACACCTCCATTCCATGACTTCACACACCTCCATTTTGTGATTTCACACACCTCAATTCTGTGACTTCACACACCTTTATTGTTTGACTTCACACAATGAATTCTTTGATTTCACACACCTTTATTCCATGACTTCACATACCTCCATTCTATGAGTTCTCAGACCTCCATTCTATGAGTTTACACACCTCCATTTTGACTTCATACACCTCCATTCTATGACTTCACATACATTCATTCTTATTCAGAAACATCCATTCTATGACTTCACACACCTCCATTCTATGACTTCACACACCTCCATTCTGTGACTTCACACACCTCCATTCCATGACTTCACACACCTCCATTCTTTGACTTCACACACCTCCATTTTATGAGTTCACACACCTCCATTCTATGAGTTCACAAACCTCCATTCTGTGAGTTCACACACCTCCATTTTGACTTCACACACCTCCATTCTGTGACTTCACACACCTCCATTCTGTGACTTCACACACCTCACTTCTATGACTTCACACACCTACATTCTGTGACTTCACACACCTCCATTCTGTTACTTCACACACCTCCATTTTTACTTCACACACTTCCATTATTTGAATTCACACACCTCCATTCTGTGACTTCACACACATTAACATTGTTTGACTTCACACACCTATATTTTTGGACTTCACACACCTCCATTCCATGACTTCACACATCTCCATTTTATGAGTTCGCACACCTCCCTTTTGACCTCACACACCTCCATTCTATGACTTCACACACCTTCATTCTACTTCAGAAACATCCGTTCTATGACTTCACACACCTCCATTCTATGATTTCACAAACCTCCATTCTGTGACTTCACACACCTCCGTTCTGAGTTCACACACCTCCATTCTGTGACTTCACACACCTCCATTCTGTTACTTCACACACCTCAATTCTATGACTTCACACACCTACATTCTGTGACTTCACACACCTCCATTCTATGAATTCACACATCTCCATTCTGTGACTTCACACAACTCCATTCTTTGACTTCACACACCTCCATTCTCTGACTTCACACACCTCCATTCTATGACTTCACACAACTACATTCTCACTTCACACACCTCCATTCTGTGACTTCACACACCTCCATTCCATGACTTCACACACCTCCATTCTGTGATTTCACACACCTCCATTCTGTGACTTCACACAACTTTATTGTTTGACTTCACACAATGCATTCTTTGACTTCACACACCTTTATTCCATGACGTCACACACCTCCATTCTATGAGTTCTCAGACCTCCATTCTATGAGTTCACACACCTCCGTTTTGACTTCATACACCTCCATTCTATGACTTCACACACATTCATAATTATTCAGAAACATCCATTCTATGACTTCACACACCTCCATTCCATGACTTCACATGCCTCCATTCTTTGACTTCACACACCTCCATTCTATGAGTTCACACACCTCCATTCTATGAGTTCACAAACCTCCATTCTATGAGTTCACACACCTCCATTTTGACTTCACACACCTCCATTCTGTGACTTCACACACCTCCGTTCTGTGACTTCACACACCTCACTTCTATGACTTCACACACCTACATTCTGTGACTTCACACACCTCCATTGTGTTACTTCACACACCTCCATTTTGACTTCATAACTTCATTCTTTGAATTCACACACCTCCATTCTGTGACTTCACACACATAAACATTGTTTGACTTCACACATCTCTATTTTTGGACTTCACACACCTCCATTCCATGACTTCACACATCTCCATTTTATGAGTTCGCACCCCTCCATTTTGACTTCACACACCTCCATTCTATGACTTCACACACCTTCATTCTACTTCAGAAACATCCATTCTATGACTTCACACACCTCCATTCTATGATTTCGCAAACCTCCATTCTGTGACTTCACACACCTCCATTCTTTGACTTCACACACCTCCATTGTGAGTTCACACACCTCCATTCTGTGACTTCACACACCTCCATTCTGTGACTTCACAAACCTCCATTCTATGACTTCACACACCTCCATTCTATGAATTCACACATCTCCATTCTGTGACTTCACACAACTCCATTCTATGACTTCCCACACCTCCAATCTGGGACTTCACACACCTCCATTCTGAGTTCAACACCTCCGTTCTGTGACTTAACACACCTTCATTCCGTGACTTCACACACCTTCATTCTATGATTTCACACACCCCCATTCTATGACTTCACACACCTCCATTCTATGACTTCACACACCTATATTCTTTGACTTCGCACACCTCCATTCTTTGACTTCACACACCTCCATTTTGAGTTCACACACCTACATTCTGTGACTTCACACACCTCCATTTGTGACGTTACACACCACCATTTTGACTTCACACACCTCCATTCTGTGACTTCACACACCTCCATTCTGTGACTTCACACACCTCCATTTTGACTTCACACACTTCCATTCTGTGAATTCACACACCTCCATTCTGTGACTTCGCACACCTCCATTGTTTGACTTCACACACCTCCATTCTTGACTTCACACACCTCCATTCCATGACTTCACACACCTCTACTCTATCAGTTCACACACATCCATTCTATGAGTTGCACACACCACCATTTTGACTTCACACACCTCCATTCTATGACTTCACACACCTACATTCTTACTTCAGGAACATCCATTGTATGAATTCACCCACCTCCAATCTATGACTTCACAAACCTCCATTCTATGACTTCACACACCTCCATTCTATGACTTCACACACCTCCATTCTATGACTTCGCACACCTCCATTCTATGACTTCACACACCTCCATTCTATGACTTCACACACGTCCATTCTGTGACTTCACACACCTCCATTCTATGAGTTCACACACCTGCATTGTGACTTCACACACCTCCATTCTATGACTTCACACACCTCCATTCTGACTTCACACACCTCCATTCTGACTTCACAAACATCAATTCTGTGACTTCACACACCTCCATTCTTTGACTTCACACACCTCCATTTGAGTTCACACACCTCCATTCTGACTTCACAAAAATCAATTCTGTGACTTCACACACCTCCATTCTATGACTTCACAAACCTCCATTCTGACTTCACACACCTCCATTCTGACTTCACAAACATCAATTCTGTGACTTCACACACCTCCATTCTGACTTCACACAGCTCCATTCTATGACTTCACACACCTCCATTCTATGACTTCACACACCTCCATTCTATGACTTTACACACTTCCATTCTTTGACTTCACACAACTCCATTCTTTGACTTCACACATCTCCATTGTGAGTTCACACACCTTCATTCTATGTCTTCACACACCTCCATTCTGACTTCACACACCTCCATTCTATGACTTCACACACTTCCATTCTTTGACTTCACACAACTCCATTCTTGACTTCACACATCTCCATTGTGAGTTCACACACCTTCATTCTATGACTTCACACACCTCCATTCTGACTTCACACAGCTCCATTCTATGACTTCACACACCTCCATTCTGTGCCTTCGCACATCTCCATTCTAGTACTTAACACACCTTCATTCTTACTTCACAAACATCCATTCTATGACTTCACACACCTCCATTCTATGACTTCACAAACCTCCATTCTATGACTTCACACACCTCCATTCTGTGACTTCACACATCTCAGTTCTGTGACTTCACACAACTATATTATGACCTCACACACCTCCATTCTATGACTTCACACACCTCCATTCTGTGACTTCACACACCTCAATTCATGACTTCACACACCTCCATTGTGTCTTCACACACCTCCATTCTATGAGTTCACACACCTCCATTCTGACATCACACAACTCCATTCTATGACTTCACACACCTCCATTCTGACTTCATACACCTCCATTCTATGACTTCACACAACTCCATTCTGACTTCACACACCTCCATTCTGTGACTTCACACACCTCCATTCCATGACTTCCCACACCTCCATTCGATGACTTCACACACCTTTATTCTTTGACTTCACACACCTCCATTCTATGAGGTCACACACCTCCATTTATGACTCTACACACCACCTTTTTGACTTCACACACCTCCATTCTGTGATTTCACACACCTCCGTTCTGTGACTTCACACACCTTTATTGTTTGACTTCACACACCTCCATTCTTTGACTTCACACACCTCCTTTCCATGACTTCACACACCTCCATTCTATGAGTTCACACACCTACATTTTGACTTCAGAAACATCCATTATATGACTTCACGCACTTCCATTCTATGACTTCACAAATCTCCGTTCTGTGATTTCACACACCTCCATTCTGAGTTCACACACCTCCATTCTCTGAGTTCACACATCTCCATTCTGTGACTTAACACACCTCCATTCTATGACTTCACAGACCTCCATTCTGTGACTTCACACACCTTTATTATTTGACTTCAAACACCTCCATTCTGGGACTTCACACACCTCAATTGTGAGTTCACACACCTTCATTCTGTGACTTCACACACCTCCATTCTGTGTCTTCACACACCTCCATTCTGTGACTTCACACATCTCCATTCTGTGACTTCACACACCTCCATTCTATGACTTCACACACCTCCATTCTGTGACTTCACACACCTCCATTCTAGGACTTCACACACCTCAATTTTGACTTCACACACTTCCATTCTTTGACTTCACACACCTCCATTCTGTGACTTCACACACCACCATTTTTTGACTTCACACACCTCCATTTTTGAACTGCACACACCTCCATTCCATGACTTCACGCATCTCCATTTTATGAGTTCACACACCTCCATTTTGACTTCACACACCTACATTCTATGACTTCACACACCTTCATTCTACTTCAGAAACATCCATTCTATGACTTCACACACCTCCTTTCTATGAATTTACAAACCTCCATTCTGTGACTTCACACACCTCCATTCTGAGTTCATACACCTCAATTCTGTGACTTCACACACCTCAATTCTGGCTTCACACACTTCCATTCTATGACTTCACACAATTCCTTTCTATGACTTCACACACCTCCATTATGACTTCACATAGCTCCATTCTATGACTTCACACACCTCCATTCTATGCCTCACACACCTCCATTCTATGACTTAACACACCTTCATTCTTACTTCACAAACATCCATTCGATGATCACACCCCTCCATTCTATGACTTCACACACCTCCATTCTATAACTTCACACAACACCATTCTCTGACTTCACACACCTCATTTCTGTGACTTCACACACCTCCATTATGACTTCACACACCTCCATTCTATGACTTCACACACCTCCATTCTAAGACTTCACACCTCCATTCTGTGACTTCACACACCTCCATTCTATGATTTCACACACCTCCCTTGTGACTTCACCCACCTCCATTCTATGACTTCACACAACTGCATTCTGACTTCACACACCTCCATTTTGTGACTTCACACACCTCCATTCCATGACTTCACACACCTCCATTCCATGACTTCACACACCTTCATTCAATGACTTCACACACCTCCATTCTATGATTTCACACACCTCCCTTGTGACTTCACACCCCTCCATTCTATGACTTCACACAACTACATTCTGACTTCACACACCTCCATTCTGTGAATTCACACACCTCCATTCCATGACTTCACACACCTCCATTTTGTGATTTCACACACCTCAATTCTGTGACTTCACACACCTTTATTGTTTGACTTCACACAATGCATTCTTTGATTTCACACACCTTTATTCCATGACTTCACACACCTCCATTCTATGAGTTCTCAGACCTCCATTCTATGAGTTCACACACCTCCATTTTGACTTCATACACCTCCATTCTATGACTTCACATACATTCATTCTTATTCAGAAACATCCATTCTATGACTTCACACACCTCCATTCTATGACTTCACACACCTCCATTCTGTGACTTCACACACCTCCATTCCATGACTTCACACACCTCCATTCTTTGACTTCACACACCTCCATTCTATGAGTTCACACACCTCCATTCTATGAGTTCACAAACCTCCATTCTGTGAGTTCACACACCTCCATTTTGACTTCACACACCTCCATTCTGTGACTTCACACACCTCCATTCTGTGACTTCACACACCTCAATTCGATGACTTCACACACCTACATTCTGTGACTTCACACACCTCCATTGTGTTACTTCACACACCTCCATTTTGACTTCACACACTTCCATTCTTTGAATTCACACACCTCCATTCTGTGACTTCACACACATTAACATTGTTTGGCTTCACACACCTCTATTTTTGGACTTCACACACCTCCATTCCATGACTTCACACATCTCCATTTTATGAGTTCGCACACCTCCCTTTTGACCTCACACACCTCCATTCTATGACTTCACACACCTTCATTCTACTTCAGAAACATCCGTTCTATGACTTCACACACCTCCATTCTATGATTTCACAAACCTCCATTCTGTGACTGCACACACCTCCATTCTGAGTTCACACACCTCCATTCTGTGACTTCACACACCTCCATTCTGTTACTTCACACACCTCAATTCTATGACTTCACACACCTACATTCTGTGACTTCACACACCTCCATTCTATGAATTCACACATCTCCATTCTGTGACTTCACACAACTCCATTCTTTGACTTCACACACCTCCATTCTCTGACTTCACACACCTCCATTCTATGACTTCACACAACTACATTCTGACTTCACACACCTCCATTCTGTGACTTCACACACCTCCATTCCATGACTTCACACACCTCCATTCTGTGATTTCACACACCTCCATTCTGTGACTTCACACACCTTTATTGTTTGACTTCACACAATGCATTCTTTGACTTCACACACCTTTATTCCATGACTTCACACACCTCCATTCTATGAGTTCTCAGACCTCCATTCTATGAGTTCACACACCTCCATTTTGACTTCATACACCTCCATTCTATGACTTCACACACATTCATAATTATTCAGAAACATCCATTCTATGACTTCACACACCTCCATTCCATGGCTTCACATACCTCCATTCTTTGACTTCACACACCTACATTCTATGAGTTCACACACCTCCATTCTATGAGTTCACAAACCTCCATTCTATGAGTTCACACACCTCCATTTTGACTTCACACACCTCCATTCTGTGACTTCACACACCTCCATTCTGTGACTTCACACACCTCACTTCTATGACTTCACACACCTACATTCTGTGACTTCACACACCTCCATTGTGTTACTTCACACACCTCCATTTTGACTTCACACACTTCCATTCTTTGAATTCACACACCTCCATTCTGTGACTTCACACACATTAACATTGTTTGACTTCACACACCTCTATTTTTGGACTTCACACACCTCCATTCCATGACTTCACACATCTCCATTTTATGAGTTCGCACCCCTCCATTTTGACTTCACACACCTCCATTCTATGACTTCACACACCTTCATTCTACTTCAGAAACGTGCATTCTATGACTTCACACACCTCCATTCTATGATTTCACAAACCTCCATTCTGTGACTTCACACACCTCCATTCTTTGACTTCACACACCTCCATTGTGAGTTCACACACCTCCATTCTGTGACTTCACACACCTCCATTCTGTGACTTCACACACCTCCATTCTATGACTTCACACACCTCCATTCTATGAATTCACACATCTCCATTCTGTGACTTCACACAACTCCATTCTTTGACTTCACACACCTCCATTCTCTGACTTCACACACCTCCATTCTATGACTTCACACACCTCCATTCTATGAATTCACACATCTCCATTCTGTGACTTCACACAACTCCATTCTATGACTTCCCACACCTCCAATCTGGGACTTCACACACCTCCATTCTGAGTTCAACACCTCCGTTCTGTGACTTAACACACCTTCATTCCGTGACTTCACACACCTTCATTCTATGATTTCACACACCCCCATTCTATGACTTCACATACCTCCATTCTATGATTTCACACACCTATATTCTTTGACTTCGCACACCTCCATTCTTTGACTTCACACACCTCCATTTTGAGTTCACACACATACATTCTGTGACTTCACA
This sequence comes from Megascapheus bottae, assembly GCA_024803745.1. NCBI lineage: Eukaryota > Metazoa > Chordata > Mammalia > Rodentia > Geomyidae > Megascapheus > Megascapheus bottae. Next base: position 609,785 of record JANJXV010000487.1, on the reverse strand, counting down.
CATCTCCATTTGTGACGTTACACACCACCGTTTTGACTTCACACACCTCCATTCTGTGACTTCACACACCTCCATTCTGTGACTTCACACACCTCCATTTTGACTTCACACACCTCTATTGTATGAGTTCACACACCTCCATTCTGACTTCACACACCTCTATTCTATGACTTCACACACCTCCATTCTGACTTCACACACCCCCATTTTATGACTTCACACAACTCCATTCTGACTTCACACACCTCCATTTTGTGACTTCACACACCTCCATTCCATGACTTCACACACCTCCATTCGATACCTTCACACACCTCCATTCTTTTACTTCACACACCTCCATTCTATGAGTTCACACACCTACATTTGTGACTCTACACACAAACTTTTTGACTTTACACACCTCCATTCTGTGATTTCACACACCTCCATACTGTGACTTCAGACAACTTTATTGTTTGACTTCACACACCTCCATTCTTTGACTTCACACACCTCCTTTCCGTGACTTCACACACCTCCATTCTATGAGTTCACACACCTCCATTCTATGAGTTCACACACCTCCACTTTGACTTCAGAAACATCCATTATATGACTTCACGCACTTCCATTCTATGACTTCACAAATCTCCGTTCTGTGATTTCACACACCTCCATTCTGAGTTCACACACCTCCATTCTCTGAGTTCACACACCTCCATTCTGTGACTTAACACACCTCCATTCTGTGACTTCACAGACCTCCATTCTGTGACTTCACACACCTTTATTATTTGACTTCACACGTCTCCATTCTGGGACTTCACACACCTCCATTGTGAGTTCACACACCTCGATTCTGTGACTTCAAACACCTCCATTCTGTGACTTCACACACCTCCATTCTATGACTTCACACACCTCCATTCTGTGACTTCACACACCTCCATTCTGTGACTTCACACACCTCCATTCTATGACTTCACACACCTCCATTCTATGACTTCACACCTCCATTCTGTGAGTTCACACACCTCCATTCTGAGTAAACACACCTCCATTCTGTGACTTCACACACCTCCAATCTGACTTCACACAGCTCCATTCTATAACTTCACACACCTCCATACTGTGACTTCACACACCTCCATTCTGTGATTTCAACACCTCCCTTGTGACTTCACACACCTCCATTCTATGACTTCACACAACTGCATTCTGACTTCACACACCTCCATTCTGTGACTTCACACACCTCCAATCCATGACTTCACACACCTCCATTCCATGACTTCACACACCTCCATTCGATGACTTCACACACCTCCATTCTATGATTTCACACACCTCCCTTGTGACTTCACACACCTCCATTCTATGACTTCACACAACTACATTCTGACTTCACACACCTCCATTCTGTGAATTCACACACCTCCATTCCATGACTTCACACACCTCCATTTTGTGATTTCACACACCTCAATTCTGTGACTTCACACATCTTTATTGTTTGACTTCACACAATGCATTCTTTGACTTCACACACCTTTATTCCATGACTTCACACACCTCCATTCTATGAGTTCTCAGACCTCCATTCTATGAGTTCACACACCTCCATTTTGACTTCATACACCTCCAATCTGTGATTTCACAGACCTCCATTCCATGACTTCACACACCTCCATTCTTTGACTTCACACACCTCCATTCCATGAGTTCACATTCCTCCATTCTATGAGTTCACAAACCTCCATTCTGTGAGTTCACACACCTCCATTTTGACTTCACACACCTCCATTCTGTGACTTCACACACCTCCATTCTGTGACTTCACACACCTCAATTCTGTGACTTCACACACGTACATTCTGTGAATTCACACACCTCCATTCTGTTACTTCACACACCTCCATTTTGACTTCACACACTTCCATTCTTTGAATTCACACACCTCAATTCTGTGACTTCACACATCTTTATTGTTTGACTTCACACAATGCATTCTTTGACTTCACACACCTTTATTCCATGACTTCACACACCTCCATTCCATGACTTCACACATCTCCATTTTATGAGTTCGCACCCCTCCATTTTGACTTCACACACCTCCATTCTATGACTTCACACACCTTCATTCTACTTCAGAAACGTCCATTCTATGACTTCACACACCTCCATTCTATGATTTCACAAACCTCCATTCTGTGACTTCACACACCTCCATTCTTTGACTTCACACACCTCCATTGTGAGTTCACACACCTCCATTCTGTGACTTCACACACCTCCATTCTGTGACTTCACACACCTCCATTCTATGACTTCACACACCTCCATTCTATGAATTCACACATCTCCATTCTGTGACTTCACACAACTCCATTCTTTGACTTCACACACCTCCATTCTCTGACTTCACACACCTCCATTCTATGACTTCACACACCTCCATTCTATGAATTCACACATCTCCATTCTGTGACTTCACACAACTCCATTCTATGACTTCCCACACCTCCAATCTGGGACTTCACACACCTCCATTCTGAGTTCAACACCTCCGTTCTGTGACTTAACACACCTTCATTCCGTGACTTCACACACATTCATTCTATGATTTCACACACCCCCATTCTATGACTTCACACACCTCCATTCTATGACTTCACACACCTATATTCTTTGACTTCGCACACCTCCATTCTTTGACTTCACACACCTCCATTTTGAGTTCACACACCTACATTCTGTGACTTCACACATCTCCATTTGTGACGTTACACACCACCATTTTGACTTCACACACCTCCATTCTGTGACTTCACACACCTCCATTCTGTGACTTCACACACCTCCATTTTGACTTCACACACTTCCATTCTGTGAATTCACACACCTCCATTCTGTGACTTCGCACACCTCCATTGTTTGCCTTCACACACCTCCATTCTTTGACTTCACAAACCTCCATTCCATGACTTCACACACCTCTACTTTATCAGTTCACACACATCCATTCTATGAGTTCACACACCACCATTTTGACTTCACACAACTCCATTCTATGACTTCACACACCTACATTCTTACTTCAAGAACATCCATTGTATGAATTCACCCACCTCCATTCTATGACTTCACAGACCTCCATTCTATGACTTCACACACCTCCATTATATGACTTCACACACCTCCATTCTATGACTTCACAGACCTCCATTCTATGACTTCACACACCTCCATTCTATGACTTCACACACCTCCATTCTGTGACTTCACACACCTCCATTCTATGAGTTCACACACCTGCATTGTGACTTCACACACCTCCATTCTATGACTTCACACACCTCCATTCTAACTTCACACACCTCCATTCTGACTTCACAAACATCAATTCTGTGACTTCACACACCTCCATTCTTTGACTTCACACACCTCCATTGTGAGTTCACACACCTCCATTCTGACTTCACAAAAATCAATTCTGTGACTTCACACACCTCCATTCTATGACTTCACAAACCTCCATTCTGACTTCACACACCTCCATTCTGACTTCACAAACATCAATTCTGTGACTTCTCACAACTCCATTCTATGACTTCACACACCTCCATTCTGTGAATTCACACACCTCCATTCTATGACTTCACAAACTTCCATTCTTTGACTTCACACAACTCCATTCTTTGACTTCACACATCTCCATTGTGAGTTCACACACCTTCATTCTATGACTTCACACACCTCCATTCTGACTTCACACAGCTCCTTTCTATGACTTCACACACCTCCATTCTGTGCCTTCACACATCTCCATTCCAGTACTTTTCACACCTTCATTCTTACTTCACAAACATCCATTCTATGACTTCACACACCTCCATTCTATGACTTCACACACCTCCATTCTATGACTTTACACACCTCCATTCTGTGACTTCACACATCTCAGTTCTGTGACTTCACACACCTATATTATGACCTCACACACCTCCATTCTATGACTTTACACACCTCCCTTCTATGACTTCACACACCTCCATTCTGTGACTTCACACACCTCCATTCTGAGTTCACACACCTCCATTCTGTGACTTCACACACCTCCAATCTGATTTCACACAGCTCCATTCTATGACTTCACACACCTCCATTCTGTGACTTCACACACCTCCATTCTATGACTTCACACACCTCCCTTGTGACTTCACACACCTCCATTCTATGAGTTCACACACCTCCATTCTGACTTCACACACCTCCATTCTATGACTTCACACACCTCCATTCTGACTTCACACACCTCCATTCTATGACTGCACACAACTCCATTCTGACTTCACACACCTCCATTCTGTGACTTCACACACCTCCATTCGATGACTTCACACACCCTTATTCTTTGACTTCACACACCTCCATTCTATGAGGTCACACACCTCCATTTTGACTTCACACACTTCCATTCTATGATTTCACACACCTTCATTTTTGCTTCAGAAACATCCATTCAATGCCTTCACGCACCTCCATTCTATGACTTCACAAATCTCTGTTCTGTGACTTCACACACCTACATTCTGAGTTCACACACCTCAATTCTGTGACTTCACACACCTCCATTCTATAACTTCACACAATTCCATTCTATGACTTCACACACCTCCATTCTTTGACTTCACACACCTCCATTGTGAGTTCACACACCTCCATTCTATGACTTCACACACCTCCATTCTGACTTCACACAGCTCCATTCTATGACTTCACACACCTCCATTCTGTGCCTTCAAACACCTCCATTCTATGACTTAACACAGCTTCATTCTGAGTTCACACACCTCACTTCTGTGACTTCACACACCTCAATTCTGGCTTCACACACCTTCATTCTATGACTTCACACCCTTTCATTCTATGACTTCACACACCTCCATTCTTTGACTTCACACACCTCCATTGTGAGTTCACACACCTCCATTCTGTTACTTCACACACCTCCATTCTGTGCCTTCAAACACCTCCATTCTATGACTTAACACACCTTCATTCTTACTTCACAAACATCAATTCTATGACTTCACACAACTCCATTCTATGATTTCACACACCTCCATTCTATGACTTTCCACACCTCCATCTGTGACTTCACACACCTCAATTCTGTGACTTCACACACCTCCATTATGACTTCACACACCTGCATTCTATGACTTCACACACCTCCATTCTATGACTTCACACTTCCATTCTGTGACTTCACACACCTCCATTCGTAGTTCACACACCTCCATTCTGTGACTTCACACTCCTGAAATCTGACTTCACACAGCTCCATTCTATGATTTCACACACCTCCATACTGTGACTTCACACACCTCCATTCTATGACTTCACACACCTCCATTCCATGACTTCACACACCTCCTTTCGATGACTTCACACACCTCCATTCTGTGACTTCACACACCTCCATTTTGTGACTTCACACACCTCCATTTTGACTTCACACACTTCCATTCTTTGACTTCACACACCTCCATTCTGTGACTTCCCACACCACCATTGTTTGAATTCGCACACCTCCATTTTTGGAGTTCACACACCTCCTTTCCATGACTTCACTCATCTCCATTTTATGAGTTCGCACACCTCCATTTTGACTTCACACACCTCCATTCTATGACTGCACACACCTCCATTCTATGACTTCACAAACCTCCATTCTGACTTCACACACCTCCATTCTGACTTCACAAACATCAATTATGTGACTTCACACACCTTCATTCTATGACTTCACACACCTCCATTCTATGACTTCACACACGTCCATTCTATGACTTCACACACTTCCATTCTTTGACTTCACACACTTTCATTTTTTGACTTCACACATCTCCATTGCGAGTTCACACACCTCCATTCTATGACTTCACACACCTCCATTCTGACTTCACACAGCTCCATTCTATGACTTCACACACCTCCATTCTGTGCCTTCACAGATCTCCATTTTATGACTTAACTCACCTTCATTCTTACTTCACAAACATTCATTCTATGACTTCACACACCTCCATTCTATGACTTCACACACCTCCATTCTATGATTTCAACACCTCCCTTGTGACTTCACACACCTCCATTCTATGACTTCACACAACTGCATTCTGACTTCACACACCTCCATTCTGTGACTTCACACACCTCCATTCCATGACTTCACACACCTCCATTCCATGACTTCACACACCTCCATTCGATGACTTCACACACCTCCATTCTATGATTTCACACACCTCCCTTGTGACTTCACACACCTCCATTCTATGACTTCACACAACTACATTCTGACTTCACACACCTCCATTCTGTGAATTCACACACCTCCTTTCCATGACTTCACACACCTCCATTCTATGAGTTCACACACCTCCATTTTGACTTCAGAAACATCCATTATATGACTTCACGCACTTCCATTCTATGACTTCACAAATCTCTGTTCTGTGATTTCACACACCTCCATTCTGAGTTCAAACACCTCCATTCACTGAGTTCACACACCTCCATTCTGTGACATAACACACCTCCCTTCTATGACTTCACAGACCTCCATTCTGTGACTTCACACACCTTTATTATTTGACTTCACACACCTCCATTCTGGGACTTCACACACCTCCATTGTGAGTTCACACACTTCCATCCTGTGACTTCACACATCTCCATTTTGTGACTTCACACACCTCCATTCTATGACTTCACACAACTCCATTCTGTGACTTCACACACCTCCATTCTGTGACTTCACACACCTCAATTTTGACTTCACACACTTCCATTCTTTGACTTCACACACCTCCATTCTGTGACTTCACACACCACTATTTTTTGAGTTCACACACCTCCATTTTTGGACTGCACACACCTCCATTCCATGACTTCACGCATCTCCATTTTATGAGTTTGCACACCTGCATTTTGACTTCACACACCTACATTCTATGATTTCACACACCTTCATTCTACTTCAGAAACATCCATTCTATGACTTCACACACCTCCATTCTATGACTTTACAAACCTCCATTCTGTGACTTCACACACCTCCATTCTGAGTTCACACACCTCCATTCTGTGACTTCACACACCTCAATTCTGGCTTCACACACCTCCATTCTATGACTTCACACAATTCCTTTCTATGACTTCACGCACCTCCATTCTTTGACTTCACACACCTCCATTGTGATTTCACACACCTCCATTCTATGACTTCACACACCTCCATTATGACTTCACATAGCTCCATTCTATGACTTCACACACCTCCATTCTGTGCCTCACACACCTCCATTCTATGACTTAACACACCTTCATTCTTACTTCACAAACATCCATTCTATGATCACACACCTCCATTCTATGACTTCACACACCTCCATTCTGTGACTTCACACACCTCATTTCTGTGACTTCACACACCTCCATTATGACTTCACACACCTCCATTCTATGACTTCACACACCTCCATTCTATGACTTCACACCTCCATTCTGTGATTTCACACACCTCCATTCTGAGTACACACACCTCCATTCTGTGACTTCACACACCTCCAATCTGACTTCACACAGCTCCATTCTATAAGTTCACACACCACCATACTGTGACTTCACACACCTCCATTCTATGACTTCACACAACTGCATTCTGACTTCTCACACATCCAATCTGTGACTTCACACACCTCCATTCCATGACTTCACACACCTCCATTCCATGACTTCACAAACCTTCATTCGATGACTTCACACACCTCCATTCTATGATTTCACACACCTCCCTTGTGACTTCACACTTCCATTCTATGACTTCACACACCTTTATTGTTTGACTTCACAGAATGCATTCTTTGACTTCACACACCTTTATTCCATGATTTCACACACCTCCATTCTATGAGTTCTCAGACCTCCATTCTATGAGTTCACACACCTCAATTTTGACTTCATACACCTCCATTCTATGACTTCACACACATTCATTCTTATTCAGAAACATCCATTCTATGACTTCACACACCTCCATTCTATGACTTCACACACCACCATTCTGTGACTTCACACACCTCCATTCCATGACTTCACACACCTCCATTCTTTGACTTCACACACCTCCATTCTATGAGTTCACACACCTCCATTCTATGAGTTCACAAACCTCCATTCTGTGAGTTCACACACCTCCATTTTGACTTCACACACCTCCATTCTGTGACTTCACACACCTCCATTCTGTGACTTCACACACCTCAATTCTATGACTTCACACACCTACATTCTGTGACTTCACACACCTCCATTCTGTTACTTCACACACCTCCATTTTGCCTTCACACACTTCCATTCTTTGAATTCACACACCTCCATTCTGTGACTTCACACTCCTCAAATCTGACTTCACACAGCTCCATTCTATGATTTCACACACCTCCATACTGTGACTTCACACACCTCCATTCTATGACTTCACACACCTCCATTCCATGACTTCACACACCTCCTTTCGATGACTTCACACACCTCCATTCTGTGACTTCACACACCTCCATTCTGTGACTTCACACACCTCCATTTTGACTTCACACACTTCCATTCTTTGACTTCACACCCCTCCATTCTGTGACATCCCACACCACCATTGTTTGAATTCGCACACCTCCATTTTTTGACTTCACACACCTCCTTTCCATGACTTCACTCATCTCCATTTTATGAGTTCGCACACCTCCATTTTGACTTCACACACCTCCATTCTATGACTGCACACACCTCCATTCTATGACTTCACAAACCTCCATTCTGACTTCACACACCTCCATTCTGACTTCAGAAACATCAATTATGTGACTTCACACACCTTCATTCTATGACTTCACAAACCTCCATTCTAGGAGTTCACACACCTCCATTTTGACTTCACACACCTCCATTCTGTGACTTCACACACCTCCATTCTGTGACTTCACACACCTCACTTCTATGACTTCACACACCTACATTCTGTGACTTCACACACCTCCATTGTGTTACTTCACACACCTCCATTTTGACTTCACACACTTCCATTCTTTGAATTCACACACCTCCATTCTGTGACTTCACACACATTAACATTGTTTGACTTCACACACCTCTATTTTTGGACTTCACACACCTCCATTCCATGACTTCACACATCTCCATTTTATGAGTTCGCACCCCTCCATTTTGACTTCACACACCTCCATTCTATGACTTCACACACCTTCATTCTACTTCAGAAACGTCCATTCTATGACTTCACACACCTCCATTCTATGATTTCACAAACCTCCATTCTGTGACTTCACACACCTCCATTCTTTGACTTCACACACCTCCATTGTGAGTTCACACACCTCCATTCTGTGACTTCACACACCTCCATTCTGTGACTTCACACACCTCCATTCTATGACTTCACACACCTCCATTCTATGAATTCACACATCTCCATTCTGTGACTTCACACAACTCCATTCTTTGACTTCACACACCTCCATTCTCTGACTTCACACACCTCCATTCTATGACTTCACACACCTCCATTCTATGAATTCACACATCTCCATTCTGTGACTTCACACAACTCCATTCTATGACTTCCCACACCTCCAATCTGGGACTTCACACACCTCCATTCTGAGTTCAACACCTCCGTTCTGTGACTTAACACACCTTCATTCCGTGACTTCACACACCTTCATTCTATGATTTCACACACCCCCATTCTATGACTTCACATACCTCCATTCTATGATTTCACACACCTATATTCTTTGACTTCGCACACCTCCATTCTTTGACTTCACACACCTCCATTTTGAGTTCACACACCTACATTCTGTGACTTCACACATCTCCATTTGTGACGTTACACACCACCGTTTTGACTTCACACACCTCCATTCTGTGACTTCACACACCTCCATTCTGTGACTTCACACACCTCCATTTTGACTTCACACACCTCTATTGTATGAGTTCACACACCTCCATTCTGACTTCACACACCTCTATTCTATGACTTCACACACCTCCATTCTGACTTCACACACCCCCATTTTATGACTTCACACAACTCCATTCTGACTTCACACACCTCCATTTTGTGACTTCACACACCTCCATTCCATGACTTCACACACCTCCATTCGATACCTTCACACACCTCCATTCTTTTACTTCACACACCTCCATTCTATGAGTTCACACACCTACATTTGTGACTCTACACACAAACTTTTTGACTTTACACACCTCCATTCTGTGATTTCACACACCTCCATACTATGACTTCAGACACCTTTATTGTTTGACTTCACACACCTCCATTCTTTGACTTCACACACCTCCTTTCCGTGACTTCACACACCTCCATTCTATGAGTTCACACACCTCCATTCTATGAGTTCACACACCTCCACTTTGACTTCAGAAACATCCATTATATGACTTCACGCACTTCCATTCTATGACTTCACAAATCTCCGTTCTGTGATTTCACACACCTCCATTCTGAGTTCACACACCTCCATTCTCTGAGTTCACACACCTCCATTCTGTGACTTAACACACCTCCATTCTATGACTTCACAGACCTCCATTCTGTGACTTCACACACCTTTATTATTTGACTTCACACGTCTCCATTCTGGGACTTCACACACCTCCATTGTGAGTTCACACACCTCGATTCTGTGACTTCAAACACCTCCATTCTGTGACTTCACACACCTCCATTCTATGACTTCACACACCTCCATTCTGTGACTTCACACACCTCCATTCTGTGACTTCACACACCTCCATTCTATGACTTCACACACCTCCATTCTATGACTTCACACCTCCATTCTGTGAGTTCACACACCTCCATTCTGAGTAAACACACCTCCATTCTGTGACTTCACACACCTCCAATCTGACTTCACACAGCTCCATTCTATAACTTCACACACCTCCATACTGTGACTTCACACACCTCCATTCTATGATTTCAACACCTCCCTTGTGACTTCACACACCTCCATTCTATGACTTCACACAACTGCATTCTGACTTCACACACCTCCATTCTGTGACTTCACACACCTCCATTCCATGACTTCACACACCTCCATTCCATGACTTCACACACCTCCATTCGATGACTTCACACACCTCCATTCTATGATTTCACACACCTCCCTTGTGACTTCACACACCTCCATTCTATGACTTCACACAACTACATTCTGACTTCACACACCTCCATTCTGTGAATTCACACACCTCCATTCCATGACTTCACACACCTCCATTTTGTGATTTCACACACCTCAATTCTGTGACTTCACACATCTTTATTGTTTGACTTCACACAATGCATTCTTTGACTTCACACACCTTTATTCCATGACTTCACACACCTCCATTCTATGAGTTCTCAGACCTCCATTCTATGAGTTCACACACCTCCATTTTGACTTCATACACCTCCAATCTGTGATTTCACAGACCTCCATTCCATGACTTCACACACCTCCATTCTTTGACTTCACACACCTCCATTCCATGAGTTCACATTCCTCCATTCTATGAGTTCACAAACCTCCATTCTGTGAGTTCACACACCTCCATTTTGACTTCACACACCTCCATTCTGTGACTTCACACACCTCCATTCTGTGACTTCACACACGTACATTCTGTGAATTCACACACCTCCATTCTGTTACTTCACACACCTCCATTTTGACTTCACACACTTCCATTCTTTGAATTCACACACCTCCATTCTGTGACTTCACACACATTAACATTGTTTGACTTCACACACCTCTATTTTTGGACTTCACACACCTCCATTCCATGACTTCACACATCTCCATTTTATGAGTTCGCACACCTCCATTTTGACTTCACACACCTCCATTCTATGACTTCACACACCTTCATTCTACTTCAGAAACGTCCATTCTATGACTTCACACACCCCCATTCTATGATTTCACAAACCTCCATTCTGTGACTTCACACACCTCCATTCTTTGACTTCACACACCTCCATTGTGAGTTCACACACCTCCATTCTGTGACTTCACACACCTCCATTCTGTGACTTCACACACCTCGATTCTATGACTTCACACACCTCCATTCTATGAATTCACACATCTCCATTCTGTGACTTCACACAACTCCATTCTTTGACTTCACACACCTCCATTCTCTGACTTCACACACCTCCATTCTATGACTTCACACACCTCCATTCTATGAATTCACACATCTCCATTCTGTGACTTCACACAACTCCATTCTATGACTTCCCACACCTCCAATCTGGGACTTCACACACCTCCATTCTGAGTTCAACACCTCCGTTCTGTGACTTAACACACCTTCATTCCGTGACTTCACACACATTCATTCTATGATTTCACACACCCCCATTCTATGACTTCACACACCTCCATTCTATGACTTCACACACCTATATTCTTTGACTTCGCACACCTCCATTCTTTGACTTCACACACCTCCATTTTGAGTTCACACACCTACATTCTGTGACTTCACACATCTCCATTTGTGACGTTACACACCACCATTTTGACTTCACACACCTCCATTCTGTGACTTCACACAACTCCATTCTGTGACTTCACACACCTCCATTTTGACTTCACACACTTCCATTCTGTGAATTCACACACCTCCATTCTGTGACTTCGCACACCTCCATTGTTTGCCTTCACACACCTCCATTCTTTGACTTCACAAACCTCCATTCCATGACTTCACACACCTCTACTTTATCAGTTCACAGACATCCATTCTATGAGTTCACACACCACCATTTTGACTTCACACAACTCCATTCTATGACTTCACACACCTACATTCTTACTTCAGGAACATCCATTGTATGAATTCACCCACCTCCATTCTATGACTTCACAGACCTCCATTCTATGACTTCACACACCTCCATTATATGACTTCACACACCTCCATTCTATGACTTCACAGACCTCCATTCTATGACTTCACACACCTCCATTCTATGACTTCACACACCTCCATTCTGTGACTTCACACACCTCCATTCTATGAGTTCACACACCTGCATTGTGACTTCACACACCTCCATTCTATGACTTCACACACCTCCATTCTAACTTCACACACCTCCATTCTGACTTCACAAACATCAATTCTGTGACTTCACACACCTCCATTCTTTGACTTCACACACCTCCATTGTGAGTTCACACACCTCCATTCTGACTTCACAAAAATCAATTCTGTGACTTCACACACCTCCATTCTATGACTTCACAAACCTCCATTCTGACTTCACACACCTCCATTCTGACTTCACAAACATCAATTCTGTGACTTCTCACAACTCCATTCTATGACTTCACACACCTCCATTCTGTGAATTCACACACCTCCATTCTATGACTTCACAAACTTCCATTCTTTGACTTCACACAACTCCATTCTTTGACTTCACACATCTCCATTGTGAGTTCACACACCTTCATTCTATGACTTCACACACCTCCATTCTGACTTCACACAGCTCCATTCTATGACTTCACACACCTCCATTCTGTGCCTTCACACATCTCCATTCCAGTACTTTTCACACCTTCATTCTTACTTCACAAACATCCATTCTATGACTTCACACACCTCCATTCTATGACTTCACACACCTCCATTCTATGACTTTACACACCTCCATTCTGTGACTTCACACATCTCAGTTCTGTGACTTCACACACCTATATTATGACCTCACACACCTCCATACTATGACTTTACACACCTCCCTTCTATGACTTCACACACCTCCATTCTGTGACTTCACACACCTCCATTCTGAGTTCACACACCTCCATTCTGTGACTTCACACACCTCCAATCTGATTTCACACAGCTCCATTCTATGACTTCACACACCTCCATTCTGTGACTTCACACACCTCCATTCTATGACTTCACACACCTCCCTTGTGACTTGACACACCTCCATTCTATGAGTTCACACACCTCCATTCTGACTTCACACACCTCCATTCTATGACTTCACACACCTCCATTCTGACTTCACACACCTCCATTCTATGACTGCACACAACTCCATTCTGACTTCACACACCTCCATTCTGTGACTTCACACACCTCCATTCGATGACTTCACACACCCTTATTCTTTGACTTCACACACCTCCATTCTATGAGGTCACACACCTCCATTTTGACTTCACACACTTCCATTCTATGATTTCACACACCTTCATTTTTGCTTCAGAAACATCCATTCAATGCCTTCACGCACCTCCATTCTATGACTTCACAAATCTCTGTTCTGTGACTTCACACACCTACATTCTGAGTTCACACACCTCAATTCTGTGACTTCACACACCTCCATTCTATAACTTCACACAATTCCATTCTATGACTTCACACACCTCCATTCTTTGACTTCACACACCTCCATTGTGAGTTCACACACCTCCATTCTATGACTTCACACACCTCCATTCTGACTTCACACAGCTCCATTCTATGACTTCACACACCTCCATTCTGTGCCTTCAAACACCTCCATTCTATGACTTAACACAGCTTCATTCTGAGTTCACACACCTCACTTCTGTGACTTCACACACCTCAATTCTGGCTTCACACACCTTCATTCTATGACTTCACACCCTTTCATTCTATGACTTCACACACCTCCATTCTTTGACTTCACACACCTCCATTGTGAGTTCACACACCTCCATTCTGTTACTTCACACACCTCCATTCTGTGCCTTCAAACACCTCCATTCTATGACTTAACACACCTTCATTCTTACTTCACAAACATCAATTCTATGACTTCACACAACTCCATTCTATGACTTCACACACCTCCATTCTATGACTTTCCACACCTCCATCTGTGACTTCACACACCTCAATTCTGTGACTTCACACACCTCCATTATGACTTCACACACCTGCATTCTATGACTTCACACACCTCCATTCTATGACTGCACACTTCCATTCTGTGACTTCACACACCTCCATTCGTAGTTCACACACCTCCATTCTGTGACTTCACACTCCTGAAATCTGACTTCACACAGCTCCATTCTATGATTTCACACACCTCCATACTGTGACTTCACACACCTCCATTCTATGACTTCACACACCTCCATTCCATGACTTCACACACCTCCTTTCGATGACTTCACACACCTCCATTCTGTGACTTCACACACCTCCATTTTGTGACTTCACACACCTCCATTTTGACTTCACACACTTCCATTCTTTGACTTCACACACCTCCATTCTGTGACTTCCCACACCACCATTGTTTGAATTCGCACACCTCCATTTTTGGAGTTCACACACCTCCTTTCCATGACTTCACTCATCTCCATTTTATGAGTTCGCACACCTCCATTTTGACTTCACACACCTCCATTCTATGACTGCACACACCTCCATTCTATGACTTCACAAACCTCCATTCTGACTTCACACACCTCCATTCTGACTTCACAAACATCAATTATGTGACTTCACACACCTTCATTCTATGACTTCACACACCTCCATTCTATGACTTCACACACGTCCATTCTATGACTTCACACACTTCCATTCTTTGACTTCACACACTTCCATTTTTTGACTTCACACATCTCCATTGCGAGTTCACACACCTCCATTCTATGACTTCACACACCTCCATTCTGACTTCACACAGCTCCATTCTATGACTTCACACACCTCCATTCTGTGCCTTCACAGATCTCCATTTTATGACTTAACTCACCTTCATTCTTACTTCACAAACATTCATTCTATGACTTCACACACCTCCATTCTATGACTTCACACACCTCCATTCTATGACTTTACACACCTCCATTCTGTGACTTCACACACCTCAATTCTGTGACTTCACCCACCTACATTATGACTTCACACACCTCCATTCTATGACTTCACACACCTCCATTCTGACTTCACACACCTCCATTCTATGACTTCCACACCTCCATTCTGTGACTTCACACACCACCATTCTCTGACTTCACATACCTCCATTGTGACTTCACACACCTCTATTGTATGAGTTCACACACCTCCATTGTGACTTCACACACCTCCATTCTATGACTTCACACACCTCCATTCTGACTTCACACACCTCCATTCTATGACTTCACACAACTCCATTCTGACTTCACACACCTCCATTCTGTGACTTCACACACCTCCATTCCATGACTTCACACACCTCCATTCGATACCTTCACACACCTCCATTCTTTGACTTCACACACCTCCATTCTATGAGTTCACACACCTCCATTTATGACTCTACACACCACCTTTTTGACTTCACACACTTCAATTCTGTGACTTCACACACCTTTATTGTTTGACTTCACACACCTCCATTCTTTGACTTCACACACCTCCTTTCCATGACTTCACACACCTCCATTCTATGAGTTCACACACCTCCATTTTGACTTCAGAAACATCCATTATATGACTTCACGCACTTCCATTCTATGACTTCACAAATCTCCGTTCTGTGATTTCACACACCTCCATTCTGAGTTCAAACACCTCCATTCACTGAGTTCACACACCTCCATTCTGTGACATAACACACCTCCATTCTATGACTTCACAGACCTCCATTCTGTGACTTCACACACCTTTATTATTTGACTTCACACACCTCCATTCTGGGACTTCACACACCTCCATTGTGAGTTCACACACTTCCATCCTGTGACTTCACACATCTCCATTTTGTGACTTCACACACCTCCATTCTATGACTTCACACAACTCCATTCTGTGACTTCACACACCTCCATTCTGTGACTTCACACACCTCAATTTTGACTTCACACACTTCCATTCTTTGACTTCACACACCTCCATTCTGTGACTTCACACACCACTATTTTTTGAGTTCACACACCTCCATTTTTGGACTGCACACACCTCCATTCCATGACTTCACGCATCTCCATTTTATGAGTTTGCACACCTTCATTTTGACTTCACAGACCTACATTCTATGATTTCACACACCTTCATTCTACTTCAGAAACATTCATTCTATGACTTCACACACCTCCATTCTATGACTTTACAAACCTCCATTCTGTGACTTCACACACCTCCATTCTGAGTTCACACACCTCCATTCTGTGACTTCACACACCTCAATTCTGGCTTCACACACCTCCATTCTATGACTTCACACAATTCCTTTCTATGACTTCACGCACCTCCATTCTTTGACTTCACACACCTCCATTGTGATTTCACACACCTCCATTCTATGAGTTCACACACCTCCATTATGACTTCACATAGCTCCATTCTATGACTTCACACACCTCCATTCTGTGCCTCACACACCTCCATTCTATGACTTAACACACCTTCATTCTTACTTCACAAACATCCATTCTATGATCACACACCTCCATTCTATGACTTCACACACCTCCATTCTGTGACTTCACACACCTCATTTCTGTGACTTCACACACCTCCATTATGACTTCACACACCTCCATTCTATGACTTCACACACCTCCATTCTATGACTTCACACCTCCATTCTGTGATTTCACACACCTCCATTCTGAGTACACACACCTCCATTCTGTGACTTCACACACCTCCAATCTGACTTCACACAGCTCCCTTCTATAAGTTCACACACCACCATACTGTGACTTCACACACCTCCATTCTATGACTTCACACAACTGCATTCTGACTTCTCACACATCCAATCTGTGACTTCACACACCTCCATTCCATGACTTCACACACCTCTATTCCATGACTTCACAAACCTTCATTCGATGACTTCACACACCTCCATTCTATGATTTCACACACCTCCCTTGTGACTTCACACACCTCCATTCTATGACTTCACACACCTTTATTGTTTGACTTCACACAATGCATTCTTTGACTTCACACACCTTTATTCCATGATTTCACACACCTCCATTCTATGAGTTCTCAGACCTCCATTCTATGAGTTCACACACCTCAATTTTGACTTCATACACCTCCATTCTATGACTTCACACACATTCATTCTTAATCAGAAACATCCATTCTATGACTTCACACACCTCCATTCTATGACTTCACACACCTCCATTCTGTGACTTCACACACCTCCATTCCATGACTTCACACACCTCCATTCTTTGACTTCACACACCTCCATTCTATGAGTTCACACACCTCCATTCTATGAGTTCACAAACCTCCATTCTGTGAGTTCACACACCTCCATTTTGACTTCACACACCTCCATTCTGTGACTTCACACACCTCCATTCTGTGACTTCGCACACCTCAATTCTATGACTTCACACACCTACATTCTGTGACTTCACACACCTCCATTCTGTTACTTCACACACCTCCATTTTGCCTTCACACACTTCCATTCTTTGAATTCACACACCTCCATTCTGTGACTTCACACTCCTCAAATCTGACTTCACACAGCTCGATTCTATGATTTCACACACCTCCGTACTGTGACTTCACACACCTCCATTCTATGACTTCACACACCTCCATTCCATGACTTCACACACCTCCTTTCGATGACTTCACACACCTCCATTCTGTGACTTCACACACCTCCATTCTGTGACTTCACACACCTCCATTTTGACTTCACACACTTCCATTCTTTGACTTCACACACCTCCATTCTGTGACTTCCCACACCACCATTGTTTGAATTCGCACACCTCCATTTTTGGACTTCACACACCTCCTTTCCATGACTTCACTCATCTCCATTTTATGAGTTCGCACACCTCCATTTTGACTTCACACACCTCCATTCTATGACTGCACACACCTCCATTCTATGACTTCACAAACCTCCATTCTGACTTCACACACCTCCATTCTGACTTCACAAACATCAATTATGTGACTTCACACACCTTCATTCTATGACTTCACACACCTCCATTCTATGACTTCACACACCTCCATTGTATGACTTCACACACTTCCATTCTTTGACTTCACACACTTCCATTTTTTGACTTCACACATCTCCATTGTGAGTTCACACACCTCCATTCTATGAATTCACACACCTCCATTCTGACTTCACACAGCTCCATTCTATGACTTCACACACCTCCATTCTGTGCCTTCACACATCTCCATTTTATGACTTAACTCACCTTCATTCTTACTTCACAAACATTCATTCTATGACTTCACACACCTCCATTCTATGACTTCACACACCTCCATTCTATGACTTTACACACCTCCATTCTGTGACTTCACACACCTCAATTCTGTGACTTCACCCCCCTACATTATGACTTCACACACCTCCATTCTATGACTTCACACACCTCCATTCTGACTTCACACACCTCCATTCTATGACTTCCACACCTCCATTCTGTGACTTCACACACCACCATTCTATGACTTCAAATACCTCCATTGTGACTTCACACACCTCTATTGTATGAGTTCACACACCTCCATTGTGACTTCACAGACCTCCATTCTATGACTTCACACACCTCCATTCTGACTTCACACACCTCCATTCTATGACTTCACACAACTCCATTCTGACTTCACACACCTCCATTCTGTGACTTCACACACCTCCATTCCATGACTTCACACAACTCCATTCGATACCTTCACACACCTCCATTCTTTGACTTCACACACCTCCATTCTATGAGTTCACACACCTCCATATATGACTCTACACACCACCTTTTTGACTTCACACACCTCCATTCTGTGACTTCACACACCTTTATTGTTTGACTTCACAAACCTCCATTCTTTGACTTCACACACCTCCTTTCCATGACTTCACACACCTCCATTCTGAGTTCACACACCTCCATTCTATGAGTTCACACACCTCCATTTTGACTTCAGAAACATCCATTATATGACTTCACGCACTTCCATTCTATGACTTCACAAATCTCCGTTCTGTGATTTCACACACCTCCATTCTGAGTTCAAACACCTCCATTCACTGAGTTCACACACCTCCATTCTGTGACTTAACACACCTCCATTCTATGACTTCACAGACCTCCATTCTGTGACTTCACACACCTTTATTATTTGACTTCACACACCTCCATTCTGGGACTTCACACACCTCCATTGTGAGTTCACACACCTCCATTCTGTGACTTCACACACCTCCATTCTGTGACTTCACACACTTCCATTCTGTGACTTCACACATCTCCATTCTGTGACTTCACACACCTCCATTCTATGACTTCACACAACTCCATTCTGTGACTTCACACACCTCCATTCTGTGACTTCACACACCTCAATTTTGACTTCACACACTTCCATTCTTTGACTTCTCACACCTCCATTCTGTTACTTCACACACCACCATTGTTTGACTTCACACACCTCCATTTTTGGACTGCACACACCTCCATTCCATGACTTCACGCATCTCCATTTTATGAGTTCCCACACCTCCATTTTGACTTCACACACCTACATTCTATGACTTCACACACCTTCATTCTACTTCAGAAACATCCATTCTATGACTTCACACACCTCCATTCTATGACTTTACAAGCCTCCATTCTGTGACTTCACACATCTCCATTCTGAGTTCACACACCTCCATTCTGTGACTTCACACACCTCAATTCTGGCTTCACACACCTCCATTCTATGACTTCACACAATTCCTTTCTATGACTTCACACACCTCCATTCTATGACTTAACACACCTTCATTCTTACTTCACAAACATCCATTCTATGATCACACACCTCCAATCTATGACTTCACACACCTCCATTCTATAACTTCACACACCTCCATTCTGTGACTTCACACACCTCATTTCTGTGACTTCACACACCTCCATTATGACTTCACACACCTCCATTCTATGACTTCACACACCTCCATTCTATGACTTCACACCTCCATTCTGTGATTTCACACACCTCCATTCTGAGTACACACACCTCCATTCTGTGACTTCACACACCTCCAATCTGACTTCACACAGCTCCATTCCATCAGTTCACACACCACCATACTGTGACTTCACACACCTCCATTCTATGACTTCACACAACTGCATTCTGACTTCTCACACATCCAATCTGTGACTTCACACACCTCCATTCCATGACTTCACACACCTCCATTCCATGACTACACAAACCTTCATTCGATGACTTCACACACCTCCATTCTATGATTTCACACACTTCCCTTGTGACTTCACACACCTCCATTCTATGACTTCACACACCTTTATTGTTTGACTTCACACAATGCATTCTTTGACTTCACACACCTTTATTCCATGACTTCACACACCTCCATTCTACGAGTTCTCAGACCTCCATTCTATGAGTTCACACACCTCCATTTTGACTTCATACACCTCCATTCTATGACTTCACACACATTCATTCTTATTCAGAAACATCTATTCTATGACTTCACACACCTCCATTCTATGACTTCACACACCTCCATTCTGTGACTTCACACACCTCCATTCCATGACTTCACACACCTCCATTCTTTGACTTCACACACCTCCATTCTATGAGTTCACACACCTCCATTCTATGAGTTCACAAACCTCGATTCTGTGAGTTCACACACCTCCATTTTGACTTCACACACCTCCATTCTGTGACTTCACACACCTCCATTCTGTGACTTCACACACCTCAATTCTATGACTTCACATACCTACATTCTGTGACTTCACACACCTCCATTCTGTTACTTCACACACCTCCATTTTGACTTCACACACTTCCATTCTTTGAATTCACACACCTCCATTCTGTGACTTCGCACACATTAACATTGTTTGACTTCACACACCTCTATTTTTGGACTTCACACACCTCCATTCCATGACTTCACACATCTCCTTTTTATGAGTTCGCACACCTCCATTTTGACTTCACACACCTCCATTCTATGACTTCACACACCTTCATTCTACTTCAGAAACATCCGTTCTATGACTTCACACACCTCCATTCTATGATTTCACAAGCCTCCATTCTGTGACTTCACACACCTCCATTCTGAGTTCACACACCTCCATTCTGTGACGTCACACACCTCCATTCTGTTACTTCACACACCTCCCTTCTTTGACTTCACACACCTCCATTCTGTGACTTCACACACCTCCATTCTATGACTTCACACACCTCCATTCTGTGAATTCACACACCTCCATTCTGTGACTTCACACACCTCCATTCTATGACTTCACACACCTCCATTCTATGAATTCACACATCTCCATTCTGTGACTTCACACAACTCCATTCTTTGACTTCACACACCTCCATTCTCTGACTTCACACACCTCCATTCTATGACTTCACACACCTCCATTCTATGAATTCACACATCTCCATTCTGTGACTTTACACAACTCCATTCTATGACTTCCCACACCTCCATTCTGGGACTTCACACACCTCCATTCTGAGTTCAACACCTCCGTTCTGTGACTTAACACACCTTCATTCCGTGACTTCACACACCTTCATTCTATGATTTCACATACCTCCATTCTATGACTTCACACACCTCCATTCTATGACTTCACCCACCTATATTCTTTGACTTCGCAAACCTCCATTCTTTGACTTCACACACGTCCATTTTGAGTTCCCACACATACATTCTGTGACTTCACACACCTCCATTTGTGACGTTACACACCACCATTTTGACTTCACACACCTCCATTCTGTGACTTCACACACCTCCATTCTGTGACTTCACACACCTCCATTTTGACTTCATACACTTCCATTCTGTGAATTCACACACCTCCATTCTGTGACTTCGCACACCTCCATTGTTTGACTTCAAACACCTCCATTCTTTGACTTCACACACCTCCATTCCATGACTTCACACACCTCTACTCTATCAGTTCACACACATCCCTTCTATGAGTTCACACACCACCATTTTGACTTTACACACCTCCATTCTATGACTTCACACACCTACATTCTTACTTCAGGAACATCATTGTATGAATTCACCCACCTCCATTCTATGACTTCACAAACCTCCATTCTATGACTTCACACACCTCCATTCTATGACTACACACACCTCCATTCTATGACTTCACACACCTCCATTCTATGACTTCACACACCTCCATTCTATGACTTCACACACCTCCATTCTGTGACTTCACACACCTCCATTCTATGAGTTCACACACCTGCATTGCGACTTCACACACCTCCATTCTATGACTTCACACAACTCCATTCTGACTTCACACAACTCCATTCTGACTTCACAAACATCAATTCTGTGACTTCACACACCTCCATTCTTTGACTGCACACACCTCCATTGTGAGTTCACACACCTCCTTTCTGACTTCACAAACATCAATTCTGTGACTTCACACAACACCATTCTATGACTTCACACACCTCCATTCTATGACTTCACACACCTCCATTCTATGACTTCACACACTTCCATTCTTTGACTTCACACACCTCCATTCTTTGACTTCACACATCTCCATTGTGAGTTCACACACCTTCATTCTATGACTTCACACACCTCCATTCTGACTTCACACAGCTCCATTCTATGATTTCACACACCTCCATTCTGTGCCTTCACACATCTCCATTCTAGGACTTAAAACACCTTCATTATTACTTCACAAACATCCATTCTATGACTTCACACACTTCCATTCTATGACTTCACACACCTCCATTCTATGACTTCACACACCTCCATTCTGTGACCTCACACATCTCAGTTCTGTGACTTCACACACCTATATTATGATCTCACACACCTCCATTCTATGACTTTACACACCTCCCTTCTATGACTTCACACACCTCCATTCTGTGACTTCACACACCTCCATTCTGAGTTCACACACCTCCATTCTATGACTTCACACACCTCCAATCTGACTTCACACAGCTCCATTCTATGACTTCACACACCTCCGTTCTGTGACTTCACACACCTCCATTCTATGACTTCACACACCTCCATTGTGACTTCACACACCTCCATTCTATGAGTTCACACACCTCCATTCTGACTTCACACACCTCCATTCTATGACTTCACACACCTCCATTCTGACTTCACACACCTCCATTCTATGACTTCACACAACTCCATTCTGACTTCACACACCTCCATTCTGTGACTTCACACACCTCCATTCCAGGACTTCCCACACCTCCATTCGATGACTTCATACACCTTTATTCTTTGACTTCACACACCTCCATTCTATGAGATCACACACCTCCATTTGTGACTCTACACATCACCTTTTGACTTCACTAACCTCCATTCTGCAATTTCACACACCTCCATTCTGTGACTTCACACACCTTTATTGTTTGACTTCACACACCTCCATTCTTTGACTTCACACACCTCCATTCCATGACTTCTCACACCTCCATTCTATGAGTTCACACACCTCCATTCCATGACTTCGCACACCTCCATTCGGTGACTTCATACACCTTTATTCTTTGACTTCACGCACCTCCATTCAATGACTTCACAAACCTCCATTCTGTGACTTCACACACCTCCATTTTGACTTCACACACTTCCATTCTGTGACTTCACACACCTCCATTCTGTGACTTCGCATACCTCCATTGTTTGACTTCACACACCTCCATTCTTTGATTTCACACACCTCCATTCCATGACTTCACACACCTCCACTCTATCAGTTCACACATATCCATTCTATGAGTTCACATACCACCATTTTGATTGCACACACCTCCATTCTATGACTTCACACCCCTACATTCTTACTTCAAAAACATCCATTCTATGACTTTACAGACCTCCATTCTATGAGTTCACAAACGTCCATTCTATGACTTCACACGCCTCCATTGTATGACTTCACACACCTCCATTCTCTGACTTCACAAACCTCTATTCTGACTTCACACACCTCCATTCTGACCTCACAAACATCAATTCTGTGACTTCACACACCTCCATTCTATGTCTTCACAAACTTCCATTATTTGACTTCACACACCTCCATTCTTTGACTTCACACACCTCCATTGTGAGTTCACACACCTCCATTCTGACTTCACAAACATCAATTCTGTGACTTGACACACCTCCATTCTATGAGTTCACACACCTACATTTGTGACTCTACACACCACCTTTTTGACTTCACACACCTCCATTCTTTGATTTCACACACCTCCATTCTTTGACTTCACACACCTTTATTGTTTCACTTCACACCTCCATTCTTTGACTTCACACACCTCCATTCCATGACTTCACACACTTCCATTCTATGAGTTCACACACCTCCATTCTATGACTTCACACACCTCCATTCTGTGACTTCACACACCTCCATTCTGTGACTTCACACACCTCCATTCTGTGACTTCACACACCTCCATTCTATGACTTCACACACCTACATTCTTACTTCAGGAACATCATTGTATGAATTCACCCACCTCCATTCTATGACTTCACAAACCTCCATTCTATGACTTCACACACCTCCATTCTATGACTACACACACCTCCATTCTATGACTTCACACACCTCCATTCTATGACTTCACACACCTCCATTCTATGACTTCACACACCTCCATTCTGTGACTTCACACACCTCCATTCTATGAGTTCACACACCTGCATTGCGACTTCACACACCTCCATTCTATGACTTCACACAACTCCATTCTGACTTCACACAACTCCATTCTGACTTCACAAACATCAATTCTGTGACTTCACACACCTCCATTCTTTGACTGCACACACCTCCATTGTGAGTTCACACACCTCCTTTCTGACTTCACAAACATCAATTGTGTGACTTCACACAACACCATTCTATGACTTCACACACCTCCATTCTATGACTTCACACACCTCCATTCTATGACTTCACACACTTCCATTCTTTGACTTCACACACCTCCATTCTTTGACTTCACACATCTCCATTGTGAGTTCACACACCTTCATTCTATGACTTCACACACCTCCATTCTGACTTCACACAGCTCCATTCTATGATTTCACACACCTCCATTCTGTGCCTTCACACATCTCCATTCTAGGACTTAAAACACCTTCATTATTACTTCACAAACATCCATTCTATGACTTCACACACTTCCATTCTATGACTTCACACACCTCCATTCTATGACTTCACACACCTCCATTCTGTGACCTCACACATCTCAGTTCTGTGACTTCACACACCTATATTATGATCTCACACACCTCCATTCTATGACTTTACACACCTCCCTTCTATGACTTCACACACCTCCATTCTGTGACTTCACACACCTCCATTCTGAGTTCACACACCTCCATTCTATGACTTCACACACCTCCAATCTGACTTCACACAGCTCCATTCTATGACTTCACACACCTCCGTTCTGTGACTTCACACACCTCCATTCTATGACTTCACACACCTCCATTGTGACTTCACACACCTCCATTCTATGAGTTCACACACCTCCATTCTGACTTCACACACCTCCATTCTATGACTTCACACACCTCCATTCTGACTTCACACACCTCCATTCTATGACTTCACACAACTCCATTCTGACTTCACACACCTCCATTCTGTGACTTCACACACCTCCATTCCAGGACTTCCCACACCTCCATTCGATGACTTCATACACCTTTATTCTTTGACTTCACACACCTCCATTCTATGAGGTCACACACCTCCATTTGTGACTCTACACATCACCTTTTGACTTCACTAACCTCCATTCTGCAATTTCACACACCTCCATTCTGTGACTTCACACACCTTTATTGTTTGACTTCACACACCTCCATTCTTTGACTTCACACACCTCCATTCCATGACTTCTCACACCTCCATTCTATGAGTTCACACACCTCCATTCCATGACTTCCCACACCTCCATTCGGTGACTTCATACACCTTTATTCTTTGACTTCACGCACCTCCATTCAATGACTTCACAAACCTCCATTCTGTGACTTCACACACCTCCATTTTGACTTCACACACTTCCATTCTGTGACTTCACACACCTCCATTCTGTGACTTCGCATACCTCCATTGTTTGACTTCACACACCTCCATTCTTTGATTTCACACACCTCCATTCCATGACTTCACACACCTCCACTCTATCAGTTCACACATATCCATTCTATGAGTTCACATACCACCATTTTGATTGCACACACCTCCATTCTATGACTTCACACCCCTACATTCTTACTTCAAAAACATCCATTCTATGACTTTACAGACCTCCATTCTATGAGTTCACAAACGTCCATTCTATGACTTCACACGCCTCCATTGTATGACTTCACACACCTCCATTCTCTGACTTCACAAACCTCTATTCTGACTTCACACACCTCCATTCTGACCTCACAAACATCAATTCTGTGACTTCACACACCTCCATTCTATGTCTTCACACACTTCCATTATTTGACTTCACACACCTCCATTCTTTGACTTCACACACCTCCATTGTGAGTTCACACACCTCCATTCTGACTTCACAAACATCAATTCTGTGACTTGACACACCTCCATTCTATGAGTTCACACACCTACATTTGTGACTCTACACACCACCTTTTTGACTTCACACACCTCCATTCTTTGATTTCACACACCTCCATTCTGTGATTTCACACACCTCCATTCTTTGACTTCACACCTCCATTCCATGACTTCACACACTTCCATTCTATGAGTTCACACACCTCCATTCTATGACTTCACACACCTCCATTCTGTGACTTCACACACCTCCATTCTGTGACTTCACACACCTCCATTCTGTGACTTCACACACCTCCATTCTATGACTTCACACAGCTCCATTCTGTGACTTCACACACCTCCATTCTGTGACTTCACACACCTCCATTTTGACTTCACACACTTCCTTTCTTTGACTACACATCTCCATTCTGTGACTTCACACACAACCATTGTTTGACTTCACACACCTCCATTTTTGGACTTCACACACCTCCTTTCCATGACTTCACCCATCTCCATGTTATGAGTTCGCAAACCTCTATTTTGACTTCACACACCTCCATTCTTTGACTTCACAAACCTCCATTCTACTTCAGAAACATCCATTCTATGACTTCACACACCTCCATTCTATGCCTTCACAAACCTCCATTCTGTGACTTCACACACCTTCATTCTGAGTTCACACACCTCAATTCTGTGACTTCACACACCTCAATTCTGGCTTCACACACCTTCACTGTATGACTTCACACACCTCCATTCTATGACTTCACACCTCCACTTTGTGACTTCACACACCTCCATTCTGAGTTCACACACCTCCATTCTGTGAATTCACACAACTCCATCTGTAACTTCACACACCTCAATTCTGTGACTTTACACACCTCCAGTATGACTTCACACACCTCCATTCTATGACTTCACACACCTCCATTCTATGACTTCACACCTCCACTTTGTGACTTCACACACCTCCATTCTGAGTTCACACACCTCCATTCTGTGAATTCACACTCCTCAAATCTGACTTCACACAGCTCCATTCTATGACTTCACTCACCTCCATTGTGACTTCACACCACCATTCTATGACTTCACACACCTCCATTCCATGACTTCACACACCTCCTTTCGATGACTTCACACACCTCCATTCTGTGACTTCACACACCTCCGTTCTGTGACTTCACACACCACCATTGTTTGACCTCACACACCTCCATTTTTGGACTTCACACACCTCCTTTCCATGACTTCACTCATCTCCATTTTATGAGTTCACACACCTTCATTCTGAGTTCACACACCTCAATTCTTTGTCTTCACACACCTCAATTCTGGCTTCACACACCTTCATTCTATGACTTCACACACTTCCATTCTATGACTTCACACAACTCCTTTCTTTGACTTCACACACCCCCATTGTGAGTTCACACACCTGCATTCTGTGACTTCACACACCTCCATTCTCTGACTTCACACACCTCTATTCTGTGACTTCACACACCTCCATTCTATGACTTCACACACCTCGATTCTATGAATTCACACATCTCCATTCTGTGACTTCACACACCTCCATTCTTACTTCACCAACCTCCATTCTATGACTTCACACACTTCCATTCTATGACTTCACACACCTCCATTCTGTGACTTCTCACACCTTCATTCTGTGACTTTACACAACTCCATTCTATGACTTCCCACACCTCCATTTTGGGACTTCACACACCTCCATTCTGAGTTCACACACCTCAGTTCTGTGACTTAACACACCTTCATTCTGTGACTTCACACACCTTCATTCTATGACTTCACACACCTCCATTCTTTCACTTCACACACCTCCATTTTGAGTTCACACACCTACATTCTGTGACTTCACACATCTCCATTCGTGACTTTACACACCACAATTCTGACTTCACAAACCTACATTCGGTGACTTCACAAATCTCCATTCTGTGACTTCACACACCTCCATTTTGACTTCACACACTTCCATTCTTTGACTTCACACACCTCCATTCTGTGACTTCCCACACCTCCATTGTTTGACTTCACACACCTCCATTCTTTGACTTCACACACCTCCACTCCATGACTTCACACACCTCCACTCTATCAGTTCACACACATCCATTCTATGAGTTCACATACCACCATTTTGATTGCACACACATCCATTCTATGACTTCACACCCCTACATTCTTACTTCAAAAACATCCATTCTATGACTTTACAGACCTCCATTCTATGAGTTCACAAACGTCCATTCTATGACTTCACACACCTCCATTCTATGACTTCACACACCTCCATTCTCTGACTTCACACACCTCCATTCTGTGACTTCACACATCTCCATTCTATGAGTTCATACACCTGCATTGTGACTTCACACACCTCCATTCTATGACTTCACACACCTCCATTCTGACTTCACACACCTCCATTCTGACTTCACAAACATCAATTCTGTGACTTCACACACATCCATTCTTTGACTTCACACACCTCCATTGTGAGTTCACACACTTCCATTCTGACTTCACAAACATCAATTCTGTGACTTCACACACCTCCATTCTATGACTTCACACACCTCCATTCTATGACTTCACACACATCCATTCTCTGACTTCACAAACCTCCATTCTGACTTCACACACCTCCATTCTGACCTCACAAACATCAATTCTGTGACTTCACCCACCTCCATTCTTTGACTTCACACACCTCCATTCTATGACTTCACACACCTCCATTCTATGACTTCACGCGCTTCCATTCTTTGACTTCACACACCTCCATTCTGTGACTTCCCACACCTCCATTGTTTGACTTCACACACCTCCATTCTTTGACTTCACACACCTCCATTCTGTGACTTCACACACCTCCATTTTGACTTCACACACTTCCATTCTTTGACTTCACACACCTCCATTCTGTGACTTCCCACACCTCCATTGTTTGACTTCACACACCTCCATTCTTTGACTTCACACACCTACATTCCATGACTTCACACACCTCCACTCTATCAGTTCACACACATCCATTCTATGAGTTCACATACCACCATTTTGATTGCACACACATCCATTCTATGACTTCACACCCCTACATTCTTACTTCAAAAACATCCATTCTATGACTTTACAGACCTCCATTCTGTGAGTTCACAAACGTCCATTCTATGACTTCACACACCTCCATTCTATGACTTCACACACCTCCATTCTATGACTTCACACACCTCCATACTGAGTTCACACACCTCCATTCTGACTTCACAAACATCAATTCTGTGACTTCACACACATCCATTCTTTGACTTCACACACCTCCATTGTGAGTTCACACACCTCCATTCTGACTTCACAAACATCAATTCTGTGACTTCACACATCTCCATTCTATGAGTTCATACACCTGCATTGTGACTTCACACACCTCCATTCTATGACTTCACACACCTCCATTCTGACTTCACACACCTCCATTCTGACTTCACAAACATCAATTCTGTGACTTCACACACATCCATTCTTTGACTTCACACACCTCCATTGTGAGTTCACACACCTCCATTCTGACTTCACAAACATCAATTCTGTGACTTCACACACCTCCATTCTATGACTTCACACACCTCCATTCTATGACTTCACACACATCCATTCTCTGACTTCACAAACCTCCATTCTGACTTCACACACCTCCATTCTGACCTCACAAACATCAATTCTGTGACTTCACCCACCTCCATTCTTTGACTTCACACACCTCCATTCTATGACTTCACACACCTCCATTCTATGACTTCACGCGCTTCCATTCTTTGACTTCACACACCACCATTCTTTGACTTCACACAACTCCATTGTGAGTTCACACACCTGCATTCTATGACTTCACACACCTCCATTCTGTGCCTTCACACACCTCCATTCTACGACTTAACACACCTTCATTCTTACTTCACAAACATCCATTCTATGACTTCAACCACCTCCATTCTATGACTTCTCACACCTCCAATCCATGACTTCACACACCTCCGTTCTGTCACTTCACACACCTCAATTCTGTGACTTCACACACCTATATTATGACTTCACACACCTCCATTCTATGAATTCACAGACCTCCATTCTATGACTTCACACACCCCCATTCTGTGACTTCACACACCTCCATTCTGAGTTCACACACCTCCATTCTGTGACTTCACACACCTACAATCTGACTTCACACAGCTCCATTCTATGACTTCATACACCTCCATTCTGTGACTTCACACACCTCCATTCTATGACTTCACACACCTCCACTGTGACTCTACACACCTCCATTCTATGAGTTCACACACCTCCATTCTGTGACTTCACACACCTCCATTCTGACATCACACACCTCCATTCTATGACTTCATTCAACTCCATTCTGACTTCACACACCTCCATTCTATGACTTCACACACCTCCATTCTGTGACTTCACACACCTCCATTCTGAGTTCACACACCTACATTCTGTGACTTCACACACCTCCATTCTATGACTTCACACACCTGCATTGTGACTTCACACACCTCCATTCTATGAGTTCACACACCTCCATTCTGACTTCACACACCTCCATTCTATGACTTCACACACCTCCATTCTGACTTCACAAACCTCCATTCTATGACTTCACACAACTCCATTCTGACTTCACACACCTCCATTCTGTGACTTCACACACCTCCATTCCATGACTTCGCACACCTCCATTCGATGACTTCACACACCTCCATTCTTAGACTTCACACACCTCCATTCTATGAGTTCACAAACCTCCATTTGTGACTCTACACACCACCTTTTTGATCTCACAAACCTCCATTCTGTGATTTCACTCACCTCCATTCTGTGACTTCACACACCTTTATTGTTTGACTTCACACACCTCCATTCTTTGACTTCACACACCTCCAACCATGACTTCACACACCTCCATTCTATGAGTTCAAACACCTCTGTTTTGACTTCACACACCTTCATTCTATGACTTCACACACCTTCATTCTTACTTCAGAAACATTCATTCTATGACTTCACGCACCTCTATTCTATGACTTCACAAATCTCCGTTCTGTGACTTCACACACCTCCATTCTGAGTTCACACACCTCCATTCTCTGACTTCACACACCTCCATTCTGTGACTTAACACACCTCCATTCTATGACTTCACACACCTCCATTCTGTGACTTCACACACCTCCATTCTATGTCTTCACACACCTCCATTGTGAGTTCACACAACTCCATTCTATGAGTTCACACACCTCCATTCTAACCTCACAGACCTCCATTCTAAGACTTCACACTCTGCCATTCTGACTTCACACTCCTCCATTCTGTGAATTCACAAAACTCCATTCTATGATTTCGCACACCTCCATACTATGACTTCACACACCACCATCTATGACTTCACACACCTCCATTCTGAGTTCACACACCTCCATTCTTTGACTTCACATACCTCCATTCTGACTTCACACACCAATTGATGACTTCACACACCTCCATTCTGTAACTTCACACAATTCCATTGTGACGTCACACACCTCCATTCCACGAGTTCACAAACCTCCATTTTATGACTTCACACACCTCCATTCTGACTTCACACACCTCCATTCTATGACTTCACAGACCTCGAATCTGTGACTTCACTCACCTCCACTCTATGACTTCGCACTGCTCCATTCTATGACTTCCCACACCTCCTTTCTATGACTTCACCCACCTCTATTCTATGACTTCACACCCCCATTCTGACTTCAGAAACCTCCATTCTGTGACTTCACACACCTCCATTCTATGACTTCACACACCTTCTTTCTTACTTCAGAAACATCCATTCTATGACCTCACACAACTCTTTTCTATGACTTCACAAACCTCCATTCTGTGAATTCACACACCTGTATTCTGAGTTCACACAACTCAATTCGGTGACTTCACACACCTCCATTCTTACTTCACCAACCTCCATTCTATGACTTCACACACTTCCATTCTATGACTTCACACACCTCCATTCTGTGACTTCTCACACCTCCATTCTGAGTTCACACACCTCCATTCTGTGACTTCACACACCTACAATCTGACTTCACACAGCTCCATTCTATGACTTCATACACCTCCATTCTGTGACTTCACACACCTCCATTCTATGACTTCACACACCTCCACTGTGACTTTACACACCTCCATTCTATGAGTTCACACACCTCCATTCTGTGACTTCACACACCTCCATTCTGACATCACACACCTCCATTCTATGACTTCATTCAACTCCATTCTGACTTCACACACCTCCATTCTATGACTTCACACACCTCCATTCTGTGACTTCACACACCTCCATTCTGAGTTCACACACCTACATTCTGTGACTTCACACACCTCCATTCTATGACTTCACACACCTGCATTGTGACTTCACACACCTCCATTCTATGAGTTCACACACCTCCATTCTGACTTCACACACCTCCATTCTATGACTTCACACACCTCCATTCTGACTTCACAAACCTCCATTCTATGACTTCACACAACTCCATTCTGACTTCACACACCTCCATTCTGTGACTTCACACACCTCCATTCCATGACTTCGCACACCTCCATTCGATGACTTCACACACCTCCATTCTTAGACTTCACACACCTCCATTCTATGAGTTCACAAACCTCCATTTGTGACTCTACACACCACCTTTTTGATCTCACAAACCTCCATTCTGTGATTTCACTCACCTCCATTCTGTGACTTCACACACCTTTATTGTTTGACTTCACACACCTCCATTCTTTGACTTCACACACCTCCAACCATGACTTCACACACCTCCATTCTATGAGTTCAAACACCTCTGTTTTGACTTCACACACCTTCATTCTATGACTTCACACACCTTCATTCTTACTTCAGAAACATTCATTCTATGACTTCACGCACCTCTATTCTATGACTTCACAAATCTCCGTTCTGTGACTTCACACACCTCCATTCTGAGTTCACACACCTCCATTCTCTGACTTCACACACCTCCATTCTGTGACTTAACACACCTCCATTCTATGACTTCACACACCTCCATTCTGTGACTTCACACACCTCCATTCTATGTCTTCACACACCTCCATTGTGAGTTCACACAACTCCATTCTATGAGTTCACACACCTCCATTCTAACCTCACAGACCTCCATTCTAAGACTTCACACTCTGCCATTCTGACTTCACACTCCTCCATTCTGTGAATTCACAAAACTCCATTCTATGATTTCGCACACCTCCATACTATGACTTCACACACCACCATCTATGACTTCACACACCTCCATTCTGAGTTCACACACCTCCATTCTTTGACTTCACATACCTCCATTCTGACTTCACACACCAATTGATGACTTCACACACCTCCATTCTGTAACTTCACACAATTCCATTGTGACGTCACACACCTCCATTCCACGAGTTCACAAACCTCCATTTTATGACTTCACACACCTCCATTCTGACTTCACACACCTCCATTCTATGACTTCACAGACCTCGAATCTGTGACTTCACTCACCTCCACTCTATGACTTCGCACTGCTCCATTCTATGACTTCCCACACCTCCTTTCTATGACTTCACCCACCTCTATTCTATGACTTCACACCCCCATTCTGACTTCAGAAACCTCCATTCTGTGACTTCACACACCTCCATTCTATGACTTCACACACCTTCTTTCTTACTTCAGAAACATCCATTCTATGACCTCACACAACTCTTTTCTATGACTTCACAAACCTCCATTCTGTGAATTCACACACCTGTATTCTGAGTTCACACAACTCAATTCGGTGACTTCACACACCTCCATTCTTACTTCACCAACCTCCATTCTATGACTTCACACACTTCCATTCTATGACTTCACACACCTCCATTCTGTGACTTCTCACACCTCCATTCTGAGTTCTCACACCTCCATTCTGTGACTTCACACACCTCCATTCCGTGACTTCGCACACCTCCATTCTTACTTCACACACATCCATTCTATGACTTCACACACTTCCATTGTAAGACTTCACACACCTCCATTCTGTGACTTCACACACCTCCATTCCGTGACTTCGCACACCTCCATTCTTAC
Source organism: Megascapheus bottae (assembly GCA_024803745.1). NCBI lineage: Eukaryota > Metazoa > Chordata > Mammalia > Rodentia > Geomyidae > Megascapheus > Megascapheus bottae. The sequence continues at coordinate 573,725 of JANJXV010000487.1, read as the reverse complement.
TTCACACACATCCATTCTATGACTTCACACACTTCCATTCTAGGACTTCACACACCTCCATTCTGTGACTTCACACACCTCCATTCTTACTTCACACACCTCCATTCTATGACTTCACACACTTCCATTCTAGGACTTCACACACCTCCATTCTGTTACTTCACACACCTCCATTCTGAGTTCACACACCTCCATTCTGTGACTTCACACACCTCCATTCCGTGACTTCACACACCTCCATTGTGTGACTTCACACACCTCCATTCTATGACTTCAAACACCTCAATTCTATGACTTCACACACCTCCATTCTGTGACTTCACACACCTCCATTCTATGACTTCACACACCTCCTTTCTGAGTTCACAAACATCCATTCTGTGACTTCACACACCTCCTTTGTTACTTCATACACCCCATTCTATGAGTTCACACACCTCCATTCTGACTTCACACACATCCATTCTATGACTTCACACAGCTCCATTCTGACTTCACACACCTCCATTCTATGACCTCGCACACCTCTATTCTGACTTCACACACCTGCATTCTTTGACTTCACACACCTCCATTCTGTGATTTCACACACAATTCATTCTATGACTTCACACACCTCCATTGTGACTTCACACAACTCCATTCTGTGACTTCACACACCTCCTTTCTGTGACTTCACACGCTTCCAATCTATGAGTTCACAAACCTCCATTCTATGACTTCACACACCTTCATTCTTACTTCAGATATATCCTTTCTATGATTTCACAAAACTCCCTTCTCTGAATGCACACACACCTCCATTCTGGGTTCACACACCTCCATTCTGTGACTTCACACACCTCCATTCTGTGACTTCACACACCTCCATTCTGTGACTTCACACACTTCCATTCTATGACTTCACACACCTTCATTCTTACTTCACAAACATCCATTCTATGACTTCCACACTTCCATTCTATGACTACACACCTCCATTCTGTGACTTCACACACCTCCATTCTATGTCTTCACACACCTCCATTGTGAATTCACACACCTCCATTCTATGAGTTCACACACCTCCATTCTAACCTCACAGACCTCCATTCTAAGACTTCACACTCCGCCATTCTGACTTCACACTCCTCCATTCTGTGAATTCACAAAACTCCATTCTATGATTTCACACACCTCCATACTATGACTTCACACAGCACCATCTATGACTTCACACACCTCCATTCTGAGTTCACACACCTCCATTCTTTGACTTCACATACCTCCATTCTGACTTCACACACCAATGTATGACTTCACACACCTCCATTCTGTAACTTCACACAATTCCATTGTGACGTCACACACCTCCATTCTACGAGTTCACAAACCTCCATTTTATGACTTCACACAACTCCATTCTGACTTCACACACCTCCATTCTATGACTTCACAGACCTCGAATCTGTGACTTCACTCACCTCCACTCTATGACTTCACACTGCTCCATTCTATGACTTCCCACACCTCCTTTCTATGACTTCACCCACCTCTATTCTATGACTTCACACCTCCATTCTGACTTCAGATACCTCCATTCTGTGACTTCACAAACCTCCATTCTAAGACTTCACACACATCCATTCTATGACTTCACACAACTCCATTCTGACTTCACACACCTCCATTCTGTGACTTCACACACCTCCATTCCATGACTTCGCACACCTCCATTCGATGACTTCACACACCTCCATTCTTAGACTTCACACACCTCCATTCTATGAGTTCACAAACCTCCATTTGTGACTCTACACACCACCTTTTTGATCTCACAAACCTCCATTCTGTGATTTCACTCACCTCCATTCTGTGACTTCACACACCTTTATTGTTTGACTTCACACACCTCCATTCTTTGACTTCACACACCTCCAACCATGACTTCACACACCTCCATTCTATGAGTTCAAACACCTCTGTTTTGACTTCACACACCTTCATTCTATGACTTCACACACCTTCATTCTTACTTCAGAAACATTCATTCTATGACTTCACGCACCTCTATTCTATGACTTCACAAATCTCCGTTCTGTGACTTCACACACCTCCATTCTGAGTTCACACACCTCCATTCTCTGACTTCACACACCTCCATTCTGTGACTTAACACACCTCCATTCTATGACTTCACACACCTCCATTCTGTGACTTCACACACCTCCATTCTATGTCTTCACACACCTCCATTGTGAGTTCACACAACTCCATTCTATGAGTTCACACACCTCCATTCTAACCTCACAGACCTCCATTCTAAGACTTCACACTCTGCCATTCTGACTTCACACTCCTCCATTCTGTGAATTCACAAAACTCCATTCTATGATTTCGCACACCTCCATACTATGACTTCACACACCACCATCTATGACTTCACACACCTCCATTCTGAGTTCACACACCTCCATTCTTTGACTTCACATACCTCCATTCTGACTTCACACACCAATTGATGACTTCACACACCTCCATTCTGTAACTTCACACAATTCCATTGTGACGTCACACACCTCCATTCCACGAGTTCACAAACCTCCATTTTATGACTTCACACACCTCCATTCTGACTTCACACACCTCCATTCTATGACTTCACAGACCTCGAATCTGTGACTTCACTCACCTCCACTCTATGACTTCGCACTGCTCCATTCTATGACTTCCCACACCTCCTTTCTATGACTTCACCCACCTCTATTCTATGACTTCACACCCCCATTCTGACTTCAGAAACCTCCATTCTGTGACTTCACACACCTCCATTCTATGACTTCACACACCTTCTTTCTTACTTCAGAAACATCCATTCTATGACCTCACACAACTCTTTTCTATGACTTCACAAACCTCCATTCTGTGAATTCACACACCTGTATTCTGAGTTCACACAACTCAATTCGGTGACTTCACACACCTCCATTCTTACTTCACCAACCTCCATTCTATGACTTCACACACTTCCATTCTATGACTTCACACACCTCCATTCTGTGACTTCTCACACCTCCATTCTGAGTTCTCACACCTCCATTCTGTGACTTCACACACCTCCATTCCGTGACTTCGCACACCTCCATTCTTACTTCACACACATCCATTCTATGACTTCACACACTTCCATTGTAAGACTTCACACACCTCCATTCTGTGACTTCACACACCTCCATTCCGTGACTTCGCACACCTCCATTCTTACTTCACACACATCCATTCTATGACTTCACACACTTCCATTCTAGGACTTCACACACCTCCATTCTGTGACTTCACACACCTCCATTCTTACTTCACACACCTCCATTCTATGACTTCACACACTTCCATTCTAGGACTTCACACACCTCCATTCTGTTACTTCACACACCTCCATTCTGAGTTCACACACCTCCATTCTGTGACTTCACACACCTCCATTCCGTGACTTCACACACCTCCATTGTGTGACTTCACACACCTCCATTCTATGACTTCAAACACCTCAATTCTATGACTTCACACACCTCCATTCTGTGACTTCACACACCTCCATTCTATGACTTCACACACCTCCTTTCTGAGTTCACAAACATCCATTCTGTGACTTCACACACCTCCTTTGTTACTTCATACACCCCATTCTATGAGTTCACACACCTCCATTCTGACTTCACACACATCCATTCTATGACTTCACACAGCTCCATTCTGACTTCACACACCTCCATTCTATGACCTCGCACACCTCTATTCTGACTTCACACACCTGCATTCTTTGACTTCACACACCTCCATTCTGTGATTTCACACACAATTCATTCTATGACTTCACACACCTCCATTGTGACTTCACACAACTCCATTCTGTGACTTCACACACCTCCTTTCTGTGACTTCACACGCTTCCAATCTATGAGTTCACAAACCTCCATTCTATGACTTCACACACCTTCATTCTTACTTCAGATATATCCTTTCTATGATTTCACAAAACTCCCTTCTCTGAATGCACACACACCTCCATTCTGGGTTCACACACCTCCATTCTGTGACTTCACACACCTCCATTCTGTGACTTCACACACCTCCATTCTGTGACTTCACACACTTCCATTCTATGACTTCACACACCTTCATTCTTACTTCACAAACATCCATTCTATGACTTCCACACTTCCATTCTATGACTACACACCTCCATTCTGTGACTTCACACACCTCCATTCTATGTCTTCACACACCTCCATTGTGAATTCACACACCTCCATTCTATGAGTTCACACACCTCCATTCTAACCTCACAGACCTCCATTCTAAGACTTCACACTCCGCCATTCTGACTTCACACTCCTCCATTCTGTGAATTCACAAAACTCCATTCTATGATTTCACACACCTCCATACTATGACTTCACACAGCACCATCTATGACTTCACACACCTCCATTCTGAGTTCACACACCTCCATTCTTTGACTTCACATACCTCCATTCTGACTTCACACACCAATGTATGACTTCACACACCTCCATTCTGTAACTTCACACAATTCCATTGTGACGTCACACACCTCCATTCTACGAGTTCACAAACCTCCATTTTATGACTTCACACAACTCCATTCTGACTTCACACACCTCCATTCTATGACTTCACAGACCTCGAATCTGTGACTTCACTCACCTCCACTCTATGACTTCACACTGCTCCATTCTATGACTTCCCACACCTCCTTTCTATGACTTCACCCACCTCTATTCTATGACTTCACACCTCCATTCTGACTTCAGATACCTCCATTCTGTGACTTCACAAACCTCCATTCTAAGACTTCACACACATCCATTCTATGACTTCACACACCTTCATTCTTACTTCAGAAACATCCATTCTACGACCTCACACAACTCCATTCTATGACTTCACAAACCTCCATTCTGTGAACTCACACACCTCTATTCTGAGTTCACACAACTCCATTCGGTGACTTCACACACCTCCATTCTTTCTTCACCATCCTCCATTCTATGACTTCACACACTACTATTCTATGATTTCACACACCTCCATTCTGTGACTTCTCACACCTCCATTCTGAGTTCACACACCTCCATTCTGTGACTTCACACACCTCCATTCCGTGACTTCACACACCTCCATTCTTACTTCACACACCTCCATTCTATGACTTCACACACTTCCATTCTATGACTTCACATACCTCCATTCTGTGACTTCACACGCCTCCCCTCTGAGTTCACACACCTCCATTCTGTGTCTTCACACACCTCCATTCTTTGACTTCACACACCTCCTTCTATGACTTCACACACCTCCATTCTGTGATTTCACACACCTCAAATCTGAGTTCACACACCTCCATACTGTAACTTCACACACCTCCATTCTGTGACTTCACACACCTCCATTCTATGACTTCACACACCTCCTTTCTATGCCTTCACACACCTCCATTCTGTGACTGCACACACCTCCATTATATGACATCACACACCTCCATTCTGTGACTTCACACACCTCCATTCTATGACTTCACACACCTCCATTGTATGACATCAGAAACCTACATTGTTACTTCACACACCTCCATTCTATGAGTTCACACACCTTCTTTGTGACTTCACACACCTCCATTATCTGACTTCACACACATCCATTCTGACTTCACACACCTCAATTCTGTGACATCACACACCTCCATTCTATGATTTCACACACCTCCATTCTATGACTTCACAGACCCCCATTCTGTGACTTCACACACCTCCTTTCTGAGTTCACACACATCCATTCTGTGACTTCACACACCTCCATTGTGACTTCATACACCTCCATTCTATGAGTTCACACACCTCCATTCTGACTTCAAACACATCCATTCTATGACTTCACACAGCTCCATTCTGACTTCACACACCTCCATTCTATGACTTCGCACACCTCTATTCTGACTTCACACACCTGCATTCTGTGACTTCACACACCTCCAATCTATGACTTTACACACCTCCATTCTGTGACTTCACACACCTCCATTCTGTGATTTCACACACAATCCATTCTATGACTTCACACACCTCCATTGTGACTTGACACAACTCCATTCTGTGACTTCACACACCTCCTTTCTGTGACTTCACACGCTTCCAATCTATGACTTCAGAGACCTCCATTCTATGACTTCACACACCTCCATTCTATGACCTCCCCAAAACCTTCAATCAATGACTTCACACACCTCCATTCTATGACTTCACACGCTTCCAATCTATGACTTCACACACCTCCATTCTATGACTTCACACACCTCCATTCTATGACTTGACACACCTGCATTCTGACTTTACACTCCTCCCTTCTCTGATTTCACACACCTACATTCTATGACTTCACACACCTCAATTCTGTAACTTCACACGCTTCCAATATTTGACTTCACAAACCTCCATTCCATGACTTCACACACCTCCATTCTGTGACTTCGCACACCTCCATTCTGTGACTTCACACACCTCCATCTGTGACTTCACACACCTCCATTCTATGCCTTCACACTCCTCCATTCTATGAGTTCACACACCTCCATTCTGTGACTTCACACACCTCCATTCTATGACTTTAAACACCTCCATTCTATGACTTGACACTCCTCCATTCTGAGACTTCACACACCTCCACTCTGTGACTTCACACACCTGCCTTCTGTGACTTCACACACCTCCATTCTATGACTTCACATCTCCATTCTATGACTTCACACCTCCATTCTATGACTTCACACACCAACATTTATGACTTCCCACACTTCCATTCTATGACTTCACACACCTCCATTCTGTGACTTCACTCACCTCCATTGTGAGTTCACACACCTCCATTCTGTGACTTCACACACCTCCATTATATGACTTCACACACCTCCATTTTGTGACTTCACACACCTCCATTCTATGACTTCACACACTTCCATTCTATGACTTCACACACCTACATTCTGAATTCACACACCTCCATTCTGACTTCACACACCTCAATTCTGTGACTTCACACACCTCCATTCTATGACTTCACATACCTCATTTCTGAGTTGACACACCTCCATTCTGTGACTTCACATACCTCCAATCTGACTTCACACACCTCCATTCTATGACTTCGCACACCTCCATTCTGTGACTTCAAAACCACCATTCTATTACTTCACACATCTCCATTGTGACTTCACACACCTACATTCTATGAGTTCACACAGCTCCATTCTGACTTCACACACCTCCATTCTATGACTTTGCACACCTCTATTCTGACTTCACACATCTCCATTCTGTGACTTCACATTCCTCCATTCTTTGACTTCACACCCCTCCATTCTGTGCCTTCACACACCTCCACTCTGTGACTTTACACACCTCCATTCTGTGACTTCACACACCTCCCTTCTGTGACTTCACACACCTCCATTATATGACTTCATACACCTCCATTCTATTACTTCACACACTTCCATTGTTTGATATCATACACCTCCATTCTCTGACTTCACACACCTCCGTTCCATGAATTCAAACATCTCCATTCTATGAGTTCACACACCTCCATTCTATGAGTTCACACAACTTCATTCTTACTTCAGCAACATCCATTCTATGACTTCAGACACCTCCATTCTATGACTTCACTCACCTTCATTCTTACTTCAGCAACATCCATTCTATGACTTCATACACCTCAATTCTATGACTTCACAAACCTCCATTCTGTGACTTCACACACCTCCATTCTGGGTTCACACACCTCCATTCTTCGACTTCACACACCTCCATTCTGACTTCACACACCTCCATTCTATGACTTCACACACTTCCATTCTATGACTTCCCACACCTCCATTCTGTGACTTCACACACCTCCTCTCTGAGTTCACACACCTCCATTCTGTGTCTTCACACACCTCCATTCTGTGACTTCAGACAACTCCTTCTATGACTTCACACACCTTCATTCTGTGACTTCACACACCTCCATTCTATGACTTCACAAACCGCCATTTTGACTTCACACACCTCCATTCTACGAGTTCACACACTTAAATTCTGCCTTCACCCACCTCCATTCTATGACTTCACTCAGATCCATTCTGACTTCACAAACCTCCATTTGTGAATTCACACACCACAATTTTGACTTCACACACCTCCATTCTATGACTTCACACACCTCCTTTCTATGACTTCAAACACCTCCATTCTCTGACTTCACACACCACCATTCTTACTTCACACACCTCCATTCTATGACTTCACACACTTCCAATCTAGGACTTCACACACTTCCATTCTGTGACTTCACACACCTCCATTCTGAGTTCACACACCTCCATTCTGTGACTTCACACACCTCAATTCCGCGACTTCACACACCTCCATTCTGTGACTTCACACACCTCCATTCTATGACTTCACACACCTCCACTCTATGACTTCACACACCTCCATTCTGTGACTTCACACACCTCCATTCTATGACTTCACACACCTCCATTCTGTGACTTCACACATCTACATTCTGACTTCATACACTTCCATTCTATGACTTCACACACCTCCATTCTGTGACTTCAAACAGCTCCATTCTATGACTTCACACACCTCCATTATGTCTTCCCACACCTCCATTCTATGAGTTCACACACCTCCATTCGGACTTCACAATCCTCCATTCTATGACTTCACAGATTTCGAATCTGTGACTTCACTCAACTCCACTCTATGACTTCACACTTCTCCATTCTCTGACTTCCCACACCTCCTTTCTATGACTTCACTCACACCCATTCTATGATTTCACACCTCCATTCTGACTTCACACACCTCCATTCTGTGACTTCACACCCCTCCATTCTATGAGTTCACACACCTCCATTTTGACTTCACACACCTCCATTCTATTACTTCACACACCTTCCTTCTTACTTCAGAAACATTCATTCTATGACTTCAAACACCTCCATTCTATGACTTCACACACCTCCATTCTATGACTTCACACACCTCCATTCTGTGACTTCAAACACCTCCATTCTATGACTTCACACCCCTCCATTCTGACTTCACACAGCTCCATTCTGTGAATTCACAAAATTCCATTCTATGATTTCACACACCTCCATACTGTGACTACACACACCTCCATCTATGACTTCAAACAGCTCCATTCTGAGTTCACACACCTCCATTCTGTGACTTCACACACCTCCATTCTATGACTTCACACACCTCCATTCTGTGACTTTAAAAACCACCATTCTATGACTTCACACATCTCCATTGTGACTTCACACACCTCCATTCTATGAGTTCACACAGCTCCATTCTGACTTCACACACCTCCATTTTATGACTTCACAAACCTCTATTCTGACTTCACACATCTCCATTCTGTGACTTCACATTCCTCCATTCTTTCACTTCACACCCCTCCATTCTGTGCCTTCACACACCTCCACTCTGTGACTTTACACACCTCCATTCTGTAACTTCACACACCTAACTTCTGTGACTTCACACACCTCCATTCTATGACTTCACAGACCTCCATTCTAAGACTTCACACACCTCCATTCTATGACTTCACACACTTCCATTGTTTGACATCATACACCTCCATTCTTTGACTTCACACACCTCCGTTCCATGAATTCACACACCTCCATTCTGTGAGTTCATACACCTCCATTCTATGACTTCACACACCTTCAATCTTACTTCAGCAACATCCATTCTATGACTTCATACATCTCCATTCTATGACTTCACAAACCTCCATTCTGTGACTTCACATACCTCCATTCTGGGTTCACACACCTCCATTCTGTGACTTCACACACCTCCATTCTGACTTCCCACACCTCCATTCTGTGACTTCACACACTTCCATTCCATGACTTCACACACCTCCATTCTGTGACTTCACACACCTCCTCTCTGAGTTCACACACCTCCATTCTGTGTCTTCACACACCTCCATTCTGTGACTTCAGACACCTCCTTCTATGACTTCACACACCTTCATTCTGTGACTTCACACACCTCCATTCTATGACTTCACACACCTCGTTTCTGAGTTGACACACCTCCCTTCTGTGATTTCACACACCTCCAATCTGAGTTCACACACCTCCATTCTATGACTTCACACACCTCCATTCTTTGACATCAAAAACCACCATTCTATGACTTCACACACCTCCATTCTATGACTTCACACACCTTCATTCTTTGACATCAAAAACCACCATTCTATGACTTCACACACCTCCATTTTGACTTCACACACCTCCATTCTACGAGTTCACACACTTCCATTCTGCCTTCACCCAACTCCATTCTATGACTTCACTCAGCTCCATTCTGACTTCACACACCTCCCTTTGTGAATTCACACAGCACAATTTGACTTCAAACACCTCCATTCTGTGACTTCATACACCTCCATTCTGTGACTTCACACAGCTCCATTTTGACTTCACACACCTCCAGTCTGTGACTTCACACACCTACATTCTGTGACTTCACACACCTCCATTGTTTGACTTCACACACCTCCATTCTTGGACTTCACACACCTCCATTCCATGACTTCACACACTTCCATTCCTTGAGTTCACAAACCTCCATTTTGACTTCACACACCTCCATTCTATGACTTCACACACCTTCATTCCTACTTCAGAAACATCCATTCCATGACTGTACACACCTCCATTCTATGACTTCACACACCTCCATTCTGAATTCACACAGCTCCATTCTATGACGTCACACACCTCCATTCTGTGACTTCACACACTTCCATTCTATGACTTCACACACCTTCATTCTTACTTCACAAACATCCATTCTATGACTTCACACACCTCCATTCTATGACTTCACACACCTCCATTCTGTGACTTCACACACCTCCATTCTATGTCTTCACACATCTCCATTATGACTTCACACACCTCCATTCTATGAGTTCACACACCTCCATTCTAACTTCACACACCTCCATTCAATGACTTCACACTCCGCCATTCTGACTTCACATTCCTCCATTCTGTGAATTCACAAAACTCCATTCTATGATTTCACACAACTCCATACTATGACTTCACACACCTCCATCTATGACTTCACACACCTCCAATCTGAGTTCACACACCTCCATTCTGTGACTTCACACACCTCCATTCTGACTTCACACACCAGTGTATGACTTCAGACACCTCCATTCTGTGACTTCACACACTTCCACTGTGACATCACACACCACCATTCTATGAGTTCACATACCTCCATTCTATGACTTCCCACACCTCCTTTGTATGACTTCACCCACCGCTATTCTATGACTTCACACCTCGATTCTGACTTGAGATACCTCTATTCTCTGACTTCACAGACCTCGAATCTGTGACTTCACTCAACTTCACTCTATGACTTCACACTGCTCCATTCTATGACTTCCCACACCTCCTTTCTATGAATTCACCCACCTCTATTCTATGACTTCACACCTCGATTCTGACTTCAGATACCTCCATTCTGTGACTTCACACACCTCCATTCTATGAACTCACACACCTCCATTCTATGACTTCACACACCTTCATTCTTACTTCAGAAACATCCATTCTATGACCTCACACATCTCCATTCTATGACTTCACAAACCTCCATTCTGTGAATTCACACACCTCCATTCTGAGTTCACACAACTCCATTCGGTGACTTCACACACTTCCATTCTTATTTCACAAACTTCCATTCTATGACTTCACACACTTCCATTCCAGGACTTCACAGACCTCCATTCTGTAACTTCTCACACCTCCATTCTGAGTTCACACACCTCCATTCTGTGACTTCACTCACCTCCATTCCGTGACTTCACACACCTCCATTCTGTGACTTCACACACCTCCATTCTATGACTTCGCACCCCTCCATTCTATGACTTCAAACACCTCCATTCTCTGACTTCACACACCTCCATTCTTACTTCACACACCTCCATTCTATGACTTCACACACTTCCATTCTAGGACTTCACACACCTCCATTCTGTGACTTCACACACCTTCATTCTGAGTTCACACACCTCGATTCTGTGACTTCACACTCCTCCATTCCCTGACTTCACACACCTCCCTTTTGTGACTTCACACAGCTCCATTCTGTAACTTCACACACCTCCATTCTGACTTCACACACCTCCATTCTGTGACTTCACACACCTCCATTCTGTGACTTCAAACACCCCCATTCTGTGACTTCACACACCTCCATTGTGACTTCACACACCTCCATTCTATGAGTTCATACACCTCCATTCTGACTTCACAAACCTCCATTCTATGACTTCACAGACTTTGAATATGTGACTTCACTCACCTCCACTCTATGATTTTGCACTTCTCCATTCTATGACTTCCCACACGTCCTTTCCATGACTTCACCCACCCCCATTCTATGACTTCACACCTCCATTCTGACTTCACACACCTCCATTCTATGAGTTCAAACACCTCCATTTTTACTTCACACACCTCCATTCTATGACTTCACACACCTTCATTCTTACTTCAGAAACATCCATTCTATGACTTCACACACCTCCATTCTATGACTTCACACACCTCCATAGTATTACTTCACACACCTCCATTCTGTGACTTCACACACCTCCATTCTATGTCTTCACACACCTCAATTGTGACTTCACACACGTCCATTCTATGAGTTCACACACCTCCACTCTGACTTCACACACCTCCATTCTATGACTTCACACTCCTCCATTCTGACTTCACACACCTCCATTCTGTGACTTCACACAGCTCCATTTTGACTTCACACACCTCCAGTCTGTGATTTCACACACCTCCATTCTGTGACTTCACACACCTCCATTGTTTGACTTCACGCACCTCCATTCTTGGACTTCACACACCTCCATTCCATGACTTCACACACCTCCATTCCTTGAGTTCACAAACCTCCATTTTGACTTCACACACCTCCATTCTATGACTTCACACACCTTCATTCCTACTTCAGAAACATCCATTCCATGACTGCCCACACCTCCATTCTATGACTTCACAAACCTCCATTCTGAATTCACACACCTCCATTCTATGACGTCACACACCTCCATTCTGTGACTTCACACACTTCCATTCTATGACTTCACACACCTTCATTCTTACTTCACAGTCATCCATTCTATGACTTCACACACCTCCATTCTATGACTTCACACACCTCCATTCTGTGACTTCACACACCTCCATTCTATGTCTTCACACACCTCCATTATGACTTCACACACCTCCATTCTGTGAGTTCACACACCTCCATTCTAACTTCACACACCTCCATTCTATGACTTCACACTCCGCCATTCTGACTTCACACTTCTCCATTCTGTGAATTCACAAAACTCCATTCTATGATTTCACACAACTCCATACTATGACTTCACACACCTCCATCTATGACTTCACACACCTCCAATCTGAGTTCACACACCTCCATTCTGTGACTTCACACACCTCCATTCTGAGTTCACACACCAATGTATGACTTCACACACCTCCATTCTGTGATTTCACACACTTCCACTGTGACATCACACACCTCCATTCTATGAGTTCACATACCTCCATTCTATGACTTCCCACACCTCCTTTCTATGACTCCACCCACCTCTATTCTATGACTTCACACCTCGATTTTGACTTGAGATACCTCTATTCTCTGACTTCACAGACCTCGAATCTGTGACTTCACTCACCTTCACTCTATGACTTCACACTGCTCCATTCTATGACTTCCCACAACTCCTTTCTATGACTTCACCCACCTCTATTCTATGAATTCACACCTCGATTCTGACTTCAGATACCTCCATTCTGTGACTTCACAAACCTTCATTTATGATTTCACACACCTCCATTCTATGACTTCACACACCTTCATTCTTACTTCAGAAACATCCATTCTATGACCTCACACAACTCCATGCTATGACTTCACAAACCTCCATTCTGTGACTTCTCATACCTCCATTCTGAGTTCACACACCTCCATTCTGTGACTTCACACACCTCCATTCCGTGACTTCAAACACCTCCATTCTGTGACTTCACACACCTCCATTCTTACTTCACACACCTCCATTCGATGACTTCACACACTTCCATTCTAGGACTTCACACACCTCCATTCTGTGACTTCACACACCTTCATTCTGAGTTCACACACCTCGATTCTGTGACTTCACACTCCTCCATTCCCTGACTTCACACACCTCCATTCTGTGACTTCACACAGCTCCATTCTGTGACTTCACACACCTCCATTCTGACTTCACACACCTCTATTCTATGACTTCACACACCTCCATTCTGTTTCGTCAAACACACCCATTCTATGACTTCACACACCTCCATTGTGACTTCACACACCTCCATTCTATGAGGTCATACACCTCCATTCTGACTTCACAAACCTCCATTCTATGACTTCACAGACTTTGAATATGTGACTTCACTCACCTCCACTCTATGACTTCACACTTCTCCATTCTATGACTTCCCACACCTCCTTTCCATGACTTCACCCACCCCCATTCTATGACTTCACACCTCCATTCTGACTTCACACACCTCCATTCTGTGACTTCACACACCTCCATTCTATGAGTTCAAACACCTCTATTTTGACTTCACACGCCTCCATTCTATGACTTCACACACCTTCATTCTTACTTCAGAAACATCCATTCTATGACTTCACACACTTCCATTCTATGACTTCACATACCTGCATAGTATGACTTCACACACCTCCATTCTGTGACTTCACACACCTCCATTCTATGTCTTCACACACCTCAATTGTGACTTCACACACGTCCATTCTATGAGTTCACACACCTCCATTCTGACTTCACACACCTCCATTCTATGACTTCACACTCCTCCATTCTGACTTCACACAGCTCCATTCTGTGAATTCACAAAATTCCATTCTATGATTTCACACACCTCCATACTGTGACATCACACACCTCCATTCTATGAGTTCACATACCTGCATTCTATGACTTCCCACACCTCCTTTCTATGAGTTCACCCACCTCTATTCTATGACTTCACACGTCGATTCTGACTTGAGATACCTCTATTCTCTGACTTCACAGACCTCGAACCTGTGACTTCACTCACCTCCACTCTATGACTTCACACTGCTCCATTCTATGACGTCCTACAACTCCTTTCTATGACTTCACCCACCTCTATTCTATGATTCACACCTCGATTCTGACTTCAGATACCTCCATTCTGTGACTTCACACACCTCCATTCTATGACTTCACACACCTCCATTCTATGACTTCACACATCTTCATTCTTACTTCAGAAACATCCATTCTGTGACCTCACACAACTCCATTCTATGACTTCACAAACCTCCATTCTGTGAATTCACACACCTCCATTCTGAGTTCACAGAACTCCATTAGGTGACTTCACACACTTCCATTCTTACTTCACAAACTTCCATTCTATGACTTCACACACTTCCATTCTATGACTTCACACACCTCCATTCTGTGACTTCTCACACCTCCATTCTGAGTTCACACACCTCCATTCTGTGACTTCACACACCTCCATTCCGTGACTTCACACACCTCCATTCTGTGACTTCACACACCTCCATTCTTACTTCACACACCTCCATTCTATGACTTCACACACTTCCATTCTAGGACTTCACACACCTCCATTCTGTGACTTCACACACCTTCATTCTGAGTTCACACACCTCGATTCTGTGACTTCACACTCCTACATTCCCTGACTTCACACACCTCCATTCTGTGACTTCACACAGCTCCATTCTGTGACATCACACTTCTCCATTCTGACTTCACACACCTCCATTCTATGACTTCACACACCTCCATTCTGTGACTTCAAACACCCCCATTCTATGACTTCACACACCTCCATTGTGACTTCACACACCTCCATTCTATGAGTTCATACACCTCCATTCTGACTTCACAAACCTCCGTTCTATGACTTCACAGACTTTGCATATGTGACTTCACTCACCTCCACTCTATGACTTCACACTTCTCCATTCTATGACTTCCCACACCTCCTTTCCATGACTTCACCCACCCCCATTCTATGACTTCACACCTCCATTCTGACTTCACACACCTCCATTCTGTGACTTCACACACCTCCATTCTATGAGTTCAACACCTCCATTTTGACTTCACACACCTCCATTCTATGACTTCACACACCTTCATTCTTACTTCAGAAACATCCATTCTATGACTTCACACACCTCCATTCTATGACTTCACACACCTCCATTCTGTGACTTCACACACCTCCATTCTATGTCTTCACACACCTCAATTGTGACTTCACACACGTCCATTCTATGAGTTCACACACCTCCATTCTCACTTCACACACCTCCATTCTATGACTTCACACTCCTCCATTCTGACTTCACACAGCTCCATTCTGTGAATTCACAAAATTCCATTCTATGATTTCACACACCTCCATACTGTGACTTCACACACCTCCATGTATGACTTCATACACCTCCATTCTGAGTTCACACACCTCCATTCTGTGACTTCACACACCTCCATTTTGACTTCACACACCTCCAATATATGACTTCACACACCTCCATTCTCTGACTTCACACACCTCCATTCTTACTTCACACACCTCCATTCTATGACTTCACACACTTCCATTCTAGGACTTCACACACCTCCATTCTGTGACTTCACACACCTTCATTCTGAGTTCACACACCTCGATTCTGTGACTTCACACTCCTCCATTCCCTGACTTCACAAACCTCCATTCTGTGACTTCACACAGCTCCATTCTGTGACTTCAGACACCTCCATTCTGACTTCACACACCTCCATTCTATCAGTTCACACACCTCCATTCTGTGACTTCAAACACCCCCATTTTATGACTTCACACACCTCCATTCTGACTTCACACACCTCCATTCTATGACTTCACACACCTCCATTCTGTGACTTCAAACACCCCCATTCTATGACTTCACAAACCTCCATTGTGACTTCACACACCTCCATTCTATGAGTTCATACACCTCCATTCTGACTTCACAAACCTCCATTCTATGACTTCACAGACTTTGCATATGTGACTTCACTCACCTCCACTCTATGACTTCACACTTCTCCATTCTATGACTTCCCACACCTCCTTTCCATGACTTCACCCACCCCCATTCTATGACTTCACACCTCCATTCTGACTTCACACACCTCCATTCTGTGACTTCACACACCTCCATTCCATGACTTCAAACACCTCCATTTTGACTTCACACACCTCCATTCTATGACTTCACACACCTTCATTCTTACTTCAGAAACATCCATTCTATGACTTCACACACCTCCATTCTATGACTTCACACACCTCCATAGCATGACTTCACACACCTCCATTCCTTGAGTTCACAAACCTCCATTTTGACTTCACACACCTCCATTCTATGACTTCACACACCTTCATTCATACTTCAGAAACATCCATTCCATGACTGCACACACCACCATTCTATGACTTCACACACCTCCATTCTGAATTCACACAGCTTCATTCTATGACGTCACACACCTCCATTTTGTGACTTCACACACTTCCATTCTATGACTTCACATACCTTCATTCTTACTTCACAAACATCCATTCTATGACTTCACACACCACCATTCTATGACTTTACACACCTCCATTCTGTGACTTCACCCACCTCCATTCTATGTCTTCACACACCTCCATTATGACTTCATACACCTCCATTCTATGACTTCACACTCCGCCATTCTGACTTCACACTCCTCCATTCTGTGAATTCACAAAACTCCATTCTATGATTTCACACAACTCCATACTATGACTTCACACACCTCCATCTATGACTTCACACACCTCCAATCTGAGTTCACACACCTCCATTTTGTGACTTCACACACCTCCATTCTGACTTCACACACCAATGTATGACTTCACACACCTCCATTCTGTGACTTCACACACTTCCACTGTGACATCACACACCTCCATTCTATGAGTTCACATACCTCCATTCTATGACTTCCCACACCTCCTTTCTATGATTTCACCCACCTCTATTCTATGACTTCACACCTAGATTCTGACTTCAGATACCTCCATTCTGTGACTTCACACACCTCCATTCTATGACTTCACACACCTCCATTCTATGACTTCACACACCTTCATTCTTACTTCTGAAACATCCATTCTATGACCTCACACAACTCCATTCTATGACTTCACAAACCTCCATTCTGTGAATTCACACACCTCCATTCTGAGTTCACACAACTCCATTCGGTGACTTCACACACTTCCATTCTTACTTCACAAACTTCCATTCTATGACTTCACACACTTCCATTCTATGACTTCACACACCTCCATTCTGTGACTTCTCACACCTCCATTTTCAGTTCACACACCTCCATTCTCTGACTTCACACACCTCCATTCCGTGACTTCACACACCTCCATTCTGTGACTTCACACACCTCCATTCTTACTTCACACACCTCCATTCTATGACTTCACACACTTCCATTCTAGGACTTCACACACCTCCATTCTGTGACTTCACACACCTTCATTCTGAGTTCACACACCTCGATTCTGTGACTTCACACTCCTCCATTCTCTGACTTCACACACCTCCATTCTGTGACTTCACACAGCTCCATTCTCTGACTTCACACACCTCCATTCTGACTTCACACACCTCCATTCTATGACTTCACACACCTCCATTCTGTGACTTCAAACACCCCCATTCTATGACTTCAAACACCTCCATTGTGACTTCACACACCTCCATTCTATGAGTTCATACACCTCCATTCTGACTTCACAAACCTTCATTCTATGACTTCACAGACTCTGAATATGTGACTTCACTCACCTCCACTCTATGCCTTCACACTTCTCCATTCTATGACTTCCCACACCTCCTTTCCATGACTTCACCCACCCCCATTCTATGACTTCACACCTCCATTCTGACTTCACACACCTCCATTCTGTGACTTCACACACCTCCATTCTATGAGTTCAAACACCTCCATTTTGACTTCACACACCTCCATTCTATGACTTCCCACACCTTCATTCTTACTTCAGAAACATCCATTCTATGACTTCACACACCTCCATTCTATGACTTCACACAACTCCATAGTATGACTTCACAAACCTCCATTCTGTGACTTCACACACCTCCATTCTATGTCTTCACACACCTCAATTGTGACTTCACCCACGTCCATTCTATGAGTTCACACACCTCCATTCTGACTTCACACACCTCCATTCTATGACTTCACACACCTTCATTCTTACTTCAGAAACATCCATTCTATGACTTCACACACCTCCATTCTATGACTTCACACACCTCCATTCTGAATTCACACAGCTCCATTCTATGACGTCACACACCTCCATTTTTTGACTTCACACACTTCCATTCTATGACTTCACACACCTCCATTCTGTGACTTCACACACCTCCATTCTATGAGTTCACACACCTCCATTCTAACTTCACACACCTCCATTCTATGACTTCACACTCCGCCATTCTGACTTCACACTCCTCCATTCTGTGAATTCACAAAACTCCATTCTATGATTTCACACAACTCCATACTATGACTTCACACACCTCCATCTATGACTTCACACACCTCCAATCTGAGTTCACACACCTCCATTCTGTGACTTCACACACCTCCATTCTGACTTCACACACCAATGTATGACTTCACACACCTCCATTCTGTGACTTCACACACTTCCACTGTGACATCACACACCTCCATTCTATGAGTTCACATACCTCCATTCTATGACTTCCCACACCTCCTTTCTATGACTTCACCCACCTCTATTCTATGACTTCACACCTCGATTCTGACTTCAGATACCTCCATTCTGAGACTTCACACACCTCCATTCTATGACTTCACACACCTTCATTATTACTTCAGAAACATCCATTCTATGACCACACGCAACTCCATTCTATGACTTCACAAACCTCCATTCTGTGAATTCACACACCTCCATTCTGAGTTCACACAACTCCATTCGTTGTCTTCACACACTTCCATTCTTACTTCACAAACTTCCATTCTATGACTTCACACACTTCCATTCTATGACTTCACACACCTCCATTCTGTGACTTCTCACACCTCCATTCTGAGTTCACACACCTCCATTCTGTGACTTCAGAGACCTCCATTCCGTGACTTCACACACCTCCATTCTGTGACTTCACACACCTCCATTCTATGACTTCACACCCCTCCATTCTATGACTTCATACACCTCCATTCTCTGACTTCACACACCTCCATTCTTACTTCACACACCTCCATTCTATGACTTCACACACTTCCATTCTAGGACTTCACACACCTCCATTCTGTGACTTCACACACCTTCATTCTGAGTTCACACACCTCGATTCTGTGACTTAACACTCCTCTATTCCCTGACTTCACACACCTCCATTCTGTGAATTCACACACCTCCATTCTATGATTTCACACTTCTCCATACTGTGACTTCACACACCTCCATCTATGACTTCAAACACCTCCATTCTGAGTTCACACACCTTCATTCTGTGACTTCACACACCTTCATTCTGTCTTCACACACCTTCAATGTATGACTTCACACACCTCCATTCTGTGACTTCACACACTTCCATTCTCTGACTTCACATACCTCATTTCTGACTTGACACACGTCCATTTTGTGACTTCACATACCTCTAATCTAACTTCACACACCTCCATTCTATGACTTCACACACCTCCATTCTGTGACTTCAAAAACCACCATTCTATGACTTCACACTTCTCCATTGTGACTTCACACACCTTCATTCTATGAGTTCACACAGCTCCATTCTGACTTCACACACCTCCATTCTATGACTTCGCACACCTCTATTCTGAATTCACACATCTCCATTCTGTGACTTCACATTCCTCCATTCTTTGACTTCACACCCCTCCATTCTGTGCCTTCACACACCTCCACTCTGTGACTTTACACACCTCCATTCTAAGACTTCACACACCTCCATTCTATGATTTCACACACTTCCATTGTTTGACATCATACACCTCCATTCTTTGACTTCACACACCTTCGTTCCATGAATTCACACACCTCCATTCGATGAGTTCATACACCTCCATTCTATGTGTTCACACACCTTATTCTTACTTCAGCAACATCCATTCTATTACTTCAGACACCTCCATTCTATGACTTCACACACCTTCATTCTTACTTCAGCAACATCCATTCTATGACTTCATACACCTCCATTTTATGACTTCACAAACCTCCATTCTGTGACCTCACACACCTCCATTCTGGGTTCCCACACCTCCATTCTTTGACTTCACACACCTCCATTCTGACTTCACACACCTCCATTCTATGACTTCACACACTTCCATTCTAAGACTTCACACACCTCCATTCTGTGACTTCACACATCTCGTCTCTGAGTTCACACACCTCCATTCTGTGTCTTCACACACCTCCATTCTGTGACTTCAGACACCTCCTTCTATGACTTCACACACCTTCACTCTGTGACTTCACACACCTCCATTCTATGACTTCACACATCTCGTTTCTGAGTTGACACACCTCGTTTCTGTGATTTCACACACCTCCAATCTGGGTTCACACACCTCCATTCTATGACTTCACAAACCTCCATTCTTTGACATCAAAAACCACCATTCTATGACTTCACAACCTCCATTATGACCTCACACACCTCCATTCTACGAGTTCACACACTTCCATTCTGCCTTCAACCATCTCCATTCTATGAGTTCACTCAGCTCCATTCTGACTTCACACACCTCCATTTGTGAATTCACACACCAAAATTTTGACTTCAAACACCTCCATTCTATGACTTCACAAACCTCCATTCTGTGACTTCACACACCTCCACTCTGTGACTTTACACATCTCCATTCTGTGACTTCACACACCTCCATTCTGTGATTTCACACACAATCTATTCTATGACTTCACAAACCTCCATTCTTTGATTTCACACACCTCCATCCTATGACTTCACACACCTCCATTGTGACTTCACACAACTCCATTCTATGACTTCACACACCTCCATTCTGTGACTTCACACACCTCCATACTATGACTTCGCCACACCTTCAATCTATGACTTCACACACCTCCATTCTTTGAGTTCACACACCTCCATTTTGACTTCACACACCTCCATTCTATGACTTCACACACCTTCATTCCTACTTCAGAAACATCCATTCTATGACTGCACACACCTCCATTCGATGACTTCACACACCTCCATTCTGAATTCACACAGCTCCATTCTGTGACTTCACACACCTCCATTCTGTGACTTCACACACTTCCATTCTATGACTTCACACACCTTCATTCTTACTTCACAAACATCCATTCTATGACTTCACACACCTCCATTATATGACTTCACACACCTCAATTCTGTGACTTCACACACCTCCATTCTATGTCTTCACCCACCTCCATTGTCACTTCACACACCTCCATTCTCTGAGTTCACACACCTCCATTCTAACCTCACACACCTCCATTCTATGACTTCACACTCCGCCATTCTGACTTCACACTCCAACATTCTGTGAATTCACAAAACTCCATTCTATAATTTCACACACCTCCATACTATGACTTCACACACCTCCATCTATGACTTCACACACCTCCATTCTCAGTTCACACACCTCCATTCTGTGACTTCACACACCTCCATTCTGACTTCACACACCAATATATGACTTCACATACATCAATTCTGTGACTTCACACACTTCCATTGTGACGACACACACCTCCATTCTATGAGTTCACACACCTCCATTCTATGACTTCACATACCTCCATTCTGACTTCACACACCTCCATTCTATGACTTCACAGACCTCGAAACTGTGACTTCACTCACCTCCATTCTATGACTTCACACTGCTCCGTTCTATGACTTCCCACACCTCCTTTCTATGACTTTACCCACCTCGATTCTATGACTTCACACCTCGATTCTGACTTCAGATACCTCCATTCTGTGACTTCACACACCTCTATTCTATGACTTCAAACACCTCCATTCTCTGACTTCACACACCTCCATTCTGAGCTCACACAACTCCATTCGGTGACTTCACACACCTCCATTCCTACTTCACAAACCTCCATTCTATGACTTCACACACTTCAATTCTTTGACTTCACACACCTCCATTCTATGACTTCACACACCTCCATTCTATGACTTCAGAAACATACATTGTTACTTCACACACCTCCATTCTATGAGTTCACACACCTGCATTGTGACTTCACACACCGCCATTATCTGACTTCACACACCTCCATTCTGACTTCACACACCTCCATTCTGTCTTCACACACCTCAATTCTGTGACTTCACACACCTCCATTCTATGATTTCACACACCTCCATTCTATGACTTCACAGACCTCCATTCTATGACTTCACACACCTCCTTTCTGAGTTCACACACATCCATTCTGTGACTTCACACACTACCATTGTGACTTCATACACCTCCATTATATGAGTTCACACACCTCCATTCTGACTTCACACACATCCATTCTATGACTTCACACAGCTCCATTCTGACTTCACACACCTCCACTCTGTGACCTTACAAACCTCCATTCTGTGACTTCACACACCTCCATTCTGTGATTTCACAAACAATCCATTCTATGACTTCACAAACCTCCATTCTTTGATTGCACACACCTCCATCCTATGACTTCACACACCTCCATTGTGACTTCACACAACTCCATTCTATGACTTCACACACCTCCATTCTGTGACTTCACACACCTCCATACTGTGACTTCGCCACACCTTCAATCTATGACTTCACACACCTCCATTCTATGACTACACACAACTCCATTCTATGACTTCACACACCTGCATTCTGACTTCACACACCTCCATTCTCTGATTTCACACACCCCCATTCTATGACTTCACACACCTCCATTGTGACTTCACACACCTCGATTCTATGAGTTCACACACCTCCATTCTGACTTCACAAACCTCCATTCTATGACTTCACAGACTTTGATTATGTGACTTCACTCACCTCCACTCTATGATTTCACACTTCTCCATTCTATGACTTCCCACACCTCCTTTCCATGACTTCACCCACCCCCATTCTATGACTTCACACCTCCATTCTGACTTCACACACATCCATTCCGTGACTTCACACACCTCCATTCTATGAGTTCACACACCTCCATTTTGTCTTCACACACCTCCATTCTATGACTTCACACACCTTCATTCTTACTTCAGAACCATCAATTCTATGACTTCACACACCTATATTGTATGACTTCACAATCCTCCATTCTATGACTTCACACACCTCCATTCTGTGACTTCACACACCTCCATTCTATGTCTTCACACACCTCCATTGTGACTTCACACACGTCCATTCTATGAGTTCACACACCTCCATTCTGACTTCACACACCTCCATTCTATGACTTCACACTCCTCCATTCTGACTTCACACAGCTCCATTCTGTGAATTCACAAAATTCCATTCTATAATTTCACACACCTCCATACTGTGACTTCACACACCTCCATCTATGACTTCAAACACCTCCATTCTGAGTTCACACACCTCCATTCTCTGACTTCACACACCTCCATTCTGACTTCACACACCTCCAATATATGACTTCACACACCTCCATTCTGTGACTTCACACACTTCCATTGTGACGTCACACACCTCCATTCTATGACTTCACACTCCTCTATTCTATGACTTCCCACAACTCCTTTCTATGACTTCACCCACCTCTATTCTATGACTTCACACCTCCATTCTGACTTCACACACCTCCATTCTGTGACTTCACACACCTCCATTCTATCACTTAACACACCTCCATTCTATGACTTCACACACCTTCATTCTTAATTCAGAAACATCCATTCTATGACCTCACAAACCTCCATTCTATGACTTCACAAATCTCCATTCTGTGACTTCCCACACCTCCATTCTGAGTTCACACATCTCCATTCTGTGACTTTACACACCTCCCTTCTGACTTCACACACCTCCATTCTGTGACTTCACACAGCTCCATTCTATGACTTCACACACCTCCATTCTATGAATTCACACATCTCCATTCTGTGACTTCACACGCCTCCATTGTATGACTTCACACACCTCTATTCTGTGACTTCACACACCTCCTTTCTGAGTTCACACAGCTCCATTCTATGACTTCACACACCTCCATTCTATGAATTCACACACCTCCATTCTGAGTTCACACACCTCAATTCTGTGACTTCACACACCTCCATTCTGACTTCACACACCAATGTATGACTTGACACACCTCCAATCTGTGACTTCACACACTTCCATTGTGACGACACACACCTCCATTCTATGACTTCACAGACCTCGAATCTGTGACTTCACTCACCTCCATTCTATGACTTCACACTGCTCCATTCTATGACTTCCCACACCTCCTTTCTATGAATTCACCCACCTCTATTCTATGACTTCACACCTCGATTCTGATTTCAGATACCTCCATTCTGTGACTTCACACACCTCCATTCTATTACTTCAAACACCTCCATTCTCTGACTTCACACACCTCCATTCTGAGCTCACACAACTCCATTTGGTGACTTCACACACTTCCATTCTTACTTCACAAACTTCCATTCTATGACTTCACACACTTCCATTCTATGACTTCACACACCTCCATTCTATGACTTCACACACCTCCATTCTATGACTTCAGAAACCTACATTGTTACTTCACACACCTCCATTCTATGAGTTCACACACCTGCATTGTGACTTCACACACCTCCATTATCTGACTTCACACACCTCCATTGTGACTTCACACACCTCCATTCTCTCTTCACACACATCAATTCTGTGACTTCACACACCTCCATTCTATGATTTCACAAACCTCCATTCTATGACTTCACAGACCTCCATTCTATGACTTCACACACCTCCTTTATGAGTTCACACACATCCATTCTGTGACTTCACACACCTCCATTGTGACTTCATACACCCCATTCTATGAGTTCACACACCTCCATTCTGACTTCACACACATCCATTCTATGACTTCACACAGCTCCATTCTGACTTCACACACCTCCATTCTATGACTTCGCACACCTCTATTCTGACTTCACACACCTGCATTCTGTGACTTCACACACCTCCATTCTATGACTTCACAAACCTCCATTATGTGACTTCACAGACCTCCACTCTGTGACTTTACACACCTCCGTTCTGTGACTTCACACGCCTCCATTCTGTGATTTCACACACAATCCATTCTATGACTTCACAAACCTCAATTCTTTGATTTCACACACGTCCATCCTGTGACTTCACACACCTCCATTGTGACTTCACACAGCTCCATTCTGTGACTTCACACCCCTCCATTCTGTGACTTCACACACCTCCATACTATGACTTCCCCATACCTTCAATCTATGACTTCACACACCTCCATTCTATGACTTCACACACCTCCATTCTATGACTTCTCACACCTGCATTCTGACTTCACACACCTCCATTCTCTGATTTCACACACCCCCTTTCTATGACTTCACACACGTACATTGTGACTTCACACACCTCCATTCTATGAGTTCATACACCTCCATTCTAACTTCAAAACCTCCATTCTATGACTTCACAGACTTTGAATATGTGACTTCACACACCTCCATTCTATGATTTCACACTCCTCCATTCTGACTTCACACAGCTCCATTCTGTGAATTCACAAAATTCCATTCTATGATTTCACACACCTCCATACTGTGACTTCACACACCTCCATCTATGACTTCAAACACCTCCATTCTGAGTTCACACACCTCCATTCTGTGACTTCACACACCTCCATTCTGACTTCACACACCGCCAATATATGACTTCACACACCTCCGTTCTGTGACTTGACACACTTCCATTGTGACGTCACACACCTCCATTCTATGACTTCACAGTCCTCTATTCTATGACTTCCCACAACTCCTTTCTATGACTTCACCCACCTCTATTCTATGACTTCACACCTCCATTCTGACTTCACACACCTCCATTCTGTGACTTCACACACCTCCATTCTATGACTTCACACACCTCCATTCTATGACTTCACACACCTTCATTCTTAATTCAGAAACATCCATTCTATGACCTCACAAACCTCCATTCTATGACTTCACAAATCTCCATTCTGTGACTTCCCACACCTCCATTCTGAGTTCACACATCTCCATTCTGTGACTTCACACATCCCTTCTGACTACACACACCTCCCTTCTGTGACTTCACACACCTCCATTGTGAGTTCCCCCACTTCCATTCTGTGACTTCACACACCTCCATTCTGTTACTTCACACACCTCCATTCTGTGACTTCACACAGCTCCATTCTATGACTTCACACACCTCCATTCTATGAATTCACACATCTCCATTCTGTGACTTCACACGCCTCAATTGTATGACTTCACACACCTCTATTCTGTGACTTCACACACCTCCTTTCTGAGTTCACACAGCTCCATTCTATGACTTCACACACCTCCATTCTATGAATTCACACACCTCCATTCTGAGTTCACACACCTCAATTCTGTGACTTCACACACCTCCATTCTGACTTCACACACCAATGTATGACTTCACACACCTCCATTCTGTGACTTCACACACTTCCATTGTGACGACACACACCTCCATTCTATGAGTTCACACACCTCCATTCTATGACTTCACATACCTCAATTCTGACTTCACACACCTCCATTCTATGACTTCACAGACCTCGAATCTGTGACTTCACTCTCCTCCATACCATGATTTCACACTGCTCCATTCTATGACTTCCCACACCTCCTTTCTATGACTTCACCCACCTCTATTCTATGACTTCACACCTCGATTCTGACTTCAGATAACTCCATTCTGTGACTTCACACACCTCCATTCTATTACTTCAAACACCTCCATTCTCTGACTTCACACACCTCCATTCTGAGCTCACACAACTCCATTCGGTGACTTCACACACTTCCATTCTTACTTCACAAACTTCCATTCTATGACTTCACCCACTTCCATTCTATGACTTCACACACCTCCATTCTATGACTTCACACACCTCCATTCTATGACTTCAGAAACCTACATTGTTACTTCACACACCTCCATTCTATGAGTTCACACACCTGCATTGTGACTTCACACACCTCCATTATCTCACTTCACACACCTCCATTCTGACTTCACACACCTCCATTCTCTCTTCACAAACATCAATTCTGTGACTTCACACACCTCCATTCTATGATTTCACAAACCTCCATTCTATGACTTCACAGACCTCCATTCTATGACTTCACACACCTCCTATATGAGTTCACACACATCCATTCTATGACTTCACACAGCTCCATTCTGACTACACACACCTCCATTCTATGACCTGCACACCTCTATTCTGACTTCACACACCTGAATTCTGTGACTTCACACACCTCCATTCTATGACTTCACAAACCTCCATTATGTGACTTCACAGACCTCCACTCTGTGACTTTACACACCTCCATTCTGTGACTTCACACACCTCCATTCTGTGATTTCACACACAATCCATTCTATGACTTCACAAACCTCAATTCTTTGATTTCACACACGTCCATCCTATCACTTCACACACCTCCATTGTGACTTCACACAGCTCCATTCTGTGATTTCACACACCTCCATTCTGTGACTTCACACACCTCCATTCTGTGACTTCACACACCTCCATACTATGACTTCCCCACACCTTCAATCTATGACTTCACACACCTCCATTCTATGACTTCACACGCTTCCAATCTATGACTTCACACACCTCCATTCTATGACTTCACTCACCTCCACTCTATGACTTCACACTTCTCCATTCTATGACTTCCCACACCTCCTTTCCATGACTTCACCCACCCCCATTCTATGACTTCACACCTCCATTCTGACTTCACACACCTCCATTCTGTGACTTCACACACCTCCATTCTATGAGTTCACACACCTCCATTTTGACTTCACACACCTCCATTCTATGACTTCACACACCTTCATTCTTACTTCACACACCTCCATTCTGTGACTTCACACACCTCCATTCTATGAGTTCACACACATCCATTTTGACTTCACACACCTCCATTCTATGACTTCACACACCTTCATTCTTACTTCAGAAACATCCATTCTATGATTTCACACACCTCCATTCTGTGACTTCACACACCTCCATTCTATGACTTCACACCTCCATTCTGTGACTTCACACACCTCCATTCTGTGTCTTCACACACCTCCATTGTGACTTAACACACGTCCATTCTATGAGTTCACACACCTCCATTCTGACTTCACACACCTCCATTCTATGACTTCACACTCCTCCATTCTGACTTCATACAGCTCCATTCTGTGAATTCACAAAATTCCATTCTATGATTTCACACACCTCAATACTGTGACTTCACACACCTCCATCTATGACTTCAAACACCTCCATTCTGAGTTCACACACCTCCATTCTCTGACTTCACACACCTCCATTCTGACTTCACACACCTCCAATATATGACTTCACACACCTCCATTCTGTGACTTCACACACTTCCATTGTGACGTCACACACCTCCATTCTATGAGTTCACACACATCCATTCTAGGACTTCACACTCCTCAATTCTGACATCACACACCTCCATTCTATGACTTCACACTCCTCTATTCTATGACTTCCCACAACCCCTTTCTATGACTTCACCCACCTCTATTCTATGACTTCACACCTCCATTCTGACTTCACACACCTCCATTCTGTGACTTAACACACCTCCATTCTATGACTTCACACACCTCCATTCTATGACTTCACACACCTTCATTCTTACTTCAGAAACATCCATTCTATGACCTCACACACCTCCATTCTATGACTTCACAAACCTCCATTCTGTGACTTCCCACACCTCCATTCTGAGTTCACACATCTCCATTCTGTGACTTCACACACCTCCCTTCTGACTTCACACACCTCCCTTCTGTGACTTCACACACCTCCATTGTGAATTCACCCACTTCCATTCTGTGACATCACACACCTCCATTCTCTTACTTCACACACCTCCATTCTGTGACTTCACACAACTCCATTCTATGACTTCACACACCTCCATTCTATGAATTCACACAACTCCATTCTATGACTTCACACACCTCCATTCTATGAATTCACACACCTCCATACTGTGACTTCACACACCTCCATTGTATGACTTCACACACCTCTATTCTGTGACTTCACACACCTCCTTTCTGAGTTCCCACAACTCCATTCTATGACTTCACACACCTCCATTCTATGAGTTCACACACCTGCATTGTGACTTCACAAACCTCCATTCTATGACTTCACACATCTCCATTCTGACTTCACACACCTCCATGCTGTGACTTCACACACCTCCATTCTCTGACTTCACACACCTCCATTCTTTGACTTCACACACCTCCATTCTATGACTTCACACACCTCCACTGTGACTTCACAGAACTCCATTCTGTGACTTCACACACCTCCCTCTGTGACTTCACATACCTCCAATCTATGACTTCACACACTTCCAATCTATGACTTCACACACCTCCATTCTATGACTTCACACACCTGCATTCTGACTTCACACACCTCCATTCCCTGACTTCAAACACCTCCATTCTATGACTTCACGCACCTCCATTCTGTAACTTCTCACACATCCAATGTTTGACTTCACAAACCTCCATTCCATGACATCATACACCTCCATTCTATGACTTCAAACACATACATTCTTTGACTTCACACACCTCCATTTTGACTTCACACACCTCCATTCTGTGAGTTCACACACATCCATTCTTTGACTTCACACACCACAATTTTGAGTTCACACAAGTCCATTCATTGACTTCACACACCTCCATTCTCTGACTTAACACACCTCCATTTTGACTTCACACACTTCCATTCTGTGACTTCACACACCTCCATTCTATGACTTCACACACCTCCCTTCTATGAATTCACACACCTCCATTCTGTGAATTCACAAACCTCCATTGTGAGTTCACCCACTTCTATTCTGTGTCTTCACACACCTCCATTCTGTGACTTCACACACCTCCATTATGTGACTTCACACACCTCCATTCTATGACTTCACACACCTCACTTCTATGAATTCACACCCCTCCATTCTGTGATTTCACACACCTCCATTGTATGACTTCACACACGTACATTCTGTGACTTCACACACCTCCATTCTCAGTTCACACACCTCCATTCTGTGACTTCACACACCTCCATTCTGTGACTTCCACACCTCCATTCTATGACTTAACACACCTCCATTCTATGACTTCACACCCCTCCATTCTATGACTTCACACACCACCATTCTGTGACTTCACACACCTCCATTCTATGACTTCACACACCTCCATTCTGTCACTTCACCACCTCCATTCTATGACTTCACTCACCTCCATTCTATGACTTCACACTCCTCTATTCTATGACTTCCCACAACCCCTTTCTATGACTTCACCCACCTCTATTCTATGACTTCACACCTCCATTCTGACTTCACACACCTCCATTCTGTGACTTAACACACCTCCATTCTATGACTTCACACACCTCCATTCTATGACTTCACACACCTTCATTCTTACTTCAGAAACATCCATTCTATGACCTCACACACCTCCATTCAATGACTTCACAAACCTCCATTCTGTGACTTCCCACACCTCTATTCTGAGTTCACACATCTCCATTCTGTGACTTCACACACCTCCATTCTGACTTCACACCCCTCCCTTCTGTGACTTCACACATGTTCATTGTGAGTTCACCCACTTCCACTCTGTGACATCACACACCTCCATTCTCTTACTTCACACACCTCCATTCTGTAACTTCACACACCTCCATTCTATGACTTCACACCCCTCCATTCTGTGACTTCACACACCTCCATTGTATGACTTCACACACCTCCATTCTGTGACTTCACACACCTCCATTCTCAGTTCACACACCTTCATTCTGTGACTTCACACACCTCCATTCTGTGACTTCCACAACTCCATTCTATGACTTAACACACCTCCATTCTATGAGTTCACACCCCTCCATTCTATGACTTCCCACACCACCATTCTGTGACTTCACACACCTCCATTCTATGACTTCACACACCTGCATTGTGACTTCACACACCTCCATTATCTGACTTCACATACCTCCATTCTGACTTCCCACACCCACATTCTGTCTTCACACACCTCGATTCTGTGACTTCACACACCTCCATTCTATGATTTCACACACTTCCATTCTATGACTTCACAGACCTCCATTCTATGACTTCACACACCTCTATTCTGACTTCACACACCTGCATTCTGTGACTTCACACACCTCCATTCTATGACTTCACAAACCTCCATTGTGACTTTATACACCTCCAATCTATGAGTTTACACACCTCCATTCTGACTTCACACACATCCATTCTATGACTTCACACAGCTCCATTCTGACTTCACACACCTCCATTCTATGACTTCTCACACCTCTATTCTGACTTCACACACCTGCATTCTGTGACTTCACACACCTCCATTCTATGACTTCACAAACCTCCATTCTAGGAGTTCACATACCTCCACTCTGTGACTTTACACACCTTCATTCTGTGACTTCACACACCTCCATTCTCTGATTTCACACACAATCCATTCTATGACTTCACAAACCTCCATTCTTTGATTTCACACACCTCCATCCTATGACTTAACACACCTCCATTGTGACTTCACACAACTCCATTCTGTGACTTCACACACCTCCATTCTGTGACTTCACACACCTCCATACTATGACTTCCCCACACCTTCAATCTATGACTTCACACACCTCCATTCTATGACTTCACACGCTTCCAATCTATGACTTCACACACCTCCATTCTATGACTTCACTCACCTCCACTCTATGACTTCACACTTCTCCATTCTATGACTTCCCACACCTCCTTTCCATGACTTCACCCACCCCCATTCTATGACTTCACACCTCCATTCTGACTTCACACACCTCCATTCTGTGACTTCACACACCTCCATTCTATGAGTTCACACACCTCCATTTTGACTTCACACACCTCCATTCTGTGACTTCACACACCTCCATAATATGACTTCCCCACACCTTCAATCTATGACTTCACACACCTCCATTCTGTGACTTAACACACCTCCATTCTATGACTTCACACACCTCCATTCTATGACTTCACACACCTTCATTCTTACTTCAGAAACATCCATTCTATGACCTCACACACCTCCATTCAATGACTTCACAAACCTCCATTCTGTGACTTCCCACACCTCTATTCTGAGTTCACACATCTCCATTCTGTGACTTCACACACCTCCATTCTGACTTCACACCCCTCCCTTCTGTGACTTCACACATGTTCATTGTGAGTTCACCCACTTCCACTCTGTGACATCACACACCTCCATTCTCTTACTTCACACACCTCCATTCTGTAACTTCACACACCTCCATTCTATGACTTCACACCCCTCCATTCTGTGACTTCACACACCTCCATTGTATGACTTCACACACCTCCATTCTGTGACTTCACACACCTCCATTCTCAGTTCACACACCTTCATTCTGTGACTTCACACACCTCCATTCTGTGACTTCCACAACTCCATTCTATGACTTAACACACCTCCATTCTATGAGTTCACACCCCTCCATTCTATGACTTCCCACACCACCATTCTGTGACTTCACACACCTCCATTCTATGACTTCACACACCTGCATTGTGACTTCACACACCTCCATTATCTGACTTCACATACCTCCATTCTGACTTCCCACACCCACATTCTGTCTTCACACACCTCGATTCTGTGACTTCACACACCTCCATTCTATGATTTCACACACTTCCATTCTATGACTTCACAGACCTCCATTCTATGACTTCACACACCTCTATTCTGACTTCACACACCTGCATTCTGTGACTTCACACACCTCCATTCTATGACTTCACAAACCTCCATTGTGACTTTATACACCTCCAATCTATGAGTTTACACACCTCCATTCTGACTTCACACACATCCATTCTATGACTTCACACAGCTCCATTCTGACTTCACACACCTCCATTCTATGACTTCTTACACCTCTATTCTGACTTCACACACCTGCATTCTGTGACTTCACACACCTCCATTCTATGACTTCACAAACCTCCATTCTAGGAGTTCACATACCTCCACTCTGTGACTTTACACACCTTCATTCTGTGACTTCACACACCTCCATTCTCTGATTTCACACACAATCCATTCTATGACTTCACAAACCTCCATTCTTTGATTTCACACACCTCCATCCTATGACTTAACACACCTCCATTGTGACTTCACACAACTCCATTCTGTGACTTCACACACCTCCATTCTGTGACTTCACACACCTCCATACTATGACTTCCCCACACCTTCAATCTATGACTTCACACACCTCCATTCTATGACTTCACACGCTTCCAATCTATGACTTCACACACCTCCATTCTATGACTTCACTCACCTCCACTCTATGACTTCACACTTCTCCATTCTATGACTTCCCACACCTCCTTTCCATGACTTCACCCACCCCCATTCTATGACTTCACACCTCCATTCTGACTTCACACACCTCCATTCTGTGACTTCACACACCTCCATTCTATGAGTTCACACACCTCCATTTTGACTTCACACACCTCCATTCTGTGACTTCACACACCTCCATAATATGACTTCCCCACACCTTCAATCTATGACTTCACACACCTCCATTCTATGACTTCACCCTCTTCCAATCTATGACTTCACACACCTCCATTCTATGACTTCACACACCTCCATTCTATGACTTCACACACCTGCATTCTGACTTCACACACCTCCATTCTCTGATTTCACACACCCCCATTCTATGACTTCACACACCTCCATTGTGACTTCACACACCTCCACTGTATGAGTTCATACGCCTCCATTCTGACTTCACAAACCTCCATTCTATGACTTCACAGACTTTGAATATGTGACTTCACTCACCTCCTCTCTATGACTTTACACTTCTCCATTCTATGACTTCCCACACCTCCTTTCCATGACTTCACCCACCCCCATTTTATGACTTCACACCTCCATTCTGACTTCACACACCTCCATTCTGTGACTTCACACACCTCCATTCTATGAGTTCACACACCTCCATTTTGACTTCACACACCTCCATTCTATGACTTAACACACCTTCATTCTTACTTCAGAAACATCCATTCTATGACTTCACACACCTCCATTCTATGACTTCACACACCTCCATTCTATGACTTCACACACCTCCATTCTGTGACTTCACACACCTCCATTTTATGTCTTCACACACCTCCATTGTGACTTCACACACGTCCATTCTATGAGTTCACACACCTCCATTCTGACGTCACACACCTCCATTCTATGACTTCACACTCCTCCATTCTGACTTCACACAGCTCCATTCTGTGAATTCACAAAATTCCATTCTATGATTTCACACACCTCCATACTGTGACTTCACACACCTCCATTCTATGAGTTCACACACCTCCATTTTGACTTCACACACCTCCATTCTATGACTTCACACACCTTCATTCTTACTTCAGAAACATCCATTCTATGACTTCACACACCTCCATTCTATGACTTCACACACCTCCATCTATGACTTCAAACACCTCCATTCTGAGTTCACACACCTCCATTCTGTGACTTCACACACCTCCATTCTGACTTCACACACCTCCAATATATGACTCCACACACCTCCATTCTGTGACTTCACACACTTCCATTGTGACGTCACACACCTCCATTCTATGAGTTCACACACATCCATTCTAGGACTTCACACTCCTCAATTCTGACATCACACAGCTCCATTCTATGACTTCACA
Organism: Megascapheus bottae; assembly: GCA_024803745.1. Classification (NCBI taxonomy): domain Eukaryota; kingdom Metazoa; phylum Chordata; class Mammalia; order Rodentia; family Geomyidae; genus Megascapheus; species Megascapheus bottae. Next base: position 537,129 of record JANJXV010000487.1, on the reverse strand, counting down.
GACCTCGGATCTGTGACTTCACTCACCTCCATTCTATGACTTCACACTCCTCTATTCTATGACTTCCCACAACTCCTTTCTATGACTTCACCCACCTCTATTCTATGACTTCACACCTCCATTCTGACTTGACACACCTCCATTCTGTGACTTCACACACCTCCATTCTATGACTTCACACACCTCCATTCTATGACTTCACACACCTTCATTCTTACTTCAGAAACATCCATTCTATGACCTCACACACCCCATTCTATGACTTAACAAATCTCCATTCTGTGACTTCCGATACCTCCATTCTGAGTTCACACATCTCCATTCTGTGACTTCACACACCTCCCTTCTGACTTCACACACCTCCCTTCTGTGACTTCACACACTTCCATTGTGAGTTCCCCCACTTCCATTCTGTGACTTCACACACCTCCATTCTGTTACTTCACACACCTCCATTCTGTGACTTCACACACCTCCATTCTATGACTTCACACACCTCCATTCTATGAATTCACCCACCTCCATTCTGTGACTTCACACACCTCCATTGTATGACTTCACACACCTCTATTCTGTGACTTCACACACCTCCTTCTGAGTTCACACAACTCCATTCTATGACTTCACACACCTGCATTGTGACTTCACCCACCTCAATTCTATTAGTTCACACACCTGCATTGTGACTTCACACACCTCCATTCTATGACTTCACACATCTCCATTCTGACTTCACACACCTCCATGTTGTGACTTCACACACCTCCATTCTGACTTCACACACCTCCATTCTTTGACTTCACACACCTCCATTCTATGACTACACACACCTCCACTGTGACTTCACAGAACTCCATTCTGTGATTTCACACACCTCCCTCTGTGACGTCACACACCTCCAATCTATGATTTCACACAATTCCAATCTATGACTTCACACACCTCCATTCTCTGACTTCACACACCTCCATTCTATGACTTCACACACCTCCATTCTGTAACTTCACACACTTCCAATGTTTGAGTTCACACACCTCCATTCCATGACTTCATACACCTCGATTCTATGACTTCAAACACATCCATTCTTTGACTTCACACACCTCCATTTTGACTTCACACACCTCCATTCTGTGACTTCACACACATCCATTCTTTGACTTCACACACCACAATTTTGACTTCACACAAGTCCCTTCATTGACTTCACACACTTCCATTCTGTAACTTCACACACTTCCATTCTATGACTTCACACACCTCCCTTCTCTGAATTCACACACCTCCATTCTGTGACTTCACACACCTCCATTGTGAGTTCACCCACTTCCATTCTGTGTCTTCACACACCTCCATTCTGTGACTTCACACCCCTCCATTCTGTGACTTCACACACCTCCATTCTCAGTTCACACACCTCCATTCTGTGACTTCACACACCTCCATTCTGTGACTTCCACACCTCCATTCTATGACTTAGCACACCTCCATTCTATGACTTCATACCCCTTCATTCTATGACTTCACACACCACCATTCTGTGACTTCACACACCTCCATTCTATGACTTCACACACCTCCATTCTGTTACTTCACCACCTCCATTCTATGACTTCACACACCTCCATTCTATGACTTCACACACCTGCATTGTGACTTCACCCACTTTAATTCTATGAGTTCACACACCTGCATTGTGACTTCACACACCTCCATTCTATGACTTCACACATCTCCATTCTGACTTCACACACCTCCATTCTATGATTTCACAAACTTCGATTCTATGACTTCACACACCTCCATTCTATGACTTCACCCACCTCGTTTCTGAGTTGACACACCTGCTTTCTGTGATTTCACACACCTCCAATCTGAGTTCACACACCTCCAGTCTATGACTTCACACACATCCATTCTTTGACATCAAAAACCACCATTCTATGACTTCACACACCTCCATTTTGACTTCACACACGTCCATTCTACGAGTTCACACACTTCCATTCCGCCTGCACCCACCTCCATTCTATGACTTCACTCAGCTGCCTTCTGACTTCACACACCTCCATTTGTGAATTCACACACCACCATTATGACTTCACACACCTCCATTCTGTGACTTCACACACCTCCATTCTTTGACTTCACACACCTCCATTCTGTGACTTCACACACCTCCATTCTGTGACTTCACACACCTCCATTTTTTGACTTCACACACCTCCGTTCTTGGACTTCACACACCTCCATTCCATGACTTCACACACCTTCATTCTATGAGTTCACACACCTCCATTCTTTGAGTTCACACACCTCCATTTTGACTTCACACACCTCCATTCTATGACTTCACACACCTTCATTCCTACTTCAGAAACATCCATTCTATGACTTCACACACCTCCATTCGATGACTTCACACACCTCCATTCTGAATTCACACAGCTCCATTCTATGACTTCACACACCTCCATTCGGTGACTTCACACACTTCCATTCTATGACTTCACACACCTTCATTCTTACTTCACAAACATCCATACTATGACTTCACACACCTCCATTCTATGACTTCACACACCTCCATTCTGTGACTTCACACACCTCCATTCTATGTCTTCACACACCTCCATTGTGACTTCCCACACCTCCATTCTATGAGTTCACACACCTCCATTCTAACTTCACACACCTCCATTCTATGACTTCACACTCCGCCATTCTGTCTTCACACTCCTCCATTCTGTGAATTCACAAAACTCCATTCTATGATTTCACACACCTCCATACTATGACTTCACACACCTCCATCTATGACTTCACACACCTCCATTCTGAGTTCACACACCTCAATTCTGTGACTTCACACACCTCCATTCTGACTTCACACACCAATGTATGACTTCACACACCTCCATTCTCTGACTTCACACACTTCCATAGTGACGACACACACCTCCATTCTATGAGTTCACACACCTCCATTCTATAACTTCACAAACCTCCATTCTGACTTCACACACCTCCATTCTATGACTTCACAGACCTCGAATCTGTGACTTCACTCACCTCCATTCTATGACTTCACCCTGCTCCATTCTATGACTTCCCACACCTCCTTTCTATGACTTCACGCACCTCTATTCTATGACTTTACACCTAGATTCTGACTTCAGATACCTCCATTCTGTGACTTCACACACCTCCATTCTGTGACTTCAAACACCTCCATTCTCTGACTTCACACACCTCCATTCTGAACTCACACAACTCCATTCTGTGACTTCACACACCTCCAATCTGTGACTTCACACACCTCCATAATATGACTTCCCCACACCTTCAATCTATGACTTCACACACCTCCATTCTATGACTTCACACGCTTCCAATCTGTGACTTCACACACCTCCATTCTCTGATTTCACACACCTCCATTCTATGACTTCACACACCTCCATTCTGTAACTTCACACGCTTCCAATGTTTGACTTCACAAACCTCCATTTCATGACTTCATACACCTCCAGTCTATGACTTCACAGACATCCATTCTTTGACTTCACACCCCGCCATTCTCTGACTTCACACACCTCCATTTTGACTTCACACACATCCATTCTATGACTCCAAACACTTCCATTGTTTGACTTCATACACCTCCATTCTATGAATTCACACACCTCCATTGTGACTTCACACAACTCTATTCTCTGACTTCACACACCTGCCTTCTGTGACTTCACACACCTCCATTCTGTGACTTCACACACCTCCATACTATGACTTCCCCACACGTTCAATCTATGACTTCACACACCTCCATTCTATGACTTCACACGCTTCCAATCTATGACTTCACACACCTCCATTCTATGACTTCACACACCTCCATTCTTTGACTTCACACACCTGCATTCTGACTTCACACACCTCCATTCTCTGATTTCACACACCCCCATTCTATGACTTCACACACCTCCATTGTGACTTCACACACCTCCACTGTATGAGTTCATACACCTCCATTCTGACTTCACAAACCTCCATTCTATGACTTCACAGACTTTGATTATGTGACTTCACTCACCTCCACTCTATGACTTCACACTTCTCCATTCTATGACTTCCCACACCTCCTTTCCATGACTTCACCCACCCCCATTCTATGACTTCACACCTCCATTCTGACTTCACACACCTCCATTCTGTGACTTCACACACCTCCATTCTATGAGTTCACACACCTCCATTTTGACTTCACACACCTCCATTCTATGACTTCACACACCTTCATTCTTACTTCAGAAACATCCATTCTATAACTTCACACACCTCCATTCTATGACTTCACACACCTCCATTCTATGACTTCACACACCTCCATTCTGTGACTTCACACACCTCCATTCTATGTCTTCACACACCTCCATTGTGACTTCACACACGTCCATTCTATGAGTTCACACACCTCCATTCTGACGTCACACACCTCCATTCTATGACTTCACACTCCTCCATTCTGACTTCACACAGCTCCATTCTGTGAATTCACAAAATTCCATTCTATGATTTCACACACCTCCATACTGTGACTTCACACACCTCCATCTATGACTTCACACACCTGCATTGTGACTTCACCCACCTTAATTCTATGAGTTCACACACCTGCATTGTGACTTCACACACCTCCATTCTATGACTTCACACATCTCCATTCTGACTTCACACACCTCCATTCTATGATTTCACAAACTTCGATTCTATGACTTCACACACCTCCATTCTATGACTTCACACACCTCGTTTCTGAGTTGACACACCTGCTTTCTGTGATTTCACACACCTCCAATCTGAGTTCACACACCTCCAGTCTATGACTTCACACACATCCATTCTTTGACATCAAAAACCACCATTCTATGACTTCACACACCTCCATTTTGACTTCACACACGTCCATTCTACGAGTTCACACACTTCCATTCTGCCTGCACCCTCCTCCATTCTATGACTTCACTCAGCTGCCTTCTGACTTCACACACCTCCATTTGTGAATTCACACACCACCATTATGACTTCACACACCTCCATTCTGTGACTTCACACACCTCCATTCTTTGACTTCACACACCTCCATTCTGTGACTTCACACACCTCCATTCTGTGACTTCACACACCTCCATTGTTTGACTTCACACACCTCCATTCTTGGACTTCACACACCTCCATTCCATGACTTCACACACCTCCATTCTATGAGTTCACACACCTCCATTCTTTGAGTTCACACACCTCCATTTTGACTTCACACACCTCCATTCTATGACTTCACACACCTTCATTCCTACTTCAGAAACATCCATTCTATGACTACACACACCTCCATTCGATGACTTCACACACCTCCATTCTGAATTCACACAGCTCCATTCTATGACTTCACACACCTCCATTCGGTGACTTCACACACTTCCATTCTATGACTTCACACACCTTCATTCTTACTTCACAAACATCCATTCTATGACTTCACACACCTCCATTCTATGACTTCACACACCTCCATTCTGTGACTTCACACACCTCCATTCTATGTCTTCACACACCTCCATTGTGACTTCCCACACCTCCATTCTATGAGTTCACACACCTCCATTCTAACTTCACACACCTCCATTCTATGACTTCACACTCCGCCATTCTGTCTTCACACTCCTCCATTCTGTGAATTCACAAAACTCCATTCTATGATTTCACACACCTCCATACTATGACTTCACACACCTCCATCTATGACTTCACACACCTCCATTCTGAGTTCACACACCTCAATTCTGTGACTTCACACACCTCCATTCTGACTTCACACACCAATGTATGACTTCACACACCTCCATTCTCTGACTTCACACACTTCCATAGTGACGACACACACCTCCATTCTATGAGTTCACACACCTCCATTCTGTAACTTCACACACCTCCATTCTGACTTCACACACCTCCATTCTATGACTTCACAGACCTCGAATCTGTGACTTCACTCACCTCCATTCTATGACTTCACCCTGCTCCATTCTATGACTTCCCACACCTCCTTTCTATGACTTCACGCACCTCTTTTCTATGACTTTACACCTAGATTCTGACTTCAGATACCTCCATTCTGTGACTTCACACACCTCCATTCTATGACTTCAAACACCTCCATTCTCTGACTTCACACACCTCCATTCTGAACTCACACAACTCCATTCTGTGACTTCACACACCTCCATTCTGTGACTTCACACACCTCCATAATATGACTTCCCCACACCTTCAATCTATGACTTCACACACCTCCATTCTATGACTTCACACGCTTCCAATCTGTGACTTCACACACCTCCATTCTCTGATTTCACACACCTCCATTCTATGACTTCACACACCTCCATTCTGTAACTTCACACGCTTCCAATGTTTGACTTCACAAACCTCCATTTCATGACTTCATACACCTCCAGTCTATGACTTCACACACATCCATTCTTTGACTTCACACCCCGCCATTCTCTGACTTCATACACCTCCATTTTGACTTCACACACATCCATTCTATGACTCCAAACACTTCCATTGTTTGACTTCATACCCCTCCATTCTATGAATTCACACACCTCCATTGTGACTTCACACAACTCTATTCTCTGACTTCACACACCTGCCTTCTGTGACTTCACACACCTCCATTCTGTGACTTCACACACCTCCATACTATGACTTCCCCACACCTTCAATCTATGACTTCACACACCTCCATTCTATGACTTCACACGCTTCCAATCTATGACTTCACACACCTCCATTCTATGACTTCACACACCTCCATTCTATGACTTCACACACCTGCATTCTGACTTCACACACCTCCATTCTCTGATTTCACACACCCCCATTCTATGACTTCACACACCTCCATTGTGACTTCACACACCTCCACTCTATGAGTTCATACACCTCCATTCTGACTTCACAAACCTCCATTCTATGACTTCACAGACTTTGAATATGTGACTTCACTCACCTCCACTCTATGACTTCACACTTCTCCATTCTATGACTTCCCACACCTCCTTTCCATGACTGCACCCACCCCCATTCTATGACTTCACACCTCCATTCTGACTTCACACACCTCCATTCTATGACTTCACACACCTTCATTCTTACTTCAGAAACATCCATTCTATGACTTCACACACCTCCATTCTATGACTTCACACACCTCCATTCTATGACTTCACACACCTCCATTCTGTGACTTCACACACCTCCATTCTATGTCTTCACACACCTCCATTGTGACTTCACACACGTCCATTCTATGAGTTCACACACCTCCATTCTGACGTCACACACCTCCATTCTATGACTTCACACTCCTCCATTCTGACTTCACACAGCTCCATTCTGTGAATTCACAAAATTCCATTCTATGATTTCACACACCTCCATACTGTGACTTCACACACCTCCATCTATGACTTCAAACACCTCCATTCTGAGTTCACACACCTCCATTCTGTGACTTCACACACCTCCATTCTGACTTCACACACCTCCAATATATGACTCCACACACCTCCATTCTGTGACTTCACACACTTCCATTGTGACGTCACACACCTCCATTCTATGAGTTCACACACATCCATTCTAGGACTTCACACTCCTCAATTCTGACATCACACAGCTCCATTCTATGACTTCACAGACCTCGGATCTGTGACTTTACTCACCTCCATTCTATGACTTCACACTCATCTATTCTATGACTTCCCACAACTCCTTTCTATGACTTCACCCACCTCTATTCTATGACTTCACACCTCCATTCTGACTTCACACACCTCCATTCTGTGACTTCACACACCTCCATTCTATGACTTCACGCACCTCCATTCTATGACTTCACACACCTTCATTCTTACTTCAGAAACATCCATTCTATGACCTCACACACCCCATTCTATGACTTAACAAATCTCCATTCTGTGACTTCTGATACCTCCATTCTGAGTTCACACATCTCCATTCTGTGACATCACACACCTCCCTTCTGACTTCACACACCGCCCTTCTGTGACTTCACACACTTCCATTGTGAGTTCCCCCACTTCCATTCTGTGACTTCACACACCTCCATTCTGTTACTTCACACACCTCCATTCTGTGACTTCACACACCTCCATTCTATGACTTCACACACCTCCATTCTATGAATTCACACACCTCCATTCTGTGACTTCACACACCTCCATTGTATGACTTCACACACCTCTATTCTGTGACTTCACACACCTCCTTTCTGAGTTCACACAACTCCATTCTATGATTTCACACACCTGCATTGTGACTTCACCCACCTCAATTCTATTAGTTCACACACCTGCATTGTGACTTCACACACCTCCATTCTATGACTTCACACATCTCCATTCTGACTTCACACACCTCCATGCTGTGACGTCACACACCTCCATTCTGACTTCACACACCTCCATTCTTTGACTTCACACACCTCCATTCTATGACTACACACACTTCCACTGTGACTTCACAGAACTCCATTCTGTGATTTCACACACCTCCCTCTGTGACTTCACACACCTCCAATCTATGATTTCACACACTTCCAATCTATGAGTTCACACACCTCCATTCTCTGAATTCACACACCTCCATTCTATGACTTCACACACCTCCATTCTGTAACTTCACACACTTCCAATGTTTGACTTCACACACCTCCATTCCATGACTTCATACACCTCCATTCTATGACTTCAAACACATCCATTCTTTGACTTCACACACCTCCATTCTAACTTCACACACCTCCATTCTATGACTTCACACTCCGCCATTCTGTCTTCACACTCCTCCATTCTGTGAATTCACAAAACTCCATTCTATGATTTCACACACCTCCATACTATGACTTCACACACCTCCATCTATGACTTCACACACCTCCATTCTGAGTTCACACACCTCAATTCTGTGACTTCACACACCTCCATTCTGACTTCACACACCAATGTATGACTTCACACACCTCCATTCTCTGACTTCACACACTTCCATAGTGACGACACACACCTCCATTCTATGAGTTCACACACCTCCATTCTGTAACTTCACACACCTCCATTCTATGACTTCACACTCCGCCATTCTGTCTTCACACTCCTCCATTCTGTGAATTCACAAAACTCCATTCTATGATTTCACACACCTCCATACTATGACTTCACACACCTCCATCTATGACTTCACACACCTCCATTCTGAGTTCACACACCTCAATTCTGTGACTTCACACACCTCCATTCTGACTTCACACACCAATGTATGACTTCACACACCTCCATTCTCTGACTTCACACACTTCCATAGTGACGACACACACCTCCATTCTATGAGTTCACACACCTCCATTCTGTAACTTCACACACCTCCATTCTGACTTCACACACCTCCATTCTATGACTTCACAGACCTCGAATCTGTGACTTCACTCACCTCCATTCTATGACTTCACCCTGCTCCATTCTATGACTTCCCACACCTCCTTTCTATGACTTCACGCACCTCTTTTCTATGACTTTACACCTAGATTCTGACTTCAGATACCTCCATTCTGTGACTTCACACACCTCCATTCTATGACTTCAAACACCTCCATTCTCTGACTTCACACACCTCCATTCTGAACTCACACAACTCCATTCTGTGACTTCACACACCTCCATTCTGTGACTTCACACACCTCCATAATATGACTTCCCCACACCTTCAATCTATGACTTCACACACCTCCATTCTATGACTTCACACGCTTCCAATCTGTGACTTCACACACCTCCATTCTCTGATTTCACACACCTCCATTCTATGACTTCACACACCTCCATTCTGTAACTTCACACGCTTCCAATGTTTGACTTCACAAACCTCCATTTCATGACTTCATACACCTCCAGTCTATGACTTCACACACATCCATTCTTTGACTTCACACCCCGCCATTCTCTGACTTCATACACCTCCATTTTGACTTCACACACATCCATTCTATGACTCCAAACACTTCCATTGTTTGACTTCATACACCTCCATTCTATGAATTCACACACCTCCATTGTGACTTCACACAACTCTATTCTCTGACTTCACACACCTGCCTTCTGTGACTTCACACACCTCCATTCTGTGACTTCACACACCTCCATACTATGACTTCCCCACACCTTCAATCTATGACTTCACACACCTCCATTCTATGACTTCACACGCTTCCAATCTATGACTTCACACACCTCCATTCTATGACTTCACACACCTCCATTCTATGACTTCACACACCTGCATTCTGACTTCACACACCTCCATTCTCTGATTTCACACACCCCCATTCTATGACTTCACACACCTCCATTGTGACTTCACACACCTCCACTCTATGAGTTCATACACCTCCATTCTGACTTCACAAACCTCCATTCTATGACTTCACAGACTTTGAATATGTGACTTCACTCACCTCCACTCTATGACTTCACACTTCTCCATTCTATGACTTCCCACACCTCCTTTCCATGACTGCACCCACCCCCATTCTATGACTTCACACCTCCATTCTGACTTCACACACCTCCATTCTATGACTTCACACACCTTCATTCTTACTTCAGAAACATCCATTCTATGACTTCACACACCTCCATTCTATGACTTCACACACCTCCATTCTATGACTTCACACACCTCCATTCTGTGACTTCACACACCTCCATTCTATGTCTTCACACACCTCCATTGTGACTTCACACACGTCCATTCTATGAGTTCACACACCTCCATTTTGACGTCACACACCTCCATTCTATGACTTCACGCTCCTCCATTCTGACTTCACACAGCTCCATTCTGTGAATTCACAAAATTCCATTCTATGATTTCACACACCTCCATACTGTGACTTCACACACCTCCATCTATGACTTCAAACACCTCCATTCTGAGTTCACACACCTCCATTCTGTGACTTCACACACCTCCATTCTGACTTCACACACCTCCAATATATGACTCCACACACCTCCATTCTGTGACTTCACACACTTCCATTGTGACGTCACACACCTCCATTCTATGAGTTCACACACATCCATTCTAGGACTTCACACTCCTCAATTCTGACATCACACAGCTCCATTCTATGACTTCACAGACCTCGGATCTGTGACTTTACTCACCTCCATTCTATGACTTCACACTCATCTATTCTATGACTTCCCACAACTCCTTTCTATGACTTCACCCACCTCTATTCTATGACTTCACACCTCCATTCTGACTTCACACACCTCCATTCTGTGACTTCACACACCTCCATTCTATGACTTCACACACCTCCATTCTATGACTTCACACACCTTCATTCTTACTTCAGAAACATCCATTCTATGACCTCACACACCCCATTCTATGACTTAACAAATCTCCATTCTGTGACTTCTGATACCTCCATTCTGAGTTCACACATCTCCATTCTGTGACATCACACACCTCCCTTCTGACTTCACACACCGCCCTTCTGTGACTTCACACACTTCCATTGTGAGTTCCCCCACTTCCATTCTGTGACTTCACACACCTCCATTCTGTTACTTCACACACCTCCATTCTGTGACTTCACACACCTCCATTCTATGACTTCACACACCTCCATTCTATGAATTCACACACCTCCATTCTGTGACTTCACACACCTCCATTGTATGACTTCACACACCTCTATTCTGTGACTTCACACACCTCCTTTCTGAGTTCACACAACTCCATTCTATGATTTCACACACCTGCATTGTGACTTCACCCACCTCAATTCTATTAGTTCACACACCTGCATTGTGACTTCACACACCTCCATTCTATGACTTCACACATCTCCATTCTGACTTCACACACCTCCATGCTGTGACGTCACACACCTCCATTCTGACTTCACACACCTCCATTCTTTGACTTCACACACCTCCATTCTATGACTACACACACTTCCACTGTGACTTCACAGAACTCCATTCTGTGATTTCACACACCTCCCTCTGTGACTTCACACACCTCCAATCTATGATTTCACACACTTCCAATCTATGAGTTCACACACCTCCATTCTCTGAATTCACACACCTCCATTCTATGACTTCACACACCTCCATTCTGTAACTTCACACACTTCCAATGTTTGACTTCACACACCTCCATTCCATGACTTCATACACCTCCATTCTATGACTTCAAACACATCCATTCTTTGACTTCACACACCTCCATTTTGACTTCACACACCTCCATTCTGTGACTTCACACACATCCATTCTTTGACTTCACACACCACAATTTTGACTTCACACAAGTCCCTTCATTGACTTCACACACCTCCATTCTCTGACTTCACACACCTCCATTTTGACTTCACACACTTCCATTCTGTAACTTCACACACCTCCATTCTGTGACTTCACACACGTCCCTTCTATGAATTCACACACCTCCATTCTGTGACTTCACACACCTCCATTGTGAGTTCACCCACTTCCATTCTGTGTCTTCACACACCTCCATTCTGTGACTTCACACCCCTCCATTATGTGACTTCACACACCTCCATTCTATGACTTCACACACCTCCCTTCTATGAATTCACACCTCTCCATTCTGTGACTTCACACACCTCCATTGTATGACTTCACACACCTCCATTCTGTGACTTCACACACCTCCATTCTCAGTTCACACTCCTCCATTCTGTGACTTCACACACCTCCATTCTGTGATTTCCACACCTCCATTCTATGACTTAACACACCTCCATTCTATGACTTCATACCCCTTCATTCTATGACTTCACACATCACCATTCTGTGACTTCACACACCTCCATTCTATGACTTCACACACCTCCATTCTGTTACTTCACCACCTCCATTCTATGACTTCACACACCTCCATTCTATGACTTCACACACCTGCATTGTGACTTCACCCACCTTAATTCTATGAGTTCACACACCTGCATTGTGACTTCACACACCTCCATTCTATGACTTCACATATCTCCATTCTGACTTCACACACCTCCATTCTATGATTTCACACACTTCGATTCTATGACTTCACACACCTCCATTCTATGACTTCACACACCTCGTTTCTGAGTTGACACACCTGCTTTCTGTGATTTCACACACCTCCAATCTGAGTTCACACACCTCCAGTCTATGACTTCACACTGCTCCATTCTATGACTTCCCACACCTCCTTTCTATGACTTCACGCACCTCTATTCTATGACTTTACACCTAGATTCTGACTTCAGATACCTCCATTCTGTGACTTCACACACCTCCATTCTGTGACTTCTCACACCTCCATTCCATGACTTCACACACCTCAATTCTGTGAGTTCACACACCTCCATTCTTTGAGTTCACACACCTCCATTTTGACTTCACACACCTCCATTCTATGACTTCACACACCTTCATTCCTACTTCAGAAACATCCATTCTAGGACTGCACACACCTCCATTCGATGACTTCACACACCTCCATTCTGAATTCACACAGTTCCATTCTATGACTTCACACACCTCCATTCTGTGACTTCACACACCTCCATTCTATGTCTTCACACACCTCCATTGTGACTTCACACACCTCCATTCTATGAGTTCACACACCTCCATTCTAACTTCACACACCTCCATTCTATGACTTCACACTCCGCCATTCTGTCTTCACACTCCTCCATTCTGTGAATTCACAAAACTCCATTCTATGATTTCACACACCTCCATACTATGACTTCACACACCTCCATCTATGTCTTCACACACCTCCATTGTGACTTCACACACGTCCATTCTATGAGTTCACACACCTCCATTTTGACGTCACACACCTCCATTCTATGACTTCACACTCCTCCATTCTGACTTCACACAGCTCCATTCTGTGAATTCACAAAATTCCATTCTATGATTTCACACACCTCCATACTGTGACTTCACACACCTCCATCTATGACTTCAAACACCTCCATTCTGAGTTCACACACCTCCATTCTGTGACTTCACACACCTCCATTCTGACTTCACACACCTCCAATATATGACTCCACACACCTCCATTCTGTGACTTCACACACTTCCATTGTGACGTCACACACCTCCATTCTATGAGTTCACACACATCCATTCTAGGACTTCACACTCCTCAATTCTGACATCACACAGCTCCATTCTATGACTTCACAGACCTCGGATCTGTGACTTTACTCACCTCCATTCTATGACTTCACACTCATCTATTCTATGACTTCCCACAACTCCTTTCTACGACTTCACCCACCTCTATTCTATGACTTCACACCTCCATTCTGACTTCACACACCTCCATTCTGTGACTTCACACACCTCCATTCTATGACTTCACACACCTCCATTCTATGACTTCACACACCTTCATTCTTACTTCAGAAACATCCATTCTATGACCTCACACACCCCATTCTATGACTTAACAAATCTCCATTCTGTGACTTCTGATACCTCCATTCTGAGTTCACACATCTCCATTCTGTGACATCACACACCTCCCTTCTGACTTCACACACCGCCCTTCTGTGACTTCACACACTTCCATTGTGAGTTCCCCCACTTCCATTCTGTGACTTCACACACCTCCATTCTGTTACTTCACACACCTCCATTCTGTGACTTCACACACCTCCATTCTATGACTTCACACACCTCCATTCTATGAATTCACACACCTCCATTCTGTGACTTCACACACCTCCATTGTATGACTTCACACACCTCTATTCTGTGACTTCACACACCTCCTTTCTGAGTTCACACAACTCCATTCTATGATTTCACACACCTGCATTGTGACTTCACCCACCTCAATTCTATTAGTTCACACACCTGCATTGTGACTTCACACACCTCCATTCTATGACTTCACACATCTCCATTCTGACTTCACACACCTCCATGCTGTGACGTCACACACCTCCATTCTGACTTCACACACCTCCATTCTTTGACTTCACACACCTCCATTCTATGACTACACACACTTCCACTGTGACTTCACAGAACTCCATTCTGTGATTTCACACACCTCCCTCTGTGACTTCACACACCTCCAATCTATGATTTCACACACTTCCAATCTATGAGTTCACACACCTCCATTCTCTGAATTCACACACCTCCATTCTATGACTTCACACACCTCCATTCTGTAACTTAACACACTTCCAATGTTTGACTTCACACACCTCCATTCCATGACTTCATACACCTCCATTCTATGACTTCAAACACATCCATTATTTGACTTCACACACCTCCATTTTGACTTCACACACCTCCATTCTGTGACTTCACACACATCCATTCTTTGACTTCACACACCACAATTTTGACTTCACACAAGTCCCTTCATTGACTTCACACACCTCCATTCTCTGACTTCACACACCTCCATTTTGACTTCACACACTTCCATTCTGTAACTTCACACACCTCCATTCTATGACTTCACACACGTCCCTTCTATGAATTCACACACCTCCATTCTGTGACTTCACACACCTCCATTGTGAGTTCACCCACTTCCATTCTGTGTCTTCACACACCTCCATTCTGTGACTTCACACCCCTCCATTATGTGACTTCACACACCTCCATTCTATGACTTCACACACCTCCCTTCTATGAATTCACACCTCTCCATTCTGTGACTTCACACACCTCCATTGTATGACTTCACACACCTCCATTCTGTGACTTCACACACCTCCATTCTCAGTTCACACTCCTCCATTCTGTGACTTCACACACCTCCATTCTGTGATTTCCACACCTCCATTCTATGACTTAACACACCTCCATTCTATGACTTCATACCCCTTCATTCTATGACTTCACACATCACCATTCTGTGACTTCACACACCTCCATTCTATGACTTCACACACCTCCATTCTGTTACTTCACCACCTCCATTCTATGACTTCACACACCTCCATTCTATGACTTCACACACGTGCATTGTGACTTCACCCACCTTAATTCTATGAGTTCACACACCTGCATTGTGACTTCACACACCTCCATTCTATGACTTCACATATCTCCATTCTGACTTCACACACCTCCATTCTATGATTTCACACACTTCGATTCTATGACTTCACACACCTCCATTCTATGACTTCACACACCTCGTTTCTGAGTTGACACACCTGCTTTCTGTGATTTCACACACCTCCAATCTGAGTTCACACACCTCCAGTCTATGACTTCACACTGCTCCATTCTATGACTTCCCACACCTCCTTTCTATGATTCACGCACCTCTATTCTATGACTTTACACCTAGATTCTGACTTCAGATACCTCCATTCTGTGACTTCACACACCTCCATTCTGTGACTTCTCACACCTCCATTCCATGACTTCACACACCTCCATTCTGTGAGTTCACACACCTCCATTCTTTGAGTTCACACACCTCCATTTTGACTTCACACACCTCCATTCTATGACTTCACACACCTTCATTCCTACTTCAGAAACATCCATTCTAGGACTGCACACACCTCCATTCGATGACTTCACACACCTCCATTCTGAATTCACACAGCTCCATTCTATGACTTCACACACCTCCATTCTGTGACTTCACACACCTCCATTCTATGTCTTCACACACCTCCATTGTGACTTCACACACCTCCATTCTATGAGTTCACACACCTCCATTCTAACTTCACACACCTCCATTCTATGACTTCACACTCCGCCATTCTGTCTTCACACTCCTCCATTCTGTGAATTCACAAAACTCCATTCTATGATTTCACACACCTCCATACTATGACTTCACACACCTCCATCTATGACTTCACACACCTCCATTCTGAGTTCACACACCTCAATTCTGTGACTTCACACACCTTCATTCTGACTTCACACACCAATGTATGACTTCACACACCTCCATTCTGTGACTTCACACACTTCCATTGTGACGACACACACCTCCATTCTATGACTTCACATACCTCAATTCTATGACTTCACACACCTCCATTCTGACTTCACACACCTCCATTCTATGACTTCACAGACCTCCAATCTGTGACTTCACTCACCTCGATTCTGACTTCAGATACCTCCATTCTGTGACTTCACACACCTCCATTCTATGACTTGAAACACCTCCATTCTCTGACTTCACACACCTCCATTCTGAGCTCACACAACTCAATTCTGTGACTTCACACACCTCCATTCTGTGACTTCACACACCTCCATACTATGACTTCCCCACACCTTCAGTCTATGACTTCACACACCTCCATTCTATGACTTCACACGCTTCCAATATATGACTTCACACACCTCCATTCTATGACTTCACACACCTCCATTCTATGACTTCACACACCTGCATTCTGACTTCACACACCTCCATTCTCTGATTTCACACACCTCCATTCTATGACTTCACACACCTCCATTCTGTAACTTCACACGCTTCCAAGTTTGACTTCACAAACCTCCATTCCATGACTTCATACACCTCCAGTCTATGACTTCACACACATCCATTCTTTGACTTCACACACCTCCATTGTGACTTCACACACCTCCATTCTGTGACTTCACACACCTGCATTTGTGATTTCACACACCACAATTTTGACTTCACACACGTCCATTCTTTGACTTTACACACCGCCATTCTCTGACTTCACACACCTCCATTTTGACTTCACACACCACCATTCTATGAATTCACACGCCTCCATTGTGACTTCACACAACTCTATTCTCTGACTTCACACACCTGCCTTCTGTGACTTCACACACCTCCATTCTGTGACTTCACACCTCCATTCAATGACTTCACACCTCCATTCTATGACTTCACACACCAACATTTATGACGTCACACACCTCCATTCTGTGACTTCACACACCTCCATTCTGACATCACACACCTACATTCTATGACTTCACACACTTCCATTCTATGACTTCACACACCTCCATTCTGTGACTTCACCTACCTCCATTGTGAGTTCACACACCTCCATTCTGTGACTTCACACACCTTGATTCTCTGACTTCACACACCTCCATTCTATGATTTCACACACCTCCATTCTGTGACTTAACACATCTCCATTCTATGATTTCACATACCTCCATTCTGTGACTTAACACACCTCCATTCTGAGTTCACACACCTCCATTCTGTGACTTCACACACCTCCATTATATGACTTCACACACCTCCATATTGTGACTTCACACACCTCCATTCTATGACTTCACACACCTCCATTCTATGACTTCACACACCTACATTGTGACTTCACACAGCTACGTTCTATCAGTTCACACACCTGCATTGTGACTTCACACATGTCCATTCTCTGACTTCACACACCTCCATTCTGAATTCACACACCTCCATTCTGACTTCACACACCTCAATTCTGTGACTTCACACACCTCCATTCTATGACTTCACATACCTCATTTCTGAGTTGACACACCTCCATTATGTGACTTCACATACCTCTAAACTAACTTCTCACACCTACATTCTATGACTTCACACACTTCCATTCTATGACTTCACACACCTCCACTCTATGACTTCACACACCTCCATTCTGTGACTTCAAAAACCACCATTCTATGACTTCACACATCTCCATTGTGACTTCACACACCTTCATTCTATGAGTTCACACAGCTCCATTCTACTTCACACAACTCCATTCTATGACTTGACACCTCTATTCTGACTTCACACATCTCCATTCTGTGACTTCACATTCCTCCATTCTTTGACTTCACACCCCTCCATTCTGTGCCTTCACACACCTCCACTCTGTGACTTTACACACCTCCATCCTGTGACTTCACACACCTCCCTTCTGTGACTTCACACACTTCCATACTATGACTTCACACACCTCCATTCTAAGACTTCACACACCTCCATTCTATGACTTCACACACTTCCATTGTTTGACATCATACACCTCCATTCTTTGACTTCAGACACTTCCGTTCCATGAATTCACACACCTCCATTCTATGAGTTCATACACTCCATTCTATGAGTTCACACACCTTCATTCTTACTTCAGCAACATCCATTCTATGACTTCAGACACCTCCATTCTATGACTTCACACACCTTCATTCTTACTTCAGCAACATCCATTCTATGACTTCATACACCTCAGTTCTATGATTTCACAAACCTCCATTCTGTGACTTCACACACCTCAATTCTGGGTTCACACACCTCCATTCTGTGACTTCACACACCTCCATTCTGACTTCACACACCTCCATTCTATGACTTCACACACTTCCATTCTATGACTTCACACACCTCCATTCTGTGACTTCACACACCTCCTCTCTGAGTTCACACACCTCCATTCTGTGTCTTCACACACCGCCATTCTGTGACTTCAGACACCTCCTTCTATGACTTCACACACCTTAATTCTGTGACTTCACACACCTCCATTCTATGACTTCACACACCTCCATTATGACCTCACACACATCCATTCTACGAGTTCACACACTTCTATTCTTTGACATCAAAAACCACCATTCTATGACTTCACACACCTCCATTATGACCTCACACACCTCCATTCTACGAGTTCACACACTTCCATTCTGCCTTCAACCACCTACATTCTATGAGTTCACTCAGCTCCATTCTGACTTCACACACCTCCATTTGTGAATTCACACACCACAATTTTGACTTCACACACCTCCATTCTGTGACTTCACACACCTCCATTCTGTAACTTCACACACCTCCATTGTTTGACTTCACAAACCTCCATTCTTGGACTTCACACACCTCCATTCCATGCCTTCACACACCTCCATTCTTTGAGTTCACAATCCTCCATTTTGAGTTCACACACCTCCATTCTATGACTTCACTCTCCTTCATTCCTACTTCAGAAACATCCATTCTATGACTGCACACATCTCCATTCTATCACTTCACACACCTCAATTCAGAATTCACACAGCTCCATTCTATGACGTCACACACCTCCATTCTGTGACTTCACACACTTCCATTCTATGACTTCACACACCTTCATTCTTACTTCACAAACATCCATTCTATGACTTCACACACCTCCATTCTATGACTTCACACACCTCCATTCTGTGACTTCACACACCTCCATTCTATGTCTTCACACACCTCCATTGTGACTTCACACACCTCCATTCTATGAGTTCACACACCTCCATTCTAACTTCACACACCTCCATTCTATGACTTCACACTCCGCCATTCTGACTTCACACTCCTCCATTCTGTGAATTCACAAAACTCCATTCTACGATTTCACACAACTCCATACTATGACTTCACACACCTCCATATATGACTTCACACACCTCCAATCTGAGTTCACACACCTCCATTCTGTGACTTCACACACCTCCATTCTGACTTCACACACCAATGTATGACTTCACACACCTCCATTCTGTTACTTCACACACTACCATTGTAACATCACACTCCTCCTTTCCATGAGTTCACATACCTCCATTCTATGACTTCACACACCTCCATTCTGACTTCACACACCTCTATTCTATGACTTCCCAGACCTCGAATCTGTGACTTCTCTCACCTCCACTCTATGACTTCACACTGCTCCATTCTATGACTTCCCACACCTCCTTTCTATGACTTCACGCACCTCTATTCTATGACTTTACACCTCGATTCTGACTTCAGATACCTCCATTCTGTGACTTCAGAAACCTCCATTCTATGACTTGAAACACCTCCATTCTCTGACTTCACACACCTCCATTCTGAGCTCACACAACTCCATTCTGTGACTTCACACACCTCCATTCTGTGACTTCACACACCTCCATACTATGACTTCCCCACACCTTCAATCTATGACTTCACACACCTCCATTCTATGACTTCACACGCTTCCAATCTATGACTTCACACACCTCCATTCTATGACTTCACACACCTCCATTCTATGACTTCACACACCTGCATTCTGACTTCACACACCTCCATTCTCTGATTTCACACACCTCCATTCTATGACTTCACACACCTCCATTCTGTAACTTCACACGCTTCCAATGTTTGACTTCACAAACCTCCATTCCATAACTTCATACACCTCCAGTTTATGACTTCACACACATCCATTCTTTGACTTCACACACCTCCATTGTGACTTCACACACCTCCATTCTGTGACTTCACACACCTGCATTTGTGATTTCACACACCACAATTTTGACTTCACACACGTCCATTCTTTGACTTCACACACCGCCATTCTCTGACTTCACACACCTCCATTTTGACTTCACACACATCCATTCTATGACTTCACACACTTCCATTGTTTGACTTCACACACCTCCATTCTATGAATTCACACACCTCCCTTGTGACTTCACACAACTCTATTCTCTGACTTCACACACCTGCCTTCTGTGACTTCACGCACCTCCATTCTGTGACTTCACACCTCCATTCTATGACTTCACACACCAACATTTATGACGTCACACACCTCCATTCTGTGACTTCACACACCTCCATTCTGACATCACACACCTACATTCTATGACTTCACACACTTCGATTCTATGACTTCACACACCTCCATTCTGTGACTTCACCTACCTCCATTGTGAGTTCACACACCTCCATTCTGTGACTTCACACACCTTGATTCTCTGACTTCACACACCTCCATTCTATGATTTCACACACCTCAATTCTATGACTTCACACACCTCCATTCTATGACTTCATACACCTACATTGAGACTTCACACAGCTACGTTTTATCAGTTCACACACCTGCATTGTGACTTCACACACGTCCATTCTCTGACTTCACACACCTCCATTCTGAATTCACACACCTCCATTCTGACTTCACACACCTCAATTCTGTGACTTCACACACCTCCATTCTATGACTTCACATACCTCATTTCTGAGTTGACACTCCTCCATTTTGTGACTTCACATACCTCTAATCTAACTTCACACACCTACATTCTATGACTTCACACACCTCCATTCTGTGACTTCAAAAACCACCATTCTATGACTTCACACATCTCCATTGTGACTTCACACACCTTCATTCTATGAGTTCGTACAGCTCCATTCTACTTCACACAACTCCATTCTATGACTTGCACACCTCTATTCTGACTTCACACATCTCCATTCTGTGAGTTCACATTCCTCCATTCTTTGACTTCACACCCCTCCATTCTGTGCCTTCACACACCTCCACTCTGTGACTTTACACACCTCCATCCTGTGACTTCACACACCTCCCTTCTGTGACTTCACACACTTCCATACTATGACTTCACACACCTCCATTCTAAGACTTCACACACCTCCATTCTATGACTTCACACACTTCCATTGTTTGACATCATACACCTCCATTCTTTGACTTCAGACACTTCCGTTCCATGAATTCACACACCTCCATTCTATGAGTTCATACACTCCATTCTATGAGTTCACACACCTTCATTCTTACTTCAGCAACATCCATTCTATGACTTCAGACACCTCCATTCTATGACTTCACACACCTTCATTCTTACTTCAGCAACATCCATTCTATGACTTCATACACCTCAGTTCTATGATTTCACAAACCTCCATTCTGTGACTTCACACACCTCAATTCTGGGTTCACACACCTCCATTCTGTGACTTCACACACCTCCATTCTGACTTCACACACCTCCATTCTATGACTTCACACACTTCCATTCTATGACTTCACACACCTCCATTCTGTGACTTCACACACCTCCTCTCTGAGTTCACACACCTCCATTCTTTGTCTTCACACACCTCCATTCTGTGACTTCAGACACCTCCTTCTATGACTTCACACACCTTCATTCTGTGACTTCACACACCTCCATTCTATGACTTCACACACCTCCATTATGACCTCACACACCTCCATTCTACGAGTTCACACACTTCCATTCTTTGACATCAAAAACCACCATTCTATGACTTCACACACCTCCATTATGACCTCACACACCTCCATTCTACGAGTTCACACACTTCCATTCTGCCTTCAACCACCTACATTCTATGAGTTCACTCAGCTCCATTCTGACTTCACACACCTCCATTTGTGAATTCACACACCACAATTTTGACTTCACACACCTCCATTCTGTGACTTCACACACCTCCATTCTGTAACTTCACACACCTCCATTGTTTGACTTCACACACCTCCATTCTTGGACTTCACACACCTCCATTCCATGACTTCACACACCTCCATTCTTTGAGTTCATAAACCTCCATTTTGAGTTCACACACCTCCATTCTATGACTTCACTCTCCTTCATTCCTACTTCAGAAACATCCATTCTATGACTGCACACATCTCCATTCTATCACTTCACACACCTCAATTCAGAATTCACACAGCTCCATTCTATGACGTCACACACCTCCATTCTGTGACTTCACACACTTCCATTCTATGACTTCACACACCTTCATTCTTACTTCACAAACATCCATTCTATGACTTCACACACCTCCATTCTATGACTTCACACACTTCCATTCTGTGACTTCACACACCTCCATTCTATGTCTTCACACACCTCCATTGTGACTTCACACACCTCCATTCTATGAGTTCACACACCTCCATTCTAACTTCACACACCTCCATTCTATGACTTCACACTCCGCCATTCTGACTTCACACTCCTCCATTCTGTGAATTCACAAAACTCCATTCTACGATTTCACACAACTCCATATTATGACTTCACACACCTCCATCTATGACTTCACACACCTCCAATCTGAGTTCACACACCTCCCTTCTGTGACTTCACACACCTCCATTCTGACTTCACACACCAATGTATGACTTCACACACCTCCATTCTGTGACTTCACACACTACCATTGTAACATCACACTCCTCCTTTCCATGAGTTCACATACCTCCATTCTATGACTTCACACACCTCCATTCTGACTTCACACACCTCTATTCTATGACTTCCCAGACCTCGAATCTGTGACTTCTCTCACCTCCACTCTATGACTTCACACTGCTCCATTCTATGACTTCCCACACCTCCTTTCTATGACTTCACGCACCTCTATTCTATGACTTTATACCTCGATTCTGACTTCAGAAACCTCCATTCTATGACTTGAAACACCTCCATTCTCTGACTTCACACACCTCCATTCTGAGCTCACACAACTCCATTCTGTGACTTCACACACCTCCCTTCTGTGACTTCACACACCTCCATACTATGACTTCCCCACACCTTCAATCTATGACTTCACACACCTCCATTCTATGACTTCACACGCTTCCAATCTATGACTTCACACACCTCCATTCCATGCCTTCACACACCTCCATTCTTTGAGTTCACAATCCTCCATTTTGAGTTCACACACCTCCATTCTATGACTTCACTCTCCTTCATTCCTACTTCAGAAACATCCATTCTATGACTGCACACATCTCCATTCTATCACTTCACACACCTCAATTCAGAATTCACACAGCTCCATTCTATGACGTCACACACCTCCATTCTGTGACTTCACACACTTCCATTCTATGACTTCACACACCTTCATTCTTACTTCACAAACATCCATTCTATGACTTCACACACCTCCATTCTATGACTTCACACACCTCCATTCTGTGACTTCACACACCTCCATTCTATGTCTTCACACACCTCCATTGTGACTTCACACACCTCCATTCTATGAGTTCACACACCTCCATTCTAACTTCACACACCTCCATTCTATGACTTCACACTCCGCCATTCTGACTTCACACTCCTCCATTCTGTGAATTCACAAAACTCCATTCTACGATTTCACACAACTCCATACTATGACTTCACACACCTCCATATATGACTTCACACACCTCCAATCTGAGTTCACACACCTCCATTCTGTGACTTCACACACCTCCATTCTGACTTCACACACCAATGTATGACTTCACACACCTCCATTCTGTGACTTCACACACTACCATTGTAACATCACACTCCTCCTTTCCATGAGTTCACATACCTCCATTCTATGACTTCACACACCTCCATTCTGACTTCACACACCTCTATTCTATGACTTCCCAGACCTCGAATCTGTGACTTCTCTCACCTCCACTCTAAGACTTCACACTGCTCCATTCTATGACTTCCCACACCTCCTTTCTATGACTTCACGCACCTCTATTCTATGACTTTACACCTCGATTCTGACTTCAGATACCTCCATTCTGTGACTTCAGAAACCTCCATTCTATGACTTGAAACACCTCCATTCTCTGACTTCACACACCTCCATTCTGAGCTCACACAACTCCATTCTGTGACTTCACACACCTCCATTCTGTGACTTCACACACCTCCATACTATGACTTCCCCACACCTTCAATCTATGACTTCACACACCTCCATTCTATGACTTCACACGCTTCCAATCTATGACTTCACACACCTCCATTCTATGACTTCACACACCTCCATTCTATGACTTCACACACCTGCATTCTGACTTCACACACCTCCATTCTCTGATTTCACACACCTCCATTCTATGACTTCACACACCTCCATTCTGTAACTTTACACGCTTCCAATGTTTGACTTCACAAACCTCCATTCCATAACTTCATACACCTCCAGTTTATGACTTCACACACATCCATTCTTTGACTTCACACACCTCCATTGTGACTTCACACACCTCCATTCTGTGACTTCACACACCTGCATTTGTGATTTCACACACCACAATTTTGACTTCACACACGTCCATTCTTTGACTTCACACACCGCCATTCTCTGACTTCACACACCTCCATTTTGACTTCACACACATCCATTCTATGACTTCACACACTTCCATTGTTTGACTTCACACACCTCCATTCTATGAATTCACACACCTCCCTTGTGACTTCATACAACTCTATTCTCTGACTTCACACACCTGCCTTCTGTGACTTCACGCACCTCCATTCTGTGACTTCACGCCTCCATTCTATGACTTCACACACCAACATTTATGACGTCACACACCTCCATTCTGTGACTTCACACACCTCCATTCTGACATCACACACCTACATTCTATGACTTCACACACTTCGATTCTATCACTTCACACACCTCCATTCTGTGACTTCACCTACCTCCATTGTGAGTTCACACACCTCCATTCTGTGACTTCACACACCTTGATTCTCTGACTTCACACACCTCCATTCTATGATTTCACACACCTCAATTCTATGACTTCACACACCTCCATTCTATGACTTCATACACCTACTTTGAGAATTCACACAGCTACGTTTTATCAGTTCACACACCTGCATTGTGACTTCACACACGTCCATTCTCTGACTTCACACACCTCCATTCTGAATTCACACACCTCCATTCTGACTTCACACACCTCAATTCTGTGACTTCACACACCTCCATTCTATGACTTCACATACCTCATTTCTGAGTTGACACTCCTCCATTTTGTGACTTCACATACCTCTAATCTAACTTCACACACCTACATTCTATGACTTCACACACCTCCATTCTGTGACTTCAAAAACCACCATTCTATGACTTCACACATCTCCATTGTGACTTCACACACCTTCATTCTATGAGTTCGTACAGCTCCATTCTACTTCACACAACTCCATTCTATGACTTGCACACCTCTATTCTGACTTCACACATCTCCATTCTGTGACTTCACATTCCTCCATTCTTTGACTTCACACCCCTCCATTCTGTGCCTTCACACACCTCCACTCTGTGACTTTACACACCTCCATCCTGTGACTTCACACACCTCCCTTCTGTGACTTCA
Source organism: Megascapheus bottae (assembly GCA_024803745.1). NCBI lineage: Eukaryota > Metazoa > Chordata > Mammalia > Rodentia > Geomyidae > Megascapheus > Megascapheus bottae. The sequence continues at coordinate 509,954 of JANJXV010000487.1, read as the reverse complement.
CACACTTCCATACTATGACTTCACACACCTCCATTCTAAGACTTCACACACCTCCATTCTATGACTTCACACACTTCCATTGTTTGACATCATACACCTCCATTCTTTGACTTCAGACACTTCCGTTCCATGAATTCACACACCTCCATTCTATGAGTTCATACACTCCATTCAATGAGTTCACACACCTTCATTCTTACTTCAGCAACATCCATTCTATGACTTCAGACACCTCCATTCTATGACTTCACACACCTTCATTCTTACTTCAGCAACATCCATTCTATGACTTCATACACCTCAGTTCTATGATTTCACAAACCTCCATTCTGTGACTTCACACACCTCAATTCTGGGTTCACACACCTCCATTCTGTGACTTCACACACCTCCATTCTGACTTCACACACCTCCATTCTATGACTTCACACACTTCCATTCTATGACTTCACACACCTCCATTCTGTGACTTCACACACCTCCTCTCTGAGTTCACACACCTCCATTCTGTGTCTTCACACACCTCCATTCTGTGACTTCAGACACCTCCTTCTATGACTTCACACACCTTCATTCTGTGACTTCACACACCTCCATTCTATGACTTCACACACCTCCATTATGACCTCACACACCTCCATTCTACGAGTTCACACACTTCCATTCTTTGACATCAAAAACCACCATTCTATGACTTCACACACCTCCATTATGACCTCACACACCTCCATTCTACGAGTTCACACACTTCCATTCTGCCTTCAACCACCTACATTCTATGAGTTCACTCAGCTCCATTCTGACTTCACACACCTCCATTTGTGAATTCACACACCAAAATTTTGACTTCACACACCTCCATTCTGTGACTTCACACACCTCCATTCTGTAACTTCACACACCTCCATTGTTTGACTTCACACACCTCCATTCTTGGACTTCACACACCTCCATTCCATGACTTCACACACCTCCATTCTTTGAGTTCACAAACCTCCATTTTGAGTTCACACACCTCCATTCTATGACTTCACTCTCCTTCATTCCTACTTCAGAAACATCCATTCTATGACTGCACACATCTCCATTCTATCACTTCACACACCTCAATTCAGAATTCACACAGCTCCATTCTATGACGTCACACACCTCCATTCTGTGACTTCACACACTTCCATTCTATGACTTCACACACCTTCATTCTTACTTCACAAACATCCATTCTATGACTTCACACACCTCCATTCTATGACTTCACACACCTCCATTCTGTGACTTCACACACCTCCATTCTATGTCTTCACACACCTCCATTGTGACTTCACACACCTCCATTCTATGAGTTCACACACCTCCATTCTAACTTCACACACCTCCATTCTATGACTTCACACTCCGCCATTCTGACTTCACACTCCTCCATTCTGTGAATTCACAAAACTCCATTCTACGATTTCACACAACTCCATATTATGACTTCACACACCTCCATCTATGACTTCACACACCTCCAATCTGAGTTCACACACCTCCCTTCTGTGACTTCACACACCTCCATTCTGACTTCACACACCAATGTATGACTTCACACACCTCCATTCTGTGACTTCACACACTACCATTGTAACATCACACTCCTCCTTTCCATGAGTTCACATACCTCCATTCTATGACTTCACACACCTCCATTCTGACTTCACACACCTCTATTCTATGACTTCCCAGACCTCGAATCTGTGACTTCTCTCACCTCCACTCTATGACTTCACACTGCTCCATTCTATGACTTCCCACACCTCCTTTCTATGACTTCACGCACCTCTATTCTATGACTTTATACCTCCATTCTGACTTCAGAAACCTCCATTCTATGACTTGAAACACCTCCATTCTCTGACTTCACACACCTCCATTCTGAGCTCACACAACTCCATTCTGTGACTTCACACACCTCCCTTCTGTGACTTCACACACCTCCATACTATGACTTCCCCACACCTTCAATCTATGACTTCACACACCTCCATTCTATGACTTCACACGCTTCCAATCTATGACTTCACACACCTCCATTCTATGACTTCACACACCTCCATTCTATGACTTCACACACCTGCATTCTGACTTCACACACCTCCATTCTCTGATTTCACACACCTCCATTCTATGACTTCACACACCTCCATTCTGTAACTTCACACGTTTCCAATGTTTGACTTCACAAACCTCCATTCCATAACTTCATACACCTCCAGTTTATGACTTCACACACATCCATTCTTTGACTTCACACACCTCCATTGTGACTTCACACACCTCCATTCTGTGACTTCACACACCTGCATTTGTGATTTCACACACCACAATTTTGACTTCACACACGTCCATTCTTTGACTTCACACACCGCCATTCTCTGACTTCACACACCTCCATTTTGACTTCACACACATCCATTCTATGACTTCACACACTTCCATTGTTTGACTTCACACACCTCCATTCTATGAATTCACACACCTCCCTTGTGACTTCACACAACTCTATTCTCTGACTTCACACAACTGCCTTCTGTGACTTCACGCACCTCCATTCTGTGACTTCACGCCTCCATTCTATGACTTCACACACCAACATTTATGACGTCACACACCTCCATTCTGTGACTTCACACACCTCCATTCTGACATCACACACCTACATTCTATGACTTCACACACTTCGATTCTATGACTTCACACACCTCCATTCTGTGACTTCACCTACCTCCATTGTGAGTTCACACACCTCCATTCTGTGACTTCACACACCTTGATTCTCTGACTTCATACACCTCCATTCTATGATTTCACACACTTCCATTCTGTGACTTCACACACCTCCATTCTATGACTTCATACACCTACATTGAGACTTCACACAGCTACGTTCTATCAGTTCACACACCTGCATTGTGACTTCACACACGCCCATTCTCTGACTTCACACACCTCCATTCTGAATTCACACACCTCCATTCTGACTTCACACACCTCAATTCTGTGACTTCACACACCTCCATTCTATGACTTCACATACCTCATTTCTGAGTTGACACACCTCTATTTTGTGACTTCACATACCTCTAATCTAACTTCACACACCTACATTCTATGACTTCACACACCTCCATTCTGTGACTTCAAAAACCACCATTCTATGACTTCACACATCTCCATTGTGACTTCACACACCTTCATTCTATGAGTTCACACAGCTCCATTCTACTTCACACAACTCCATTCTATGACTTGCACACCTCTATTCTGACTTCACACATCTCCATTCTGTGACTTCACATTCCACCATTCTTTGACTTCACACCCCTCCATTCTGTGCCTTCACATACGTCCACTCTGTGACTTTACACACCTCCATTCTGTGACTTCACACACCTCCCTTCTGTGACTTCACACACCTCCATTCTATGACTTCACACACCTCCATTCTAAGACTTCACACACCTCCATTCTATGACTTCACACACCTTCATTCTTACTTCAGCAACATCCATTCTATGACTTCAGACACCTCCATTCTATGACTTCACACATCTTCATTCTTACTTCAGCAACATCCATTATATGACTTCATACACCTCCGTTCTATGATTTCACAAACCTCCATTCTGTGACTTCACACACCTCCATTCTGGGTTCACACACCTCCATTCTGTGACTTCACACACCTCCATTCTGACTTCACACACCTCCATTCTATGATTTCACACACTTCCATTCTATGACTTCACACACCTCCATTCTGTGACTTCACACACCTCCTCTCTGAGTTCACACACCTCCATTCTGTGTCTTCACACACCTCCATTCTGTGACTTCAGACACCTCCTTCTATGACTTCACACACCTTCATTCTGTGACTTCACACACCTCCATTCTATGACTTCACACACCTCCATTATGACCTCACACACCTCCATTCTACGAGTTCACACACTTCCATTCTTTGACATCAAAAACCATCATTCTATGACTTCACACACCTCCATTATGACCTCACACACCTCCATTCTACGAGTTCACACACTTCCATTCTGCCTTCAACCACCTCCATTCTATGAGTTCACTCAGCTCCATTCTGACTTCACACACCTCCATTTGTGAATTCACACACCACAATTTTGACTTCAAACACCTCCATTCTGTGACTTCACACACCTCCATTCTGTGACTTCACACAGCTCGATTCTGACTTCACATACCTCCATTCTGTGACTTCACACACCTCCATTCTATGACTTCAAACACCTCCATTCTCTGACTTCACACACCTCCATTCTGAGCTCACACAACTCCATTCTGTGACTTCACACACCTCCATTCTGTAACTTCACACACCTCCATACTATGACTTCCCCACACCTTCAATCTATGACTTCACACACCTCATTTCTGAGATGACACACCTCCATTTTGTGACTTCACATACCTCTAAACTAACTTCTCACACCTACATTCTATGACTTCACACACTTCCATTCTATGACTTCACACACCTCCACTCTATGACTTCACACACCTCCATTCTGTGACTTCAAAAACCACCATTCTATGACTTCACACATCTCCATTGTGACTTCACACACCTTCATTCTATGAGTTCACACAGCTCCTTTCTACTTCACACAACTCCATTCTATGACTTGCACACCTCTATTCTGACTTCACACATCTCCATTCTTTGACTTCACACCCCTCCATTCTGTGCCTTCACACATCTCCACTCTGTGACTTTACACACCTCCATCCTGTGACTTCACACACCTCCCTTCTGTGACTTCACACACTTCCATACTATGACTTCACACACCTCCATTCTAAGACTTCACACACCTCCATTCTATGACTTCACACACTTCCATTGTTTGACATCATACACCTCCATTCTTTGACTTCAGACACTTCCGTTCCATGAATTCACACACCTCCATTCTATGAGTTCATACACTCCATTCTATGAGTTCACACACCTTCATTCTTACTTCAGCAACATCCATTCTATGACTTCAGACACCTCCATTCTATGACTTCACACACCTTCATTCTTACTTCAGCAACATCCATTCTATGACTTCATACACCTCAGTTCTATGATTTCACAAAACTCCATTCTGTGACTTCACACACCTCAATTCTGGGATCACACACCTCCATTCTGTGACTTCACACACCTCCATTCTGACTTCACACACCTCCATTCTATGACTTCACACACTTCCATTCTATGACTTCACACACCTCCATTCTGTGACTTCACACACCTCCTCTCTGAGTTCACACACCTCCATTCTGTGTCTTCACACACCTCCATTCTGTGACTTCACACACCTGCATTTGTGATTTCACACACCACAATTTTGACTTCACACACGTCCATTCTTTGACTTCACACACCGCCATTCTCTGACTTCACACACCTCCATTTTGACTTCACACACATCCATTCTATGACTTCACACACTTCCATTGTTTGACTTCACACACCTCCATTCTATGAATTCACACACCTCCATTGTGACTTCACACAACTCTATTCTCTGACTTCACACACCTGCCTTCTGTGACTTCACACACCTCCATTCTGTGACTTCACACCTCCATTCTATGACTTCACACACCAACATTTATGACGTCACACACCTCCATTCTGTGACTTCACACACCTCCATTGTGACTTCACACACCTTAATTCTGTGACTTCACACACCTCCATTCTGTGACTTCACACACCTCCATTCTGTGACTTCACCTACCTCCATTGTGAGTTCACACACCTCCATTCTGTGACTTCACACACCTTAATTCTCTGACTTCACACACCTCCATTCTGTGACTTAACACATCTCCATTCTATGACTTCACACACCTCCATTCTGTGACTTCAAACACCACCATTCTATGACTTCACACACCTCGATTCTGTGACTTCACACCTCCATTCTATGACTTCACACCTCCATTCTATGACTTCACACGCCAACATTTATGACGTCACACACCTCCATTATGTGACTTCACACACCTCCATTCTGACATCACACACCTACATTCTATGACTTCACACACTTCCATTCTATGACTTCACACACCTCCATTCTGTGACTTCACCTACCTCCATTGTGAGTTCACACACCTCCATTCTGTGACTTCACACACCTTGATTCTCTGACTTTACACACCTCCATCCTACGATTTCACACACCTCCATTCTGTGACTTAACACATCTCCATTCTATGACTTCACACACCTCCATTCTGTGACTTCACACACCTCCATTCTGAATTCACACACCTCCATTCTGTGACTTCACACACCTCCATTATATGACTTCACACACCTCCATATTGTGACTTCACACACCTCCATTCTATGACTTCACACAACTCCATTCTATGACTTCATGCACCTACATTGAGACTTCACACAGCTACGTTCTATCAGTTCACACACCTGCATTGTGACTTCACACACGTCCATTCTCTGACTTCAGACACCTCCATTCTGAATTCACACACCTCCATTCTGACTTCACACACCTCAATTCTGTGACTTCACACACCTCCATTCTATGACTTCACATACCTCATTTCTGAGTTTACACACCTCCATTTTGTGACTTCACATACCTCTAATCTAACTTCACACACCTACATTCTATGACTTCACACACCTCCATTCTGTGACTTGCAAAACCACTATTCTATGACTTCACACATCTCCATTGTGACTTCACACACCTTCATTCTATGAGTTCACACAGCTCCATTCTACTTCACACAATTCCATTCTATGACTTGCACACCTCTATTCTGACTTCACACATCTCCATTCTGTGACTTCACATTCCTCCATTCTTTGACTTCACACCCCTCCATTCTGTGCCTTCACACATGTCCACTCTGTGACTTTACACACCTCCATTCTGTGACTTCACACACCTCCCTTCTGTGACTTCACACACCTCCATTCTATGACTTCACACACCTCCCTTCTGTGACTTCACACACCTCCATTCTATGACTTCACACACCTCCATTCTAAGACTTCACACACCTCCATTCTATGACTTCACACACTTCCATTGTTTGATATCATACACCTCCATTCTGACTTCACACACCTCCATTCTGTGACTTCAGACACCTCCTTCTATGACTTCACAGACCTCCATTCTATGACTTCACACACCTCCATTATGACCTCACACACCTCCATTCTACGAGTTCACACACTTCCATTCTTTGACATCAAAAACCACCATTCTATGACTTCACACACCTCCATTCTTTGACTTCACACACCTCCATTCTATGACTTCACACACCTCCAATGTGACGTCACAGAACTCCATTCTGTGACTTCACACACCTCCCTCTGTGACTTCACACACCTCCAATCTATGACTTCACACACTTAAAATCTATGACTTCACACACCTCCATTCTATGACTTCACACACCTCCATTCTATGACTTCACACACCTGCATTCTGACTTCACACACCTCCATTCTCTGACTTCACACACCTCCATTCTATGACTTCACACACCTCCATTCTGTAACTTCACACACTTCCAATATTTGACTTCACAAACCTCCATTCCATGACTTCATACACCTCCATTCTATGACTTCACACACATCCATTCTTTGACTTCACACACCTCCATTTTGACTTCACACACCTTCATTCTGTGACTTCACACACATCCATTCTTTGACTTCACACACCACAATTTTGGCTTCACACAAGTCCATTCATTGACTTCACACACCTCCATTCTCTGACTTCACACACCTCCATTTTGACTTCACACACTTCCATTCTGTGACTTCACACACCTCCATGCTATGACTTCACACACCTCCCTTCTATGAATTCACACACCGCCATTCTGTGACTTCACACACCTCCATTTTGAGTTCACCCACTTCCATACTGTGACTTCACACACCTCCATTCTATGACTTCACATACCTCATTTCTGAGTTGACACACCTACATTTTGTGACTTCACATACCTCTAATCTAACTTCACACACCTCCATTCTATGACTTCACACACCTCCATTCTGTAACTTCAAAAACCACCATTCTATGACTTCACACATCTCCATTGTGACTTCACACACCTCCATTCTATGAGTTCACACAGCTCCATTCTGACTTCACACACCTCCATTCTATGACTTTGCACACCTGTATTCTCACTTCACACATCTCCATTCTGTGACTTCACATTCCTCCATTTTTGACTTCACACCCCTCCATTCTGTGCCTTCACACACCTCCAATCTGTGACTTTACAGACCTCCATTCTATGACTTCACACACCTCCATTCTGTCACTTCACACACCTCCATTCTATGTCTTCACACACCTCCATTGTGACTTCACAAACGTCCATTCTATGAGTTCACACACCTCCATTCTGACTTCACACACCTCCATTCTATGACTTCACACTCTTCCATTCTGTCTTCACACAGCTCCATTCTGTGAATTCACAAAATTCCATTCTATGATTTCACACACCTCCATACTGTGACTTCACACACCTCCATATGACTTCAAACACCTCCATTCTGAGTTCACACACCTCCATTCTGTGACTTCACACAACTCCATTCTGACTTCACACACCTCCAATATATGACTTCACACACCTCCATTCTGTGACTTCACACACTTCCATTGTGACGTCACACACCTCCATTCTATGAGTTCACACACGTCCATTCTAGGACTTCACACTCCTCAATTCTGACAACACACAGCTCCATTCTATGTCTTCACAGACCTCGAATCTCTGAGTTCACTCACCTCCATTCTATGACTTCACACTCCTCTATTCTATGACTTCCCACAACTCCTTTCTATGACTTCACCCACCTCTATTCTATGACTTCACAGCTCCATTCTGACTTCACACACCTCCATTCTGTGACTTCACACACCTCCATTCTATGACTTCACACACCTCCATTCTATGACTTCACACTCTTTCATTCTTACTTCAGAAACATCCATTCTATGACCTCACACTCCTCCATTTTATGACTTCACAAACCTCCATTCTGTGACTTCCCACACCTCCATTCTGAGTTCACACATCTCCATTCTATGACTTCACACACCTCCCTTCTGACTTCACACACCTCTCTTCTGTGACTTCAAACACCTCCCTTGTGAGTTCACCCACTTCCATTCTGTGACTTCACACACCTCCATTCTGTTACTTCACACACCTCCATTCTGTGACTTCACACACCTCCATTCTATTACTTCACACACCTCCATTCTATGAATTCATACACCTCCATTCTGTGACTTCACACACCTCCATTGTATGACTTCACACACCTCTATTCTGTGACTTCACACAACTCAGTTCTGAGTTCACACAACTCCATTCTATGACTTCACACACCTGCATTGTGACTTCACCCACCTCCATTCTCTGAGTTCACACACCTGCATTGTGACTTCACACACCTCCATTCCATGACTTCACACATCTCCATTCTGACTTCACACACCTCCATGCTGTGACTTCACACACCTCCATTCTATGACTTCACACACCTCCGTTCTATGAATTCACACCCCTCCATTCTGTGACTTCATACACCTCCATTGTATGACTTCACACACCTCCATTCTGTGACTTCACACACCTCCATTCTCAGTTCACACACCTCCATTCTGTGACTTCACACACCTCCATTCTGTGACTTCCACACCTCCATTCTATGACTTAACACACCTCCATTCTATGAATTCACAACCCTCCATTCTCTGACTGCACACAACTCCCTTCTATGAATTCACACACCGCCATTCTGTGACTTCACACACCTCCATTTTGAGTTCACCCACTTCTATTCTGTGACTTCACACACCTCCATTCTATGACTTCACACACCTCCATTCTATGAATTCACACACCTCCATTCTTTGACTTCACACACCTCCATTCTGTGACTTCACACACCTCCTTTCTGAGTTCACACAACTCCATTCTATGACTTCACACACCTGCATTGTGACTTCACTCACCTCCATTCTATGAGTTCACACACCTGCATTGTGACTTCACACACATCCATTCTTTGACTTCACACACCTCCATTTTGACTTCACTCACCTCCATTCTGTGACTTCACACACATCCATTCTTTGACTTCACACACCACAATTTTGGCTTCACACAAGTCCATTCATTGACTTCACACACCTCCATTCTCTGACTTCACACACCTCCATTTTGACTTCACAAACTTCCATTCTGTGACTTCACACACCTCCATGCTATGACTTCACACACCTCCCTTCTATGAATTCACACACCGCCATTCTGTGACTTCACACACCTCCATTTTGAGTTCACCCACTTCCATTGTGTGACTTCACACACCTCCATTCTATGACTTCACATACCTCATTTCTGAGTTGACACACCTCCATTTTGTGACTTCACATACCTCTAATCTAAATTCACACACCTCCATTCTATGACTTCGCACACCTGTATTCTCACTTCACACATCTCCATTCTGTGACTTTACATTCTTCCATTCTTTGACTTCACACCCCTCCATTCTGTGCCTTCACACACCTCCACTCTGTGACTTTACAGACCTCCATTCTGTGACTTCACACACCTCCCTTCTGTGATTTCACACACCTCCATTCTATTTCTTCACACACCTCCATTCTAAGACTTCACACACCTCCATTCTATGAATTCACACACTTCCATTGTTTGACATCATACACCTCCTTTCTTTGACTTCACACACCTCCGTTCCATGAATTCACATACCTCCATTCTATGAGTTCATACACCTCCATTCTATGAGTTCACACACCTTCATTCTTACTGCAGCAACATCCATTCTATGACTTCAGACACCTCCATTCTATGACTTCACACACCTTCATTCTTACTTCAGTAACATCCATTCTATGACTTCATACACCTCCATTCTATGACTTCACAAACCTCCATTCTGTGACTTCACACACCTCCATTGTGGGTTCACACACCTCCATTCTGTGACTTCACACACCTCCATTCTGACTTCACACACCTTCATTCTATGACTTCACACACTTCCATTCTATGACTTCACATACCTCCATTCTGTGACTTCACACACCTCCTCTCTGAGTTCACACACCTCCATTCTGTGTCTTCACACACCTCCATTCTGTGAGTTCAGACACCTCCTTCTATGACTTCACACACCTTCATTCTGTGAATTCACACACCTCCATTCTATGACTTCACACACCTAGGTTCTGAGTTGACACACATCCCTTCTGTGATTTCACACACCTCCAATCTGAGTTCACACACCTCCATTCTATGACTTCACACACCTCCATTCTTTGACATCAAAAACCACCATTCTATGACTTCCCACACCTCCATTTTGACTTCACACACCTCCATTCTACGAGTTCACACACTTCCATTCTGCCTTCACCCACCTCCATTCTATGACTTCACTCAGCTCCATTCTGACTTCACACACCTCCATTTGTGAATTCACACACCACAATTTTGACTTCAAACCCCTCTCTTCTGTGACTTCACACACCTCCATTCTGTGACTTCACACATCTCCATTTTGACTTCACACACCTTCATTCTGTGACTTCACACACCTCCATTCTGTAACTTCACACACCTCCATTGTTTGACTTCACACACCTCCCTTCTTGGACTTCACACACCTCCATTCCATGACTTCACACACCTCCATTCTTTGAGTTCACAAACCTCCATTTTGACTTCACACACCTCCATTCCATGACTTCACACACCTTCATTCCTACTTCAGAAACATCCATTGTATGACTGCACACACTTCCATTCTATCACTTCACACACCTCCATTCTGAATTCACACAGCTCCATTCTATGACGTCACACACCTCCATTCTGTGACTTCACACACTTCCATTCTATGACTTCACACACCTTCATTCTTACTTCACAAACATCCATTCTATGACTTCACACACCTCCATTCTATGACTTCACACACCTCCATTCTGTGACTTCACAAACCTCCATTCTATGTCTTCACACACCTCCATTATGACTTCACACACCTCCATTCTATGAGTTCACACACCACCATTCTAACTTCACACACCTCCATTCTATGACTTCACACACCTCCATTCTCTGACTTCACAAACCTCCATTCTGTGAGTTCACACACCTCCATTCTGAGTTCACACAACTCCATTCGGTGACTTCACACACCTCCATTCTTACTTCACAAACCTCCATTCTATGACTTCACACAACTCCATACTATGACTTCACACACCTCCATCTATGACTTCACACACCTCCAATCTGAGTTCACACACCTCCATTCTGTGACTTCACACACCTCCATTCTGACCTCACACACCAATGTATGACTTCACAAACCTCCATTCTGTGACTTCACACACTTCCATTGTGACATCACACACCTCCATTCTATGAGTTCACATACATCCATTCTATGACTTCACACACCTCCATTCTGACTTCACACACTTCTATTCTATGACTTCACAGACCTCTAATCTGTGACTTCACTCACCTCCACTCTATGACTTCACACTGCTCCATTCTATGACTTCCCACACCTCCTTTCTATGACTTCAAACACCTCTATTAGATGACTTCACACCTCCATTCTGACTTCAGATACCTCCATTCTCTGACTTCACAAACCTCCATTCTGTGAATTCACACACCTCCATTCTGAGTTCACACAACTCCATTCGGTGACTTCACACACCTCCATTCTTACTTCACAAACCTCCATTCTATGACTTCACACACTTCCATTCTATGACTTCAAACACCTCCATTCTGTGATTTCTCACACCTCCATTCTGAGTTCACACACCTCCATTCTGTGACCTCACACACCTCCATTCCGTGACTTCACACACCTCCATTCTGTGACTTCACACACCTCCATTCTATGACTTCACACACCTCCATTCTATGACTTCAAACACCTCCATTCTCTGACTTCACACACCTCCATTCTTACTTCACACACCTCCATTCTATGACTTCACACACTTCCATTCTAGGACTTCACACACCTCCATTCTGTGACTTCACACACCTTCATTCTGAGTTCATACACCTCCATTCTGTGACTTCACACACCTCCATTCCCTGACTTCACACACCTCCATTCTGTGACTTCAAATACCTCCATTCTGTGACTTCACACACCTCCATTGTGACTTCACCCACCCCCATTCTATGACTTCACACCTCCATTCTGACTTCACACACCTCCATTCTGTGACTTCACACACCTCCATTCTATGAGTTCACACACCTCCATTTTGACTTCACTCACCTGCATTCCATGACTTCACCCACCTTCATTCTTACTTCAGAAACATCCATTCTATGACTTCACAAACCTCCATTCTATGACTTCACACACCTCCATTCTATGACTTCACACACCTCCATTCTGTGACTTCACACACCTCCATTCTGACTTCACACACCTCCATTCTATGACTTCACACTCCTCCATTCTGACTTCACAGAGCTACATTCTGTGAATTCACAAAATTCCATTCTATGATTTCACACACCTCCATACTGTGACTTCACACACCTCCATCTATGACATCAAACACCTCCATTCTGAGTTCACACACCTCCATTCTGTGACTTCACACAACTCCATTCTGACTTCACACACCTCCAATATATGACTTCACACACCTCCATTCTGTGACTTCACACACTTCCATTGTGACGTCACACACCTCCATTCTATGAGTTCACACACGTCCATTCTAGGACTTCACACTCCTCAATTCTGACATCAAACAGCTCCATTCTATGTCTTCACAGACCTCGAATCTGTGACTTCACTCACCACCATTCTATGACTTCACAGTCCTCTATTCTATGACTTCCCACAACTCCTTTCTATGACTTCACCCACCTTTATTCTATGACTTCACAGCTCCATTCTGACTTCACACACCTCCATTCTGTGACTTCACACACCTCCATTCTATGACTTCACACACCTCCATTCTATGACTTCACACACTTTCATTCTTACTTCAGAAACATCCATTCTATGACCTCACACACCTCCATTCTATGACTTCACAAACCTCCATTCTGTGACTTCCCACACCTCCATTCTGAGTTCACACATCTCCATTCTGTGACTTCACACACCTCCCTTCTGACTTCACACACCTCCCTTCTGTGACTTCAAACACCTAGATTGTGAGTTCACCCATTTCCATTCTGTGACTTCACACACCTCCATTCTGTTACTTCACACACCTCCATTCTGTGACTTCACACACCTCCATTCTATGACTTCACACACCTCCATTCTATGAATTCACACACCTCCATTCTGTGACTTCACACACCTCCATTGTATGACTTCACACACCTCTATTCTGTGACTTCACACACCTCCTTTCTGAGTTCACACAACTCCATTCTATGACTTCACACACCTGCATTGTGACTTCACCCACCTCCATTCTAAGAGTTCACACACCTGCATTGTGACTTCACACACCTCCATTCTTTGACTTCACACACCTCCATTCTATGACTTCACACACCTCCACTGTGACTTCACTGACCTCCATTCTGTAACTTCACACACCTCCCTCTGTGAATTCACACACCTCCAATCTATGACTTCACACACTTCCAATCAATGACTTCACACACCTCCATTCTCTGACTTCATACACCTCCATTCTTACTTCACACACCTCCATTCTATGACTTCACACACTTCCATTCTAGGACTTCACACACCTCCATTCTGTGACTTCACACACCTTCATTCTGAGTTCATACACCTCCATTCTGTGACTTCACACACCTCCATTCCCTGACTTCACACACCTCCATTCTGTGACTTCACACACCTCCATTCTGTGACTTCACACACCTCCATTCTGACTTCACACACCTCCATTCTATGACTTCACACACCTCAATTCTGTGACTTTAAATACCTCCATTCTTTGACTTCACACACCTCCATTGTGACTTCACACACCTCCATTCTATGAGTTCACACACCTCCATTCTGACTTCACAAACCTCCATTCTATGACTTCACAGACTTTGAATATGTGACTTCACTCACCTCCACTCTATGACTTCACACTTCTCCATTCTATGACTTCCCACACCTCCTTTCCATGACTTCACCCACAACCATTCTATGATTTCAAACCTCCATTCTGACTTCACACACCTCCATTCTGTGACTTCACACACCTCCATTCTATGAGTTCACACACCTCCATTTTGACTTCACACACCTGCATTCCATGACTTCACACACCTTCATTCTTACTTCAGAAATATCCATTCTATGACTTCACACACCTCCATTCTATGACTTCACACACCTCCATTCTATGACTTCACACACCTCCATTCTGTGACTTCACACACCTCCATTCTATGTCTTCACACACCTCCATTGTGACTTCACACACGTCCATTCTATGAGTTCACACACCTCCATTCTGACTTCACACACCTCCATTCTATGACTTCACACTCCTCCATTCTGACTTCAAACACCTCCATTCTGTGAATTCACAAAATTCCATTCTATGATTTCACACACCTCCATACTGTGACTTCACACACCTCCGTCTATGACTTCAAACACCTCCATTCTGAGTTCACACACCTCCATTCTGTGACTTCACACAACTCCATTCTGACTTCACACACCTCCAATATATGGCTTCACACACCTCCATTCTGTGACTTCACACACTTCCATTGTGACGTCACACACCTCCATTCTATGAGTTCACACACGTCCATTCTAGGACTTCACACTCCTCAATTCTGACATCACACAGCTCCATTCTATGTCTTCACAGACCTCGAATCTGTGACTTCACTCACCTCCATTCTATGACTTCACAGTCCTCTATTCTATGACTTCCCACAACTCCTTTCTATGACTTCACCCACCTCTATTCTATGACTTCACAGCTCCATTCTGACTTCACACACCTCCATTCTGTGACTTCACACACCTCCATTCTATGACTTCACACACCTCCATTCTATGACTTCACACACTTTCATTCTTACTTCAGAAACATCCATTCTATGACCTCACACACTTCCATTCTATGACTTCACAAACCTCCATTCTGTGACTTCCCACACCTACATTCTGATTTCACACATCTCCCTTCTGTGTCTTCAAACACCTCCATTGTGAGTTCACCCATTTCCATTCTGTGACTTCACACACCTCCATTCTGTTACTTCACACACCTCCATTCTGTGACTTCACACACGTCCATTCTATGAATTCACACACCTCCACTCTGTGACTTCACACACCTCCATTGTATGACTTCACACCCCTCTATTCTGTGACTTCACACACCTCCTTTCTGAGTTCACACAACTCCATTCTATGACTTCACACACCTGCATTGTGACTTCACCCACCTCCATTCTATGACTTCACACATCTCCATTCTGACTTCACACACCTCCATGCTGTGACTTCACACACCTCCATTCTATGACTTCACACACCTCCATTCTTTGACTTCACACACCTCCATTCTATGACTTCACACACCTCCACTGTGACTTCACAGAACTCCATTCTGTGACTTCACACAACTCCCTCTGTGAATTCACACACCTCCAATCTATGACTTCACACACTTCCAATCAATGACTTCACACACCTGCATTCTATGACTTCAAACACCTTCATTCTTACTGCAGCAACATCCATTCTATGACTTCATACACCTCCATTCTATGACTTCACAAACCTCCATTCTGTGACTTCACACACCTCCTCTCTGAGTTCACACACCTCCATTCTGTGTCTTCACACACCTCCATTCTGTGACTTCAGACACTTCCTTCTATGACTTCACACACCTTCATTCTGTGAATTCACACACCTCCATTCTATGACTTCACACACCTAGGTTCTGAGTTGACACACCTCCATTCTGTGACTTCACACACCTCCATTTTGACTTCACACACCTCCATTCTATGACTTCACCCACTTCCATTCTATGACTTCACACACCTCCATTCTGTGACTTCACACACCTCCTCTCTGAGTTCACACACCTCCATTCTGTGTCTTCACACACCTCCATTCTGTGACTTCAGACACTTCCTTGTATGACTTCACACACCTTCCTTCTGTGAATTCACACACCTGCATTCTATGACTTCACACACCTAGGTTCTGAGTTGACACACATCCCTTCTGTGATTTCACACACCTCCAATCTGAGTTCACACACCTCCATTCTATGACTTCACACACCTCCATTCTTTGACATCAAAAACCAAAATTCTATGACTTCCCACACCTCCATTTTGACTTCACACACCTCCATTCTACGAGTTCACACACTTCCATTCTGCCTTCACCCACCTCCATTCTATGACTTCACTCAGCTCCATTCTGACTTCACACACCTCCATTTGTGAATTCACACACCACAATTTTGACTTCAAACACCTCCATTCTGTGACTTCACACACCTCCATTCTCTGACTTCACACATCTCCATTGTGACTTCACACACCTTCATTCTGTGACTTCACACACCTCCATTCTGTGACTTCACACACCTCCATTGTTTGACTTCACACACCTCCCTTCTTGGACTTAACACACCTCCATTCCATGACTTCACACACCTCCATTCTTTGAGTTCACAAACCTTCATTTTGACTTCACACACCTCCATTCCATGACTTCACACACCTTCATTCCTACTTCAGAAACATCCATTCTATGACTGCACACACCTCCATTCTATCACTTCACACACCTCCATTCTGAATTCACACAGCTCCATTCTATGACATCACACACCTCCATTCTGTGACTTCACACACTTCCATTCTATGACTTCACACACCTTCATTCTTACTTCACAAACATCCATTCTATGACTTCACACACCTCCATTCTATGACTTCACACACCTCCATTCTGTGACTTCACACACCTCCATTCTATGTCTTCACACACCTCCATTATGACTTCACACACCTCCATTCTATGAGTTCACACACCACCATTCTAACTTCACACACCTCCATTCTATGACTTCACACTTCGCCATTCTGACTTCACACTCCTCCATTCTGTGAATTCACAAAACTCCATTCTATGATTTCACACAACTCCATACTATGACTTCACACACCTCCATCTATGACTTCACACACCTCCAATCTGAGTTCACACACCTCCATTCTGTGACTTCACACACCTCCATTCTGACCTCTCACACCAATGTATGACTTCACACACCTCCATTCTGTGACTTCACACACTTCCATTGTGACATCACACACCTCCATTCTATGACTTCACACACCTCCATTCTGTGACTTCACATACCTCCATTCTATGACTTCACACACCTCCATTCTGACTTCACACACTTCTATTCTATGACTTCACAGACCTCGAATTTGTGACTTCACTCACCTCCACTCTATGACTTCACACTGCTCCATTCTATGACTTCCCACACCACCTTTCTATGACTTCACCCACCTCTATTAGATGACTTCACACCTCCATTCTGACTTCAGATACCTCCATTCTTTGAATTCACACACCTCCATTCTATGACTTCACACACCTCCATTCTCTGACTTCACACACCTTCATTCTTACTTCAGAAACATCCATTCTATGACCTCACACAACTCCATTCTATGCCTTCACAAACCTCCATTCTGTGAATTCACACACCTCCATTCTGAGTTCACACAACTCCATTCGGTGACTTCACACACCTCCATTCTTACTTCACAAACCTCCATTCTATGGCTTCACACACTTCCATTCTATGACTTCAAACACCTCCATTCTGTGATTTCTCACACCTCCATTCTGAGTTCACACACCTCCATTCTGTGACTTCACACACCTCCATTCCGTGACTTCACACACCTCCATTCTGTGACTTCACACACCTCCATTCTATGACTTCACACACCTCCATTCTATGACTTCAAACACCTCCATTCTCTGACTTCACACACCTCCATTCTTACTTCACACACCTCCATTCTATGACTTCACACACTTCCATTCTAGGACTTCACACACCTCCATTCTGTGACTTCACAGACCTTCATTCTGAATTTATACACCTCCATTCTGTGACTTCACACACCTCCATTCCCTGACTTCACACACCTCCATTCTGTGACTTCACACACCTCCATTCTGTGACTTCACACACCTCCATTCTGACTTCACACACCTCCATTCCATGACTTCACACACCTCAATTCTGTGACTTCAAATACCTCCATTCTGTGACTTCACACACCTCCATTGTGACTTCACACACCTCCATTCTATGAGTTCACACACCTCCATTCTGACTTCACAAACCTCCATTCTATGACTTCACAGACTTTGAATATGTGACTTCACTCACCTCCACTCTATGACTTCACACTTCTCCATTCTATGACTTCCCACACCTCCTTTCCATGACTTCACCCACAACCATTCTATGATTTCACACCTCCATTCTGACTTCACACACCTCCATTCTGTGACTTCACACACCTCCATTCTATGAGTTCACACACCTCCATTTTGACTTCACACACCTGCATTCCATGACTTCACACACCTTCATTCTTACTTCAGAAATATCCATTCTATGACTTCACACACCTCCATTCTATGACTTCACACACCTCCATTCTATGACTTCACACACCTCCATTCTGTGACTTCACACACCTCCATTCTATGTCTTCACACACCTCCATTGTGACTTCACACACGTCCATTCTATGAGTTCACACACCTCCATTCTGACTTCACACACCTCCATTCTATGACTTCACACTCCTCCATTCTGACTTCAAACACCTCCATTCTGTGAATTCACAAAATTCCATTCTATGATTTCACACACCTCCATACTGTGACTTCACACACCTCCGTCTATGACTTCAAACACCTCCATTCTGAGTTCACACACCTCCATTCTGTGACTTCACACAACTCCATTCTGACTTCACACACCTCCAATATATGGCTTCACACACCTCCATTCTGTGACTTCACACACTTCCATTGTGACGTCACACACCTCCATTCTATGAGTTCACACACGTCCATTCTAGGACTTCAAACTCCTCAATTCTGACAACACACAGCTCCATTCTATGTCTTCACAGACCTCGAATCTGTGACTTCACTCACCTCCATTCTATGACTTCACAGTCCTCTATTCTATGACTTCCCACAACTCCTTTCTATGACTTCACCCACCTCTATTCTATGACTTCACAGCTCCATTCTGACTTCACACACCTCCATTCTGTGACTTCACACACCTCCATTCTATGACTTCACACACCTCCATTCTATGACTTCACACACTTTCATTCTTACTTCAGAAACATCCATTCTATGACCTCACACACCTCCATTCTATGACTTCACAAACCTCCATTCTGTGACTTCCCACAACTCCATTCTGATTTCACACATCTCCCTTCTGTGACTTCAAACACCTCCATTGTGAGTTCACCCATTTCCATTCTGTGACTTCACACACCTCCATTCCGTTACTTCACACACCTCCATTCTGTGACTTCACACACCTCCATTCTATGAATTCACTCACCTCCATTCTGTGACTTCACACACCTCCATTGTATGACTTCACACACCTCTATTCTGTGACTTCACACACCTCCTTTCTGAGTTCACACAACTCCATTCTATGACTTCACACACCTGCATTGTGACTTCACCCACCTCCATTCTATGACTTCACACATCTCCATTCTGACTTCACACACCTCCATGCTGTGACTTCACACACCTCCATTCTATGACTTCACACACCTCCATTCTTTGACTTCACACACCTCCATTCTATGACTTCACACACCTCCACTGTGACTTCACAGAACTCCATTCTGTGACTTCACACACCTCCCTCTGTGAATTCACACACCTCCAATCTATGACTTCACACACTTCCAATCAATGACTTCACACACCTGCATTCTATGACTTCAAACACCTTCATTCTTCCTGCAGCAACATCCATTCTATGACTTCATACACCTCAATTCTATGACTTCTCAAACCTCCATTCTGTGACTTCACACACCTCCATTCTGGGTTCACACACCTCCATTCTGTGACTTCACACACCTCCATTCTGACTTCACACACCTCCATTCTATGACTTCACACACTTCCATTCTATGACTTCACAAACCTCCATTCTGTGACTTCACACACCTCCTCTCTGAGTTCACACACCTCCATTCTGTGTCTTCACACACCTCCATTCTGTGACTTCAGACACTTCCTTGTATGACTTCACACACCTTCATTCTGTGAATTCACACACCTCCATTCTATGACTTCACACACCTAGGTTCTGAGTTCACACACATCCCTTCTGTGATTTCACACACCTCCAATCTGAGTTCACACACCTCCATTCTATGACTTCACACACCTCCATTCTTTGACATCAAAAACCACCATTCTATGACTTCCCACACCTCCACTTTGACTTCACACACCTCCATTCTACGAGTTCACACACTTTCATTCTGCCTTCACCCACCTCCATTCTATGACTTCACTCAGCTCCATTCTGACTTCACACACCTCCATTTGTGAATTCACACACCACAATTTTGACTTCAAACACCTCCATTCTGTGACTTCACACACCTCCATTCTCTGACTTCACACATCTCCATTGTGACTTCACACACCTTAATTCTGTGACTTCACACACCTCCATTCTGTGACTTCACACACCTCCATTGTTTGACTTCACACACCTCCCTTCTTGGACTTAACACACCTCCATTCCATGACTTCACACACCTCCATTCTTTGAGTTCACAAACCTTCATTTTGACTTCACACACCTCCATTCCATGACTTCACACACCTTCATTCCTACTTCAGAAACATCCATTCTATGACTGCACACACCTCCATTCTATCACTTCACACACCTCCATTCTGAATTCACACAGCTCCATTCTATGACATCACACACCTCCATTCTGTGACTTCACACACTTCCATTCTATGACTTCACACACCTTCATTCTTACTTCACAAACATCCATTCTATGACTTCACACACCTCCATTCTATGACTTCACACACCTCCATTCTGTGACTTCACACACCTCCATTCTATGTCTTCACACACCTCCATTATGACTTCACACACCTCCATTCTATGAGTTCACACACCACCAATCTAACTTCACACACCTCCATTCTATGACTTCACACTTCGCCATTCTGACTTCACACTCCTCCATTCTGTGAATTCACAAAACTCCATTCTATGATTTCACACAACTCCATACTATGACTTCACACACCTCCATCTATGACTTCACACACCTCCAATCTGAGTTCACACACCTCCATTCTGTGACTTCACACACCTCCATTCTGACCTCTCACACCAATGTATGACTTCACACACCTCCATTCTGTGACTTCACACACTTCCATTGTGACATCACACACCTCCATTCTATGACTTCACACACCTCCATTCTGTGACTTCACATACCTCCATTCTATGACTTCACACACCTCCATTCTGACTTCACACACTTCTATTCTATGACTTCACAGACCTCGAATCTGTGACTTCACTCACCTCCACTCTATGACTTCACACTGCTCCATTCTATGACTTCCCACACCTCCTTTCTATGACTTCACCCACCTCTATTAGATGACTTCACACCTCCATTCTGACTTCAGATACCTCCATTGTTTGAATTCACACACCTCCATTCTATGACTTCACACACCTCCATTCTCTGACTTCACACACCTTCATTCTTACTTCAGAAACATCCATTCTATGACCTCACACAACTCCATTCTATGCCTTCACAAACCTCCATTCTGTGAATTCACACACCTCCATTCTGAGTTCACACAACTCCATTCGGTGACTTCACACACCTCCATTCTTACTTCACAAACCTCCATTCTATGACTTCACACACTTCCATTCTATGACTTCAAACACCTCCAATCTGTGATTTCTCACACCTCAATTCTGAGTTCACACACCTCCATTCTGTGACTTCACACACCTCCATCCCGTGACTTCACACACCTCCCTTCTGTGACTTCACACACCTCCATTCTATGACTTCACACACCTCCATTCTATGACTTCAAACACCTCCATTCTCTGACTTCACACACCTCCATTCTTACTTCACACACCTCCATTCTATGACTTCACACACTTCCATTCTAGGACTTCACACACCTCCATTCTGTGACTTCACAGACCTTCATTCTGAGTTCATACACCTCCATTCTGTGACTTCACACACCTCCATTCACTGACTTCACACACCTCCATTCTGTGACTTCACACACCTCCATTCTGTGACTTCACACACCTCCATTCTGACTTCACACACCTCCATTCTATGACTTCACACACCTCCATTCTGTGACTTCAAATACCTCCATTCTGTGACTTCACACACCTCCATTGTGACTTCACACACCTCCATTCTGTGACTTCACACACTTCCATTGTGACGTCACACACCTCCATTCTATGAGTTCACACACGTCCATTCTAGGACTTCACACTCCTCAATTCTGACATCACACAGCTCCATTCTATGTCTTCACAGACCTCGAATCTGTGACTTCACTCACCTCCATTCTATGACTTCACAGTCCTCTATTCTATGACTTCCCACAACTCCTTTCTATGACTTCACCCACCTCTATTCTATGACTTCACAGCTCCATTCTGACTTCACACACCTCCATTCTGTGACTTCACACACCTCCATTCTATGACTTCACACACCTCCATTCTATGACTTCACACACTTTCATTCTTACTTCAGAAACATCCATTCTATGACCTCACACACTTCCATTCTATGACTTCACAAACCTCCATTCTGTGACTTCCCACACCTACATTCTGATTTCACACATCTCCCTTCTGTGTCTTCAAACACCTCCATTGTGAGTTCACCCATTTCCATTCTGTGACTTCACACACCTCCATTCTGTTACTTCACACACCTCCATTCTGTGACTTCACACACGTCCATTCTATGAATTCACACACCTCCACTCTGTGACTTCACACACCTCCATTGTATGACTTCACACCCCTCTATTCTGTGACTTCACACACCTCCTTTCTGAGTTCACACAACTCCATTCTATGACTTCACACACCTGCATTGTGACTTCACCCACCTCCATTCTATGACTTCACACATCTCCATTCTGACTTCACACACCTCCATGCTGTGACTTCACACACCTCCATTCTATGACTTCACACACCTCCATTCTTTGACTTCACACACCTCCATTCTATGACTTCACACACCTCCACTGTGACTTCACAGAACTCCATTCTGTGACTTCACACAACTCCCTCTGTGAATTCACACACCTCCAATCTATGACTTCACACACTTCCAATCAATGACTTCACACACCTGCATTCTATGACTTCAAACACCTTCATTCTTACTGCAGCAACATCCATTCTATGACTTCATACACCTCCATTCTATGACTTCACAAACCTCCATTCTGTGACTTCACACACCTCCTCTCTGAGTTCACACACCTCCATTCTGTGTCTTCACACACCTCCATTCTGTGACTTCAGACACTTCCTTCTATGACTTCACACACCTTCATTCTGTGAATTCACACACCTCCATTCTATGACTTCACACACCTAGGTTCTGAGTTGACACACCTCCATTCTGTGACTTCACACACCTCCATTTTGACTTCACACACCTCCATTCTATGACTTCACCCACTTCCATTCTATGACTTCACACACCTCCATTCTGTGACTTCACACACCTCCTCTCTGAGTTCACACACCTCCATTCTGTGTCTTCACACACCTCCATTCTGTGACTTCAGACACTTCCTTGTATGACTTCACACACCTTCCTTCTGTGAATTCACACACCTGCATTCTATGACTTCACACACCTAGGTTCTGAGTTGACACACATCCCTTCTGTGATTTCACACACCTCCAATCTGAGTTCACACACCTCCATTCTATGACTTCACACACCTCCATTCTTTGACATCAAAAACCAAAATTCTATGACTTCCCACACCTCCATTTTGACTTCACACACCTCCATTCTACGAGTTCACACACTTCCATTCTGCCTTCACCCACCTCCATTCTATGACTTCACTCAGCTCCATTCTGACTTCACACACCTCCATTTGTGAATTCACACACCACAATTTTGACTTCAAACACCTCCATTCTGTGACTTCACACACCTCCATTCTCTGACTTCACACATCTCCATTGTGACTTCACACACCTTCATTCTGTGACTTCACACACCTCCATTCTGTGACTTCACACACCTCCATTGTTTGACTTCACACACCTCCCTTCTTGGACTTAACACACCTCCATTCCATGACTTCACACACCTCCATTCTTTGAGTTCACAAACCTTCATTTTGACTTCACACACCTCCATTCCATGACTTCACACACCTTCATTCCTACTTCAGAAACAT
The DNA here is from genome assembly GCA_024803745.1 of Megascapheus bottae. NCBI lineage: Eukaryota > Metazoa > Chordata > Mammalia > Rodentia > Geomyidae > Megascapheus > Megascapheus bottae. The sequence goes on along the minus strand of JANJXV010000487.1, from coordinate 484,201 downwards.
CCATTCTATGACTGCACACACCTCCATTCTATCACTTCACACACCTCCATTCTGAATTCACACAGCTCCATTCTATGACATCACACACCTCCATTCTGTGACTTCACACACTTCCATTCTATGACTTCACACACCTTCATTCTTACTTCACAAACATCCATTCTATGACTTCACACACCTCCATTCTATGACTTCACACACCTCCATTCTGTGACTTCACACACCTCCATTCTATGTCTTCACACACCTCCATTATGACTTCACACACCTCCATTCTATGAGTTCACACACCACCATTCTAACTTCACACACCTCCATTCTATGACTTCACACTTCGCCATTCTGACTTCACACTCCTCCATTCTGTGAATTCACAAAACTCCATTCTATGATTTCACACAACTCCATACTATGACTTCACACACCTCCATCTATGACTTCACACACCTCCAATCTGAGTTCACACACCTCCATTCTGTGACTTCACACACCTCCATTCTGACCTCTCACACCAATGTATGACTTCACACACCTCCATTCTGTGACTTCACACACTTCCATTGTGACATCACACACCTCCATTCTATGACTTCACACACCTCCATTCTGTGACTTCACATACCTCCATTCTATGACTTCACACACCTCCATTCTGACTTCACACACTTCTATTCTATGACTTCACAGACCTCGAATTTGTGACTTCACTCACCTCCACTCTATGACTTCACACTGCTCCATTCTATGACTTCCCACACCACCTTTCTATGACTTCACCCACCTCTATTAGATGACTTCACACCTCCATTCTGACTTCAGATACCTCCATTCTTTGAATTCACACACCTCCATTCTATGACTTCACACACCTCCATTCTCTGACTTCACACACCTTCATTCTTACTTCAGAAACATCCATTCTATGACCTCACACAACTCCATTCTATGCCTTCACAAACCTCCATTCTGTGAATTCACACACCTCCATTCTGAGTTCACACAACTCCATTCGGTGACTTCACACACCTCCATTCTTACTTCACAAACCTCCATTCTATGGCTTCACACACTTCCATTCTATGACTTCAAACACCTCCATTCTGTGATTTCTCACACCTCCATTCTGAGTTCACACACCTCCATTCTGTGACTTCACACACCTCCATTCCGTGACTTCACACACCTCCATTCTGTGACTTCACACACCTCCATTCTATGACTTCACACACCTCCATTCTATGACTTCAAACACCTCCATTCTCTGACTTCACACACCTCCATTCTTACTTCACACACCTCCATTCTATGACTTCACACACTTCCATTCTAGGACTTCACACACCTCCATTCTGTGACTTCACAGACCTTCATTCTGAATTTATACACCTCCATTCTGTGACTTCACACACCTCCATTCCCTGACTTCACACACCTCCATTCTGTGACTTCACACACCTCCATTCTGTGACTTCACACACCTCCATTCTGACTTCACACACCTCCATTCCATGACTTCACACACCTCAATTCTGTGACTTCAAATACCTCCATTCTGTGACTTCACACACCTCCATTGTGACTTCACACACCTCCATTCTATGAGTTCACACACCTCCATTCTGACTTCACAAACCTCCATTCTATGACTTCACAGACTTTGAATATGTGACTTCACTCACCTCCACTCTATGACTTCACACTTCTCCATTCTATGACTTCCCACACCTCCTTTCCATGACTTCACCCACAACCATTCTATGATTTCACACCTCCATTCTGACTTCACACACCTCCATTCTGTGACTTCACACACCTCCATTCTATGAGTTCACACACCTCCATTTTGACTTCACACACCTGCATTCCATGACTTCACACACCTTCATTCTTACTTCAGAAATATCCATTCTATGACTTCACACACCTCCATTCTATGACTTCACACACCTCCATTCTATGACTTCACACACCTCCATTCTGTGACTTCACACACCTCCATTCTATGTCTTCACACACCTCCATTGTGACTTCACACACGTCCATTCTATGAGTTCACACACCTCCATTCTGACTTCACACACCTCCATTCTATGACTTCACACTCCTCCATTCTGACTTCAAACACCTCCATTCTGTGAATTCACAAAATTCCATTCTATGATTTCACACACCTCCATACTGTGACTTCACACACCTCCGTCTATGACTTCAAACACCTCCATTCTGAGTTCACACACCTCCATTCTGTGACTTCACACAACTCCATTCTGACTTCACACACCTCCAATATATGGCTTCACACACCTCCATTCTGTGACTTCACACACTTCCATTGTGACGTCACACACCTCCATTCTATGAGTTCACACACGTCCATTCTAGGACTTCAAACTCCTCAATTCTGACAACACACAGCTCCATTCTATGTCTTCACAGACCTCGAATCTGTGACTTCACTCACCTCCATTCTATGACTTCACAGTCCTCTATTCTATGACTTCCCACAACTCCTTTCTATGACTTCACCCACCTCTATTCTATGACTTCACAGCTCCATTCTGACTTCACACACCTCCATTCTGTGACTTCACACACCTCCATTCTATGACTTCACACACCTCCATTCTATGACTTCACACACTTTCATTCTTACTTCAGAAACATCCATTCTATGACCTCACACACCTCCATTCTATGACTTCACAAACCTCCATTCTGTGACTTCCCACAACTCCATTCTGATATCACACATCTCCCTTCTGTGACTTCAAACACCTCCATTGTGAGTTCACCCATTTCCATTCTGTGACTTCACACACCTCCATTCCGTTACTTCACACACCTCCATTCTGTGACTTCACACACCTCCATTCTATGAATTCACTCACCTCCATTCTGTGACTTCACACACCTCCATTGTATGACTTCACACACCTCTATTCTGTGACTTCACACACCTCCTTTCTGAGTTCACACAACTCCATTCTATGACTTCACACACCTGCATTGTGACTTCACCCACCTCCATTCTATGACTTCACACATCTCCATTCTGACTTCACACACCTCCATGCTGTGACTTCACACACCTCCATTCTATGACTTCACACACCTCCATTCTTTGACTTCACACACCTCCATTCTATGACTTCACACACCTCCACTGTGACTTCACAGAACTCCATTCTGTGACTTCACACACCTCCCTCTGTGAATTCACACACCTCCAATCTATGACTTCACACACTTCCAATCAATGACTTCACACACCTGCATTCTATGACTTCAAACACCTTCATTCTTCCTGCAGCAACATCCATTCTATGACTTCATACACCTCAATTCTATGACTTCTCAAACCTCCATTCTGTGACTTCACACACCTCCATTCTGGGTTCACACACCTCCATTCTGTGACTTCACACACCTCCATTCTGACTTCACACACCTCCATTCTATGACTTCACACACTTCCATTCTATGACTTCACAAACCTCCATTCTGTGACTTCACACACCTCCTCTCTGAGTTCACACACCTCCATTCTGTGTCTTCACACACCTCCATTCTGTGACTTCAGACACTTCCTTGTATGACTTCACACACCTTCATTCTGTGAATTCACACACCTCCATTCTATGACTTCACACACCTAGGTTCTGAGTTCACACACATCCCTTCTGTGATTTCACACACCTCCAATCTGAGTTCACACACCTCCATTCTATGACTTCACACACCTCCATTCTTTGACATCAAAAACCACCATTCTATGACTTCCCACACCTCCACTTTGACTTCACACACCTCCATTCTACGAGTTCACACACTTTCATTCTGCCTTCACCCACCTCCATTCTATGACTTCACTCAGCTCCATTCTGACTTCACACACCTCCATTTGTGAATTCACACACCACAATTTTGACTTCAAACACCTCCATTCTGTGACTTCACACACCTCCATTCTCTGACTTCACACATCTCCATTGTGACTTCACACACCTTAATTCTGTGACTTCACACACCTCCATTCTGTGACTTCACACACCTCCATTGTTTGACTTCACACACCTCCCTTCTTGGACTTAACACACCTCCATTCCATGACTTCACACACCTCCATTCTTTGAGTTCACAAACCTTCATTTTGACTTCACACACCTCCATTCCATGACTTCACACACCTTCATTCCTACTTCAGAAACATCCATTCTATGACTGCACACACCTCCATTCTATCACTTCACACACCTCCATTCTGAATTCACACAGCTCCATTCTATGACATCACACACCTCCATTCTGTGACTTCACACACTTCCATTCTATGACTTCACACACCTTCATTCTTACTTCACAAACATCCATTCTATGACTTCACACACCTCCATTCTATGACTTCACACACCTCCATTCTGTGACTTCACACACCTCCATTCTATGTCTTCACACACCTCCATTATGACTTCACACACCTCCATTCTATGAGTTCACACACCACCAATCTAACTTCACACACCTCCATTCTATGACTTCACACTTCGCCATTCTGACTTCACACTCCTCCATTCTGTGAATTCACAAAACTCCATTCTATGATTTCACACAACTCCATACTATGACTTCACACACCTCCATCTATGACTTCACACACCTCCAATCTGAGTTCACACACCTCCATTCTGTGACTTCACACACCTCCATTCTGACCTCTCACACCAATGTATGACTTCACACACCTCCATTCTGTGACTTCACACACTTCCATTGTGACATCACACACCTCCATTCTATGACTTCACACACCTCCATTCTGTGACTTCACATACCTCCATTCTATGACTTCACACACCTCCATTCTGACTTCACACACTTCTATTCTATGACTTCACAGACCTCGAATCTGTGACTTCACTCACCTCCACTCTATGACTTCACACTGCTCCATTCTATGACTTCCGACACCTCCTTTCTATGACTTCACCCACCTCTATTAGATGACTTCACACCTCCATTCTGACTTCAGATACCTCCATTGTTTGAATTCACACACCTCCATTCTATGTCTTCACACACCTCCATTCTCTGACTTCACACACCTTCATTCTTACTTCAGAAACATCCATTCTATGACCTCACACAACTCCATTCTATGCCTTCACAAACCTCCATTCTGTGAATTCACACACCTCCATTCTGAGTTCACACAACTCCATTCGGTGACTTCACACACCTCCATTCTTACTTCACAAACCTCCATTCTATGACTTCACACACTTCCATTCTATGACTTCAAACACCTCCAATCTGTGATTTCTCACACCTCAATTCTGAGTTCACACACCTCCATTCTGTGACTTCACACACCTCCATCCCGTGACTTCACACACCTCCCTTCTGTGACTTCACACACCTCCATTCTATGACTTCACACACCTCCATTCTATGACTTCAAACACCTCCATTCTCTGACTTCACACACCTCCATTCTTACTTCACACACCTCCATTCTATGACTTCACACACTTCCATTCTAGGACTTCACACACCTCCATTCTGTGACTTCACAGACCTTCATTCTGTGACTTCACACACCTCCATTCACTGACTTCACACACCTCCATTCTGTGACTTCACACACCTCCATTCTGTGACTTCACACACCTCCATTCTGACTTCACACACCTCCATTCTATGACTTCACACACCTCCATTCTGTGACTTCAAATACCTCCATTCTGTGACTTCACACACCTCCATTGTGACTTCACACACCTCCATTCTATGACTTCACACACTTTCATTCTTACTTCAGAAACATCCATTCTATGACCTCACACACCTCCATTCTATGACTTCACAAACCTCCATTCTGTGACTTCCCACACCTCCATTCTGAGTTCACACATCTCCTTTCTGTGACTTCATACACCTCCCTTCTGACTTCACACACCTCCCTTCTGTGACTTCAAACACCTAGATTGTGAGTTCACCCATTTCCATTCTGTGACTTCACACACCTCCATTCTGTTACTTCACACACCTCCATTCTGTGACTTCACACACCTCCATTCTATGACTTCACACACTTCCATTCTATGAATTCACACACCTCCATTCTGTGACTTCACACACCTCCATTGTATGACTTCACACACCTCTATTCTGTGACTTCACACACCTCCTTTCTGAGTTCACACAACTCCATTCTATGACTTCACACACCTGCATTGTGACTTCACCCACCTCCATTCTATGAGTTCACACACCTGCATTGTGACTTCACACACCTCCATTCCATGACTTCACACATCTCCATTCTGACTTCACACACCTCCATGCTGTGACTTCACACACCTCCATTCTATGACTTCACACACCTCCATTCTTTGACTTCACACACCTCCATTCTATGACTTCACACACCTCCACTGTGACTTCACAGAACTCCATTCTGTAACTTCACACACCTCCCTCTGTGAATTCACACACCTCCAATCTATGACTTCACACACTTCCAATCAATGATTTCACACACCTCCATTCTCTGACTTCATACACCTCCATTCTTTCTTCACACACCTCCATTCTATGACTTCACACACTTCCATTCTAGGACTTCACACACCTCCATTCTGTGACTTCACACACCTTCATTCTGAGTTCATATACCTCCATTCTGTGACTTCACACACCTCCATTCCCTGGGTTCACACACCTCCATTCTGTGACTTCACACACCTCCATTCAGTGACTTCACACACCTCCATTCTGACTTCACACACCTCTATTCTATGACTTCACACACCTCCATTCTGTGACTTCAAATACCTCCATTCTGTGACTTCACACACCTCCATTGTGACTTCACACACCTCCATTCTATGAGTTCACACACCTCCATTCTGACTTCACAAACCTCCATTCTATGACTTCACAGACTTTGAATATGTGACTTCACTCACCTCCACTCTATGACTTCACACTTCTCCATTCTATGACTTCCCACACCTCCTTTCCATGACTTCACCCACAACCATTCTATGACTTCACACCTCCATTCTGACTTCACACACCTCCATTCTGTGACTTCACACACCTCCATTCTGTGACTTCACACACCTCCATTCTATGTCTTCACACACCTCCATTGTGACTTCACACACGTCCATTCTATGAGTTCACACACCTCCATTCTGACTTCACACACCTCCATTCTATGACTTCACACTCCTCCATTCTGACTTCACACAGCTCCATTCTGGGAATTCACAAAATTCCATTCTATGATTTCACACACCTCCATACTGTGACTTCACACACCTCCATCTATGACTTCAAACACCTCCATTCTGAGTTCACACACCTCCATTCTGTGACTTCACACAACTCCATTCTGACTTCACACACCTCCAATATATGACTTCACACACCTCCATTCTGTGACTTCACACACTTCCATTGTGACGTCACACACCTCCTTTCTATGAGTTCACACACGTCCATTCTAGGACTTCACACTCCTCAATTCTGACATCACACAGCTCCATTCTATGTCTTCACAGACCTCGAATCTGTGACTTCACTCACCTCCATTCTATGACTTCACAGTCCTCTATCCTATGACTTCCCACAACTCCTTTCTATGACTTCACCCACCTCTATTCTATGACTTCACAGCTCCATTCTGACTTCATACACCTCCATTCTGTGACTTCACACATCTCCATTCTATGACTTCACACACCTCCATTCTATGACTTCACACACTTTCATTCTTACTTCAGAAACATCCATTGTATGACCTCACACACCTCCATTCTATGACTTCACAAACCTCCATTCTGTGACTTCCCACACCTCCATTCTGATTTCACACATCTCCATTCTGTGACTTCACACATCTCCCTTCTGACTTCACACACCTCCCTTCTGTGACTTCAAACACCTCCATTGTGAGTTCACCCATTTCCATTCTGTGACTTCACACACCTCCATTCTGTTACTTCACACACCTCCATTCTGTGACTTCACACACCTCCATTCTATGACTTCACACACCTCCATTCTATGAATTCACACACCTCCATTCTGTGACTTCACACACCTCCATTGTATGACTTCACACACCTCTATTCTGTGACTTCACACACCTCCTTTCTGAGTTCACACAACTCCATTCTATGACTTCACACCTGCATTGTGACTTCACCCACCTCCATTCTATGACTTCACACATCTCCATTCTGACTTCACACACCTCCATGCTGTGACTTCACACACCTCCATTCTATGACTTCACACACCTCCATTCTTTGACTTCACACACCTCCATTCTATGACTTCACACACCTCCACTGTGACTTCACAGAACTCCATTCTGTGACTTCACACACCTCCCTCTGTGAATTCACACACCTCCAATCTATGACTTCACACACTTCCAATCAATGACTTCACACACCTCCATTCTATGACTTCACACACCTTCATTCTTACTTCAGCAACATCCATTCTATGACTTCATAAACCTCCATTCTATGACTTCACAAACCTCCATTCTGTGACGTCACACACCTCCATTCTGGGTTCACAGACCTCCATTCTGTTACTTCACACACCTCCATTCTGACTTCACACACCTCCATTCTATGACTTCACACACTTCCATTCTATGACTTCACACACCTCCATTCTGTGACTTCACACACCTCCTCTCTGAGTTCACACACCTCCATTCTGTGTCTTCACACACCTCCATTCTGTGACTTCAGACACCTCCTTCTATGACTTCACACACCTTCATTCTGTGAATTCACACACCTCCATTCTATGACTTCACACACCTAGGTTCTGAGTTGACACACCTCCATTCTGTGACTTCACACACCTCCATTCTGACCTCACACACCTCCATTCTATGACTTCACCCACTTCCATTCTATGACTTCACACACCTCCATTCTGTGACTTCACACACCTCCTCTCTGAGTTCACACACCTCCATTCTGTGTCTTCACACACCTCCCTTCTGTGACTTCAGACACTTCCTTGTATGACTTCACACACCTTCATTCTGTGAATTCACACACCTCCATTCTATGACTTCACACACCTAGGTTCTGAGTTCACACACATCCCTTCTGTGATTTCACACACCTCCAATCTCAGTTCACACACCTCCATTCTATGACTTCACACACCTCCATTCTTTGACATCAAAAACCACCATTCTATGACTTCCCACACCTCCATTTTGACTTCACACACCTCCATTCTACGAGTTCACACACTTCCATTCTGCCTTCACCCACCTCCATTCTATGACTTCACTCAGCTCCATTCTGACTTCACACACCTCCATTTGTGAATTCACACACCACAATTTTGACTTGAAACACCTCCATTCTGTGACTTTACACACCTCCATTCTCTGACTTCACACATCTCCATTTTGACTTCACACACCTTCATTCTGTGACTTCACACACCTCCATTCTGTGACTTCACACACCTCCATTGTTTGACTTCACACACCTCCCTTCTTGGACTTCACACACCTCCATTCAATGACTTCACACACCTCCATTCTTTGAGTTCACAAACCTCCATTTTGACTTCACACACCTCCATTCCATGACTTCACACACCTTCATTCCTACTTCAGAAACATCCATTCTATGACTGCACACACCTCCATTCTATCACTTCACACACCTCCATTCTGAATTCACACAGCTCCATTCTATGACATCACACACCTCCATTCTGTGACTTCACACATTTCCATTCTATGACTTCACACACCTTCATTCTTACTTCACAAACATCCATTCTATGACTTCACACACCTCCATTCTATGACTTCACACACCTCCATTCTGTGACTTCACACAGCTCCATTCTATGTCTTCACACACCTCCATTATGACTTCACACACCTCCATTCTATGAGTTCACACACCTCCATTCTATGACTTCACACTTCGCCATTCTGACTTCACACTCCTCCATTCTGTGAATTCACAAATCTCCATTCTATGATTTCACACAACTCCATACTCTGACTTCACACACCTCCATCTATGACTTCACACACCTCCAATCTGAGTTCACACACCTCCATTCTGTGACTTCACACACCTCCATTCTGAACCTCACACACCAATGTATGACTTCACACACCTCCATTCTGTGACTTCACACACTTCCATTGTGACATCACACACCTCCATTCTATGAGTTCACATACCTCCATTCTATGACTTCACACACCTCCATTCTGACTTCACACACTTCTATTCTATGACTTCACAGACCTCGAATCTGTGACTTCACTCACCTCCACTCTATGACTTCACACTGCTCCATTCTATGACTTCCCACACCTCCTTTCTATGACTTCACCCACCTCTATTAGATGACTTCACACCTCCATTCTGACTTCAGATACCTCCATTCTTTGAATTCACACACCTCCATTCTATGACTTCACAGATCTCCATTCTCTGACTTCACACACCTTCATTCTTACTTCAGAAACATCCATTCTATGACCTCACACAACTCCATTCTATGCCTTCACAAACCTCCATTCTGTGAATTCACACACCTCCATTCTGAGTTCACACAACTCCATTCGGTGACTTCACACACCTCCATTCTTACTTCACAAACCTCCATTCTATGACTTCACACACTTCCATTCTATGACTTCAAACACCTCCAATCTGTGATTTCTCACACCTCAATTCTGAGTTCACACACCTCCATTCTGTGACTTCACACACCTCCATCCCGTGACTTCACACACCTCCCTTCTGTGACTTCACACACCTCCATTCTATGACTTCACACACCTCCATTCTATGACTTCAAACACCTCCATTCTCTGACTTCACACACCTCCATTCTTACTTCACACACCTCCATTCTATGACTTCACACACTTCCATTCTAGGACTTCACACACCTCCATTCTGTGACTTCACAGACCTTCATTCTGAGTTCATACACCTCCATTCTGTGACTTCACACACCTCCATTCCCTGACTTCACACACCTCCATTCTGTGACTTCACACACCTCCATTCTGTGACTTCACACACCTCCATTCTGACTTCACACACCTCCATTCTATGACTTCACACACCTCCATTCTGTGACTTCAAATACCTCCATTCTGTGACTTCACACACCTCCATTGTGACTTCACACACCTCCATTCTATGACTTCACACACTTTCATTCTTACTTCAGAAACATCCATTCTATGACCTCACACACCTCCATTCTATGACTTCACAAACCTCCATTCTGTGACTTCCCACACCTCCATTCTGAGTTCACACATCTCCATTCTGTGACTTCATACACCTCCCTTCTGACTTCACACACCACCCTTTTGTGACTTCAAACACCTAGATTGTGAGTTCACCCATTTCCATTCTGTGACTTCACACACCTCCATTCTGTTACTTCACACACCTCCATTCTGTGACTTCACACACCTCCATTCTATGACTTCACACACCTCCATTCTATGAATTCACACACCTCCATTCTGTGACTTCACACACCTCCATTGTATGACTTCACACACCTCTATTCTGTGACTTCACACACCTCCTTTCTGAGTTCACACAACTCCATTCTATGACTTCACACACCTGCATTGTGACTTCACCCACCTCCATTCTATGACTTCACACATCTCCATTCTGACTTCACACACCTCCATGCTGTGACTTCACACACCTCCAATCTATGACTTCACACACCTCCACTGTGACTTCACAGAACTCCATTCTGTAACTTCACACACCTCCCTCTGTGAATTCACACACCTCCAATCTATGACTTCACACACTTCCAATCAATGACTTCACACACCTCCATTCTCTGACTTCATACACCTCCATTCTTACTTCACACACCTCCATTCTATGACTTCACACACTTCCATTCTAGGACTTCACACACCTCCATTCTGTGACTTCACACACCTTCATTCTGAGTTCATACACCTCCATTGTGTGACTTCACACACCTCCATTCCCAGAGTTCACACACCTCCATTTTGTGACTTCACACACCTCCATTCTGTGACTTCACACACCTCCATTCTGACTTCACACACCTCTATTCTATGACTTCACACACCTCCATTCTGTGACTTCAAATACCTCCATTCTGTGACTTCACACACCTCCATTGTGACTTCACACACCTCCATTCTATGAGTTCACACTTCTCCATTCTATGACTTCCCACACCTCCTTTCCATGACTTCACCCACAACCATTCTATGACTTCACACCTCCATTCTGACTTTACACACCTCCATTCTGTGACTTCACACACCTCCATTCTATGAGTTCACACACCTCCATTTTGACTTCAAACACCTGCATTCCATGACTTCACACACCTTCATTCTTACTTCAGAAACATCCATTCTATGACTTCACACACCTCCATTCTATAACTTCACACACCTCCATTCTATGACTTCACACACCTCCATTCTGTGACTTCACCCACCTCCATTGTATGTCTTCACACACCTCCATTGTGACTTCACACACGTCCATTCTATGAGTTCACACACCTCCATTCTGACTTCACACACCTCCATTCTATGACTTCACACTCCTCCATTCTGACTTCACACAGCTCCATTCTGTGAATTCACAAAATTCCATTCTATGATTTCACACACCTCCATACTGTGACTTCACACACCTCCATCTATGACTTCAAACACCTCCATTCTGAGTTCACACACCTCCATTCTGTGACTTCACACAATTCCATTCTGACTTCACACACCTCCAATATATGACTTCATACACCTCCATTCTGTGACTTCACACACTTCCATTGTGACGTCACACACCTCCATTCTATGAGTTCACACACGTCCATTCTAGGACTTCACACTCCTCAATTCTGACATCACACAGCTCCATTCTATGTCTTCACAGACCTCGAATCTGTGACTTCACTCACCTCCATTCTATGACTTCACAGTCCTCTATTCTATGACTTCCCACAACTCCTTTCTATGACTTCACCCACCTCTATTCTATGACTTCACAGCTCCATTCTGACTTCACACACCTCCATTCTGTGACTTCACACACCTCCATTCTACGACTTCACACACCTCCATTCTATGACTTCACACACTTTCATTCTTAATTCAGAAACATCCATTCTATGACCTCACACACCTCCATTCTATGACTTCACAAACCTCCATTCTGTGACTTCACACACCTCCCTTCTGACTTCACACACCTCCCTTCTGTGACTTCAAACACCTCCATTGTGAGTTCACCCATTTCCATTCTGTGACTTCACACACCTCCATTCTGTTACTTCACACACCTCCATTCTGTGACTTCACACACTTCCATTCTATGACTTCACACACCTCCATTCTATGAATTCACACACCTCCATTCTGTGACTTCACACACCTCCATTGTATGACTTCACACACCTCTATTCTGTGACTTCACACACCTCCTTTCTGAGTTCACACAACTCCATTCTATGACTTCACACACCTGCATTGTGACTTCACCCACCTCCATTCTATGACTTCACACATCTCCATTCTGACTTCACACACCTCCATGCTGTGACTTCACACACCTCCATTCTATGACTTCACACACCTCCATTCTTTGACTTCACACACCTCCATTCTATGACTTCACACACCTCCTCTGTGACTTCACAGAACTCCATTCTGTGACTTCACACACCTCCCTCTGTGAATTCACACACCTCCAATCTATGACTTCACACACTTCCAATCAATGACTTCACACACCTCCATTCTATGACTTCACACACCTTCATTCTTACTTCAGCAACATCCATTCTATGACTTCATACACCTCCATTCTATGACTTCACAAACCTCCATTCTGTGACTTCACACACCTCCATTCTGGGTTCACACACCTCCATTCTGTGACTTCACACACCTCCATTCTGACTTCACACACCTCCATTATATTACTTCACACACTTCCATTCTATGACTTCACACACCTCCATTCGTTGACATCAAAAACCACCATTCTATGACTTCCCACACCTCCATTTTGACTTCACACACCTCCATTCTACGAGTTCACACACTTCCATTCTGCCTTCACCCACCTCCATTCTATGACTTCACTCAGCTCCATTCTGACTTCACACACCTCCATTTGTGAATTCACACACCACAATTTTGACTTCAAACACCTCCATTCTGTGACTTCACACACCTCCATTCTCTGACTTCACACATCTCCATTTTGACTTCACACACCTTCATTCTGTGACTTCACACACCTCCATTCTGTGACTTCACACACCTCCATTGTTTGACTTCACACACCTCCCTTCTTGGACTTCACACACCTCCATTCCATGACTTCACACACCTCCATTCTTTGAGTTCACATACCTCCATTTTGCCTTCACACACCTCCATTCCATGACTTCACACACCTTCATTCCTACTTCAGAAACATCCATTCTATGACTGCACACACCTCCATTCTATCACTTCACAAACCTCCATTCTGAATTCACACAGCTCCATTCTATGACATCACACACCTCCATTCTGTGACTTCACACACTTCCATTCTATGACTTCACACACCTTCATTCTTACTTCACAATCATCCATTCTATGACTTCACACACCTCCATTCTATGACTTCACACACCTCCATTCTGTGACTTCACACATCTCCATTTTGACTTCACACACCTTCATTCTGTGACTTCACACACCTCCATTCTGTGACTTCACACACCTCCATTGTTTGACTTCACACACCTCCCTTCTTGGACTTCACACACCTCCATTCCATGACTTCACACACCTCCATTCTTTGAGTTCACAAACCTCCATTTTGACTTCACACACCTCCATTCCATGACTTCACACACCTTCATTCCTACTTCAGAAACATCCATTCTATGACTGCACACACCTCCATTCTATCACTTCACACACCTCCATTCTGAATTCACACAGCTCCATTCTATGACATCACACACCTCCATTCTGTGACTTCACACACTTCCATTCTATGACTTCACACACCTTCATTCTTACTTCACAAACATCCATTCTATGACTTCACACACCTCCATTCTATGACTTCACACACCTCCATTCTGTGACTTCACACACCTCCATTCTATGTCTTCACACACCTCCATTATGACTTCACACACCTCCATTCTATGAGTTCACACACCACCATTGTAACTTCACACACCTCCATTCTATGACTTCACACTTCGCCATTCTGACTTCACACTCCTCCATTCTGTGAATTCACAAAACTCCATTCTATGATTTCACACAACTCCATACTATGACTTCACACACCTCCATCTATGACTTCACACACCTCCAATCTGAGTTCACACACCTCCATTCTGTGACTTCACACACCTCCATTCTGACCTCACACACCAATGTATGACTTCACACACCTCCATTCTGTGACTTCACACACTTCCATTGTGACATCACACACCTCCATTCTATGAGTTCACATACCTCCATTCTATGACTTCACACACCTCCATTCTGACTTCACACACTTCTATTCTATGACTTCACAGACCTCGAATCTGTGACTTCACTCACCTCCACTCTATGACTTCACACTGCTCCATTCTATGACTTCCCACACCTCCTTTCTATGACTTCACCCACCTCTATTAGATGACTTCACACCTCCATTCTGACTTCAGATACCTCCATTCTTTGAATTCACACACCTCCATTCTATGACTTCACAGACCTCCATTCTCTGACTTCATACACCTTCATTCTTACTTCAGAAACATCCATTCTATGACCTCACACAACTCCATTCTATGCCTTCACAAACCTCCATTCTGTGAATTCACACACCTCCATTCTGAGTTCACACAACTCCATTCGGTGACTTCACACACCTCCATTCTTACTTCACAAACCTCCATTCTATGACTTCACGCACTTCCATTCTATGACTTCAAACACCTCCATTCTGTGATTTCTCACACCTCCATACTGAGTTCACACACCTCCATTCTGTGACTTCACACACCTCCATTCCGTGACTTCACACACCTCCATTCTGTGACTTCACACACCTCCATTCTATGACTTCACACACCTCCATTCTATGACTTCAAACACCTCCATTCTCTGACTTCACACACCTCCATTCTTACTTCACACACCTCCATTCTACGACTTCACACACTTCCATTCTAGGACTTCACACACCTCCATTCTGTGACTTCACACACCTTCATTCTGAGTTCATACACCTCCATTCTGTGACTTCACACACCTCCATTCCCTGACTTCACGCACCTCCATTCTGTGACTTCACACACCTCCATTCTGTGACTTCACACACCTCCATTCTGACTTCACACACCTCCATTCTATGACTTCACACACCTCCATTCTGTGACTTCAAATACCTCCATTCTGTGACTTCACACACCTCCATTGTGACTTCACACACCTCCATTCTATGAGTTCACACACCTCCATTCTGACTTCACAAACCTCCATTCTATGACTTCACAGACGTTGAATATGTGACTTCACTCACCTCCACTCTATTACTTCACACTTCTCCATTCTATGACATCCCACACCTCCTTTCCATGACTTCACCCACCCCCATTCTATGACTTCACACCTCCATTCTGACTTCACACACCTCCATTCTGTGACTTCACACACCTCCATTCTATGACTTCACACACCTCCATTCTTTGACTTCACACACCTCCATTCTATGACTTCACACACCTCCACTGTGACTTCACAGAACTCCATTCTGTGACTTCACACACCTCCCTCTGTGAATTCACACACCTCCAATCTATGACTTCACACACTTCCAATCAATGACTTCACACACCTCCTTTCCATGACTTCACCCACCCCCATTCTATGACTTCACACCTCCATTCTGACTTCACACACCTTCATTCAGAGTTCATACACCTCCATTCTGTGATTTCACACACCTCCATTCCCTGACTTCACACACCTCCATTCTGTGACTTCACACACCTCTATTCTATGACTTCACACACCTAAATTCTGTGACTTCACACACCTCCATTCTATGTCTTCACACACCTCCATTGTGACTTAACACACGTCCATTCTATGAGTTCACACACCTCCATTCTGACTTCACACACCTCCTTTCTATGACTTCACACTCCTCCATTCTGACTTCACACAGCTCCATTCTGTGAATTCACAAAATTCCATTCTATGATTTCACACACCTCCATACTGTGACTTCACACACCTCCATTCTGACTTCACACACCTCCAATATATGACTTCACACACCTCCATTCTGTGACTTCACACACCTCCATTCTGACTTCACACACCTCCAATATATGACTTCACACACCTCCATTCCGTGACTTCACACACTTCCATTGTGACTTTACACACCTCCATTCTATGAGTTCACACACGTCCATTCTAGGACTTCACACTCCTCAATTCTGGCATCACACAGCTCCATTCTTTGACTTCACACTCCTCTATTCTATGACTTCCCACAACTCCTTTCTATGACTTCACCCACCGATATTCTATGACTTCACACCTCCATTCTGACTTCACACACCTCCATTCTCTGACTTCACACACCTCCATTCTATGACTTCACACACCTCCATTCTATGACTTCACACACCTTCATTCTTACTTCAGAAACATCCATTCTATGACCTCACACACCTCCATTCTATGACTTCACAAACCTCCATTCTGTGACTTCCCACACCTCCATTCTGAGTTCACACATCTCCATTCTGTGACTTCACACACCTCCCATCTGACTTCACACACCTCCCTTCTGTGACTTCACACACCTCCATTGTGAGTTCACCCACTTCCATTCTGTGACTTCACACACCTCCATTCTGTGACTTCACACACCTCCATTCTGTGACTTCACACACCTCCTTTCTATGACTTCACACACCTCCATTCTATGAATTCACAAACCTCTATTCTGTGACTTCACACACCTCCATTGTATGACTTCACACACCTCTATTCTGTGACTTCACACACCTCCTTTCTGAGTTCACACAACTCCATTCTATGACTTCACACACCTGCATTGTGACTTCACCCACCTCCATTCTATGAGTTCACACACCTGCATTGTGACTTCACACACCTCCATTCTATGACTTCACACATCTCCATTTTGACTTCACACACCTCCATGCTGTGACTTCACAAACCTCCATTCTATGACTTCACACACCTCCATTCTTTGACTTCACACACCTCCATTCTATGACTTCACACACCTCCACTGTGACTTCACAGAACTCCATTCTGTGACTTCACACACCTCCCTCTGTGACTTCACACACCTCCAATCTATGACTTCACACACTTACAATCTATGACTTCACACACCTCAATTCTATGACTTCACACACCTCCATTCTATGACTTCACACACCTGCATTCTGACTTCACACACCTCCATTCTCTGACTTCACACACCTCCATTCTATGACTTCACACACCTCCATTCTGTAACTTCACACACTTCCAATATTTGACTTCACAAACCTCCATTCCATGACTTCATACACCTCCATTCTATGACTTCACACACATCCATTCTTTGACTTCACACACCTCCATTTTGACTTCACACACCTCCATTCTGTGAGTTCACACACATCCATTCTTTGACTTCACACACCACAATTTTGGCTTCACACAAGTCCATTCATTGACTTCACACTCCTCCATTATCTGACTTCACACACCTCCATTTTGACTTCACACACTTCCATTCTGTGACTTCACACACCTCCATTCTATAACTTCACACACCTCCCTTCTCTGAATTCACACACCGCCATTCTGTGACTTCACACACCTCCATTTTGAGTTCACCCACTTCCATTCTGTGACTTCACACACCTCCATTCTATGACTTCACATACCTCATTTCTGAGTTGACACACCTACATTTTGTGACTTCACATACCTCTAATCTAACTTCACACACCTCCATTCTATGACTTCACACACCTCCGTTCTGTGACTTCAAAAACCACCATTCTATGACTTCACACATCTCCATTGTGACTTCACACACCTCCATTCTATGAGTTCACACAGCTCCGTTCTGACTTCACACACCTCCATTCTATGACTTCGCACACCTGTATTCTCACTTCACACATCTCCATTCTGTGACTTCACATTCCTCCTTTCTTTGATTTCACACCCCTCCATTCTGTGCCTACACACACCTCCATTCTGTGACTTTACAGACCTCCATTCTGTGACTTCACACACCTCCCTTCTGTGACTTCACACACCTGCATTCTATGACTTCACAAACCTCCATTCTAAGACTTCACACACCTCCATTCTATGACTTCACACACTTCCATTGTTTGACATCATACACCTCCATTCTTTGACTTCACACACCTCCGTTCCATGAATTCACACACCTCCATTCTATGAGTTCATACACCACCATTCTATGAGTTCACACACCTTCATTCTTACTTCAGCAACATCCATTCTATGACTTCAGACACCTCCATTCTATGACTTCACACACCTTCATTCTTACTTCAGCAACATCCATTCTATGACTTCATACACCTCCGTTCTATGACTTCACAAACCTCCATTCTGTGACTTCACACACCTCCATTCTGGGTTCACACACCTCCATTGTGTGACTTCACACACCTCCATTCTGACTTCACACACCTCCATTCTATGACTTCACACACTTGCATTCTATGACTTCACACATCTCCATTCTGTGACTTCACACACCTCCTCTCTGAGTTCACACACCTCCATTCTGTGTCTTCACACACCTCCATTCTGTGACTTCAGACACCTCCTTCTATGACTTCACACACCTTCATTCTGTGACTTCACACACCTCCATTCTATGACTTCACACACCTAGTTTCTGAGTTGACACACCTCCCTTCTGTGATTTCACACACCTCCAATCTGAGTTCACACACCTCCATTCTATGACTTCACACACCTCCATTTTGACTTCACACACCTCCATTCTACGAGTTCACACATTTCCATTCTGCCTTCACCCACCTACATTCTATGACTTCACTCAGCTCCATTCTGATTTCACACACCTCCATTTGTGAATTCACACACCACAATTTTGACTTCAAACACCTCCATTCTGTGACTTCACACACCTCCATTCTGTGACTTCACACATCTCCATTTTGACTTCACACACCTTCATTCTGTGACTTCACACACCCCCATTCTGTGACTTCACACACCTCCATTGTTTGACTTCACACACCTCCCTTCTTGGACTTCACACACCTCCATTCCATGACTTCACACACCTCCATTCTTTGAGTTCACAAACCTCCATTTTGACTTCACACACCTCCATTCCATGACTTCACACACCTTCATTCCTACTTCAGAAACATCCATTCTATGACTGCACATACCTCCATTCTATCACTTCACACACCTCCATTCTGAATTCACACAGCTCCATTCTATGACATCACACACCTCCATTCTGTGACTTCACACACTTCCATTCTATGACTTCACACACCTTCATTCTTACTTCACAAACATCCATTCTATGACTTCACACACCTCCATTCTATGACTTCACACACCTCCATTCTGTGACTTCCCACACCTCCATTCTATGTCTTCACACACCTCCATTATGACTTCACACACCTCCATTCTATGAGTTCACACACCACCATTCTAACTTCACACACCTCCATTCTATGACTTCACACTTCGCCATTGTGGTTTCACACTCCTCCATTCTGTGAATTCACAAAACTCCATTCTATGATTTCACACAACTCCATACTATGACTTCACACACCTCCATCTATGACTTCACACACCTCCAATCTGAGTTCACACACCTCCATTCTGTGACTTCACACACCTCCATTCTGACCTCACACACCAATGTATGACTTCACACACCTCCATTCTGTGACTTCACACACTTCCATTGGGACATCACACACCTCCATTCTATGAGTTCACATACCTCCATTCTATGACTTCACACACCTCCATTCTGACTTCACACACTTCTATTCTATGACTTCACAGACCTCGAATCTCTGACTTCACTCACCTCCACTCTATGACTTCACACTGCTCCATTCTATGACTTCCCACACCTCCTTTCTATGACTTCACCCACCTCTATTAGATGACTTCACACCTCCATTCTGACTTCAGATACCTCCATTCTTTGAATTCACACACCTCCATTCTATGACTTCACACACCTCCATTCTCTAACTTCACACACCTTCATTCTTACTTCAGAAACATCCATTCTATGACCTCACACAACTCCATTCTATGCCTTCACAAACCTCCATTCTGTGAATTCACACACCTCCATTCTGAGTTCACACAACTCCATTCGGTGACTTCACACACCTCCATTCTTACTTCACAAACCTCCATTCTATGACTTCACACACTTCCATTCTATGACTTCAAACACCTCCATTCTGTGATTTCTCACACCTCCATTCTGAGTTCACACACCTCCATTCTGTGACTTCACACACCTCCATCCCTTGACTTCACACACCTCCATTCTGTGACTTCACACACCTCCATTCTATGACTTCACACACCTCCATTCTATGACTTCAAACACCTCCATTCTCTGACTTCACACACCTCCATTCTTACTTCACACACCTCCATTCTATGACTTCACACACTTCCATTCTAGGACTTCACACACCTCCATTCTGTGACTTCACACACCTTCATTCTGAGTTCATACACCTCCATTCTGTGACTTCACACACCTCCATTCCCTGACTTCACACACCTCCATTCTGTGACTTCACACACCTCCATTCTGTGACTTCACACACCTCCATTCTGACTTCACACACCTCCATTCTATGACTTCACACACCTCCATTCTGTGACTTCAAATACCTCCATTCTGTGACTTCACACACCTCCATTGTGACTTCACACACCTCGATTCTATGACTTCACACACTTTCATTCTTACTTCCGAAACATCCATTCTATGACCTCACACACCTCCATTCTATGACTTCACAAACCTCCATTCTGTGACTTCCCACACCTCCATTCTGAGTTCACACATCTCCATTCTGTGACTTCACACACCTCCCTTCTGACTTCGCACACCTCCCTTCTGTGACTTCAAACACCTAGATTGTGAGTTCACCCATTTCCATTCTGTGACTTCACACACCTCCATTCTGTTACTTCACACACCTCCATTCTGTGGCTTCACACACCTCCATTCTATGACTTCACACACCTCCATTCTATGAATTCACACACCTCCATTCTGTGACTTCACACACCTCCATTGTATGACTTCACACACCTCTATTCTGTGACTTCACACACCTCCTTTCTGAGTTCACACAACTCCATTCTATGACTTCACACACCTGCATTGTGACTTCACCCACCTCCATTCTATGAGTTCACACACCTGCATTGTGACTTCACACACCTCCATTCCATGACTTCACACATCTCCATTCTGACTTCACACACCTCCATGCTGTGACTTCACACACCTCCATTCTACGACTTCACACACCTCCATTCTTTGACTTCACACACCTCCATTCTATGACTTCACACACCTCCACTGTGACTTCACAGAACTCCATTCTGTAACTTCACACACCTCCCTCTGTGAATTCACACACCTCCAATCTATGACTTCACACACTTCCAATCAATGACTTCACACACCTCCATTCTCTGACTTCATACACCTCCATTCTTACTTCACACACCTCCATTCTATGACTTCACACACTTCCATTCTAGGACTTCACACACCTCCATTCTGTGACTTCACACACCTTCATTCTGAGTTCATACACCTCCATTGTGTGACTTCACACACCTCCATTCCCAGAGTTCACACACCTCCATTTTGTGACTTCACACACCTCCATTCTGTGACTTCACACACCTCCATTCTGACTTCACACACCTCTATTCTATGACTTCACACACCTCCATTCTGTGACTTCAAATACCTCCATTGTGTGACTTCACACACCTCCATTGTGACTTCACACACCTCCATTCTATGAGTTCACACTTCTCCATTCTATGACTTCCCACACCTCCTTTCCATGACTTCACCCACAACCATTCTATGACTTCACACCTCCATTCTGACTTTACACACCTCCATTCTGTGACTTCACACACCTCCATTCCATGAGTTCACACACCTCCATTTTGACTTCAAACACCTGCATTCCATGACTTCACACACCTTCATTCTTACTTCAGAAACATCCATTCTATGACTTCACACACCTCCATTCTATAACTTCACACACCTCCATTCTATGACTTCACACACCTCCATTCTGTGACTTCACCCACCTCCATTCTATGTCTTCACACACCTCCATTGTGACTTCACACACGTCCATTCTATGAGTTCACACACCTCCATTCTGACTTCACACACCTCCATTCTATGACTTCACACTCCTCCATTCTGACTTCACACAGCTCCATTCTGTGAATTCACAAAATTCCATTCTATGATTTCACACACCTCCATACTGTGACTTCACACACCTCCATCTATGACTTCAAACACCTCCATTCTGAGTTCACACACCTCCATTCTGTGACTTCACACAATTCCATTCTGACTTCACACACCTCCAATATATGACTTCATACACCTCCATTCTGTGACTTCACACACTTCCATTGTGACGTCACACACCTCCATTCTATGAGTTCACACACGTCCATTCTAGGACTTCACACTCCTCAATTCTGTCATCACACAGCTCCATTCTATGTCTTCACAGACCTCGAATCTGTGACTTCACTCACCTCCATTCTATGACTTCACAGTCCTCTATTCTATGACTTCCCACAACTCCTTTCTATGACTTCACCCACCTCTATTCTATGACTTCACAGCTCCATTCTGACTTCACACACCTCCATTCTGTGACTTCACACACCTCCATTCTACGACTTCACACACCTCCATTCTATGACTTCACACACTTTCATTCTTAATTCAGAAACATCCATTCTATGACCTCACACACCTCCATTCTATGACTTCACAAACCTCCATTCTGTGACTTCACACACCTCCCTTCTGACTTCACACACCTCCCTTCTGTGACTTCAAAACACCTCCATTGTGAGTTCACCCATTTCCATTCTGTGACTTCACACACCTCCATTCTGTTACTTCACACACCTCCATTCTGTGACTTCACACACTTCCATTCTATGACTTCACACACCTCCATTCTATGAATTCACACACCTCCATTCTGTGACTTCACACACCTCCATTGTATGACTTCACACACCTCTATTCTGTGACTTCACACACCTCCTTTCTGAGTTCACACAACTCCATTCTATGACTTCACACACCTGCATTGTGACTTCACCCACCTCCATTCTATGACTTCACACATCTCCATTCTGACTTCACACACCTCCATGCTGTGACTTCACACACCTCCATTCTATGACTTCACACACCTCCATTCTTTGACTTCACACACCTCCATTCTATGACTTCACAAACCTCCTCTGTGACTTCACAGAACTCCATTCTGTGACTTCACACACCTCCCTCTGTGAATTCACACACCTCCAATCTATGACTTCACACACTTCCAATCAATGACTTCACACACCTCCATTCTATGACTTCACACACCTTCATTCTTACTTCAGCAACATCCATTCTATGACTTCATACACCTCCATTCTATGACTTCACAAACCTCCATTCTGTGACTTCACACACCTCCATTCTGGGTTCACACACCTCCATTCTGTGACTTCACACACCTCCATTCTGACTTCACACACCTCCATTCTATTACTTCACACACTTCCATTCTATGACTTCACACACCTCCATTCGATGACATCAAAAACCACCATTCTATGACTTCCCACACCTCCATTTTGACTTCACACACCTCCATTCTACGAGTTCACACACTTCCATTCTGCCTTCACCCACCTCCATTCTATGACTTCACTCAGCTCCATTCTGACTTCACACACCTCCATTTGTGAATTCACACACCACACTTTTGACTTCAAACACCTCCATTCTGTGACTTCACACACCTCCATTCTGTGACTTCACACACCTCCATTGTTTGACTTCACACACCTCCCTTCTTGGACTTCACACACCTCCATTCCATGACTTCACACACCTCCATTCTTTGAGTTCACAAACCTCCATTTTGCCTTCACACACCTCCATTCCATGACTTCACACACCTTCATTCCTACTTCAGAAACATCCATTCTATGACTGCACACACCTCCATTCTATCACTTCACAAACCTCCATTCTGAATTCACACAGCTCCATTCTATGACATCACACACCTCCATTCTGTGACTTCACACACTTCCATTCTATGACTTCACACACCTTCATTCTTACTTCACAATCATCCATTCTATGACTTCACACACCTCCATTCTATGACTTCACACACCTCCATTCTGTGACTTCACACATCTCCATTTTGACTTCACACACCTTCATTCTGTGACTTCACACACCTCCATTCTGTGACTTCACACACCTCCATTGTTTGACTTCACACACCTCCCTTCTTGGACTTCACACACCTCCATTCCATGACTTCACACACCTCCATTCTTTGAGTTCACAAACCTCCATTTTGACTTCACACACCTCCATTCCATGACTTCACACACCTTCATTCCTACTTCAGAAACATCCATTCTATGACTGCACACACCTCCATTCTATCACTTCACACACCTCCATTCTGAATTCACACAGCTCCATTCTATGACATCACACACCTCCATTCTGTGACTTCACACACTTCCATTCTATGACTTCACACACCTTCATTCTTACTTCACAAACATCCATTCTATGACTTCACACACCTCCATTCTATGACTTCACACACCTCCATTCTGTGACTTCACACACCTCCATTCTATGTCTTCACACACCTCCATTATGACTTCACACACCTCCATTCTATGAGTTCACACACCACCATTGTAACTTCACACACCTCCATTCTATGACTTCACACTTCGCCATTCTGACTTCACACTCCTCCATTCTGTGAATTCACAAAACTCCATTCTATGATTTCACACAACTCCATACTATGACTTCACACACCTCCATCTATGACTTCACACACCTCCAATCTGAGTTCACACACCTCCATTCTGTGACTTCACACACCTCCATTCTGACCTCACACACCAATGTATGACTTCACACACCTCCATTCTGTGACTTCACACACTTCCATTGTGACATCACACACCTCCATTCTATGAGTTCACATACCTCCATTCTATGACTTCACACACCTCCATTCTGACTTCACACACTTCTATTCTATGACTTCACAGACCTCGAATCTGTGACTTCACTCACCTCCACTCTATGACTTCACACTGCTCCATTCTATGACTTCCCACACCTCCTTTCTATGACTTCACCCACCTCTATTAGACGACTTCACACCTCCATTCTGACTTCAGATACCTCCATTCTTTGAATTCACACACCTCCATTCTATGACTTCACAGACCTCCATTCTCTGACTTCATACACCTTCATTCTTACTTCAGAAACATCCATTCTATGACCTCACACAACTCCATTCTATGCCTTCACAAACCTCCATTCTGTGAATTCACACACCTCCATTCTGAGTTCACACAACTCCATTCGGTGACTTCACACACCTCCATTCTTACTTCACAAACCTCCATTCTATGACTTCACGCACTTCCATTCTATGACTTCAAACACCTCCATTCTGTGATTTCTCACACCTCCATACTGAGTTCACACACCTCCATTCTGTGACTTCACACACCTCCATTCCGTGACTTCACACACCTCCATTCTGTGACTTCACACACCTCCATTCTATGACTTCACACACCTCCATTCTGTGTCTTCACACACCTCCATTCTGTGACTTCAGACACCTCCTTCTATGACTTCACACACCTTCATTCTGTGACTTCACACACCTCCATTCTATGACTTCACACACCTAGTTTCTGAGTTGACACACCTCCCTTCTGTGATTTCACACACCTCCAATCTGAGTTCACACACCTCCATTCTATGACTTCACACACCTCCATTTTGACTTCACACACCTCCATTCTACGAGTTCACACATTTCCATTCTGCCTTCACCCACCTACATTCTATGACTTCACTCAGCTCCATTCTGATTTCACACACCTCCATTTGTGAATTCACACACCACAATTTTGACTTCAAACACCTCCATTCTGTGACTTCACACACCTCCATTCTGTGACTTCACACATCTCCATTTTGACTTCACACACCTTCATTCTGTGACTTCACACACCCCCATTCTGTGACTTCACACACCTCCATTGTTTGACTTCACACACCTCCCTTCTTGGACTTCACACACCTCCATTCCATGACTTCACACACCTCCATTCTTTGAGTTCACAATCCTCCATTTTGACTTCACACACCTCCATTCCATGACTTCACACACCTTCATTCCTACTTCAGAAACATCCATTCTATGACTGCACATACCTCCATTCTATCACTTCACACACCTCCATTCTGAATTCACACAGCTCCATTCTATGACATCACACACCTCCATTCTGTGACTTCACACACTTCCATTCTATGACTTCACACACCTTCATTCTTACTTCACAAACATCCATTCTATGACTTCACACACCTCCATTCTATGACTTCACACACCTCCATTCTGTGACTTCCCACACCTCCATTCTATGTCTTCACACACCTCCATTATGACTTCACACACCTCCATTCTATGAGTTCACACACCACCATTCTAACTTCACACACCTCCATTCTATGACTTCACACTTCGCCATTGTGGTTTCACACTCCTCCATTCTGTGAATTCACAAAACTCCATTCTATGATTTCACACAACTCCATACTATGACTTCACACACCTCCATCTATGACTTCACACACCTCCAATCTGAGTTCACACACCTCCATTCTGTGACTTCACACACCTCCATTCTGACCTCACACACCAATGTATGACTTCACACACCTCCATTCTGTGACTTCACACACTTCCATTGTGACATCACACACCTCCATTCTATGAGTTCACATACCTCCATTCTATGACTTCACACACCTCCATTCTGACTTCACACACTTCTATTCTATGACTTCACAGACCTCGAATCTCTGACTTCACTCACCTCCACTCTATGACTTCACACTGCTCCATTCTATGACTTCCCACACCTCCTTTCTATGACTTCACCCACCTCTATTAGATGACTTCACACCTCCATTCTGACTTCAGATACCTCCATTCTTTGAATTCACACACCTCCATTCTATGACTTCACACACCTCCATTCTCTAACTTCACACACCTTCATTCTTACTTCAGAAACATCCATTCTATGACCTCACACAACTCCATTCTATGCCTTCACAAACCTCCATTCTGTGAATTCACACACCTCCATTCTGAGTTCACACAACTCCATTCGGTGACTTCACACACCTCCATTCTTACTTCACAAACCTCCATTCTATGACTTCACACACTTCCATTCTATGACTTCAAACACCTCCATTCTGTGATTTCTCACACCTCCATTCTGAGTTCACACACCTCCATTCTGTGACTTCACACACCTCCATCCCGTGACTTCACACACCTCCATTCTGTGACTTCACACACCTCCATTCTATGACTTCACACACCTCCATTCTATGACTTCAAACACCTCCATTCTCTGACTTCACACACCTCCATTCTTACTTCACACACCTCCATTCTATGACTTCACACACTTCCATTCTAGGACTTCACACACCTCCATTCTGTGACTTCACACACCTTCATTCTGAGTTCATACACCTCCATTCTGTGACTTCACACACCTCCATTCCCTGACTTCACACACCTCCATTCTGTGACTTCACACACCTCCATTCTGTGACTTCACACACCTCCATTCTGACTTCACACACCTCCATTCTATGACTTCACCCACCTCCATTCTGTGACTTCAAATACCTCCATTCTGTGACTTCACACACCTCCATTGTGACTTCACACACCTCGATTCTATGACTTCACACACTTTCATTCTTACTTCAGAAACATCCATTCTATGACCTCACACACCTCCATTCTATGACTTCACAAACCTCCATTCTGTGACTTCCCACACCTCCATTCTGAGTTCACACATCTCCATTCTGTGACTTCACACACCTCCCTTCTGACTTCACACACCTCCCTTCTGTGACTTCAAACACCTAGCTTGTGAGTTCACCCATTTCCATTCTGTGACTTCACACACCTCCATTCTGTTACTTCACACACCTCCATTCTGTGGCTTCACACACCTCCATTCTATGACTTCACACACCTCCATTCTATGAATTCACACACCTCCATTCTGTGACTTCACACACCTCCATTGTATGACTTCACACACCTCTATTCTGTGACTTCACACACCTCCTTTCTGAGTTCACACAACTCCATTCTATGACTTCACACACCTGCATTGTGACTTCACCCACCTCCATTCTATGAGTTCACACACCTGCATTGTGACTTCACACACCTCCATTCCATGACTTCACACATCTCCATTCTGACTTCACACACCTCCATGCTGTGACTTCACACACCTCCATTCTACGACTTCACACACCTCCATTCTTTGACTTCACACACCTCCATTCTATGACTTCACACACCTCCACTGTGACTTCACAGAACTCCATTCTGTAACTTCACACACCTCCCTCTGTGAATTCACACACCTCCAATCTATGACTTCACACACTTCCAATCAATGACTTCACACACCTCCATTCTCTGACTTCATACACCTCCATTCTTACTTCACACACCTCCATTCTATGACTTCACACACTTCCATTCTAGGACTTCACACACCTCCATTCTGTGACTTCACACACCTTCATTCTGAGTTCATACACCTCCATTGTGTGACTTCACACACCTCCATTCCCAGAGTTCACACACCTCCATTTTGTGACTTCACACACCTCCATTCTGTGACTTCACACACCTCCATTCTGACTTCACACACCTCTATTCTATGACTTCACACACCTCCATTCTGTGACTTCAAATACCTCCATTGTGTGACTTCACACACCTCCATTGTGACTTCACACACCTCCATTCTATGAGTTCACACTTCTCCATTCTATGACTTCCCACACCTCCTTTCCATGACTTCACCCACAACCATTCTATGACTTCACACCTCCATTCTGACTTTACACACCTCCATTCTGTGACTTCACACACCTCCATTCCATGAGTTCACACACCTCCATTTTGACTTCAAACACCTGCATTCCATGACTTCACACACCTTCATTCTTACTTCAGAAACATCCATTCTATGACTTCACACACCTCCATTCTATAACTTCACACACCTCCATTCTATGACTTCACACACCTCCATTCTGTGACTTCACCCACCTCCATTCTATGTCTTCACACACCTCCATTGTGACTTCACACACGTCCATTCTATGAGTTCACACACCTCCATTCTGACTTCACACACCTCCATTCTATGACTTCACACTCCTCCATTCTGACTTCACACAGCTCCATTCTGTGAATTCACAAAATTCCATTCTATGATTTCACACACCTCCATACTGTGACTTCACACACCTCCCTCTATGACTTCAAACACCTCCATTCTGAGTTCACACACCTCCATTC
This sequence comes from Megascapheus bottae, assembly GCA_024803745.1. Classification (NCBI taxonomy): domain Eukaryota; kingdom Metazoa; phylum Chordata; class Mammalia; order Rodentia; family Geomyidae; genus Megascapheus; species Megascapheus bottae. The sequence goes on along the minus strand of JANJXV010000487.1, from coordinate 453,229 downwards.
TGTGACTTCACACAATTCCATTATGACTTCACACACCTCCAATATATGACTTCATACACCTCCATTCTGTGACTTCACACACTTCCATTGTGACGTCACACACCTCCATTCTATGAGTTCACACACGTCCATTCTAGGACTTCACACTCCTCAATTCTGACATCACACAGCTCCATTCTATGTCTTCACAGACCTCGAATCTGTGACTTCACTCACCTCCATTCTATGACTTCACAGTCCTCTATTCTATGACTTCCCACAACTCCTTTCTATGACTTCACCCACCTCTATTCTATGACTTCACAGCTCCATTCTGACTTCACACACCTCCATTCTGTGACTTCACACACCTCAATTCTACGACTTCACACACCTCCATTCTATGACTTCACACACTTTCATTCTTAATTCAGAAACATCCATTCTATGACCTCACACACCTCCATTCTATGACTTCACAAACCTCCATTCTGTGACTTCACACACCTCCCTTCTGACTTCACACACCTCCCTTCTGTGACTTCAAACACCTCCATTGTGAGTTCACCCATTTCCATTCTGTGACTTCACACACCTCCATTCTGTTACTTCACACACCTCCATTCTGTGACTTCACACACTTCCATTCTATGACTTCACACACCTCCATTCTATGAATTCACACACCTCCATTCTGTGACTTCACACACCTCCATTGTATGACTTCACACACCTCTATTCTGTGACTTCACACACCTCCTTTCTGAGTTCACACAACTCCATTCTATGACTTCACACACCTGCATTGTGACTTCACCCACCTCCATTCTATGACTTCACACATCTCCATTCTGACTTCACACACCTCCATGCTGTGACTTCACACACATCCATTCTATGACTTCACACACCTCCATTCTTTGACTTCACACACCTCCATTCTATGACTTCACACACCTCCTCTGTGACTTCACAGAACTCCATTCTGTGACTTCACACACCTCCCTCTGTGAATTCACACACCTCCAATCTATGACTTCACACACTTCCAATCAATGACTTCACACACCTCCATTCTATGACTTCACACACCTTCATTCTTACTTCAGCAACATCCATTCTATGACTTCATACACCTCCATTCTATGACTTCACAAACCTCCATTCTGTGACTTCACACACCTCCATTCTGGGTTCACACACCTCCATTCTGTGACTTCACACACCTCCATTCTGACTTCACACACCTCCATTCTATTACTTCACACACTTCCATTCTATGACTTCACACACCTCCATTCGTTGACATCAAAAACCACCATTCTATGACTTCCCACACCTCCATTTTGACTTCACACACCTCCATTCTACGAGTTCACACACTTCCATTCTGCCTTCACCCACCTCCATTCTATGACTTCACTCAGCTCCATTCTGACTTCACACACCTCCATTTGTGAATTCACACACCACAATTTTGACTTCAAACACCTCCATTCTGTGACTTCACACACCTCCATTCTGTGACTTCACACACCTCCATTGTTTGACTTCACACACCTCCCTTCTTGGACTTCACACACCTCCATTCCATGACTTCACACACCTCCATTCTTTGAGTTCACAAACCTCCATTTTGACTTCACACACCTCCATTCCATGACTTCACACACCTTCATTCCTACTTCAGAAACATCCATTCTATGACTGCACACACCTCCATTCTATCACTTCACAAACCTCCATTCTGAATTCACACAGCTCCATTCTATGACATCACACACCTCCATTCTGTGACTTCACACACTTCCATTCTATGACTTCACACACCTTCATTCTTACTTCACAATCATCCATTCTATGACTTCACACACCTCCATTCTATGACTTCACACACCTCCATTCTGTGACTTCACACATCTCCATTTTGACTTCACACACCTTCATTCTGTGACTTCACACACCTCCATTCTGTGACTTCACACACCTCCATTGTTTGACTTCACACACCTCCCTTCTTGGACTTCACACACCTCCATTCCATGACTTCACACACCTCCATTCTTTGAGTTCACAAACCTCCATTTTGACTTCACACACCTCCATTCCATGACTTCACACACCTTCATTCCTACTTCAGAAACATCCATTCTATGATTGCACACACCTCCATTCTATCACTTCACAAACCTCCATTCTGAATTCACACAGCTCCATTCTATGACATCACACACCTCCATTCTGTGACTTCACACACTTCCATTCTATGACTTCACACACCTTCATTCTTACTTCACAATCATCCATTCTATGACTTCACACACCTCCATTCTATGACTTCACACACCTCCATTCTGTGACTTCACACATCTCCATTTTGACTTCACACACCTTCATTCTGTGACTTCACACACCTCCATTCTGTGACTTCACACACCTCCATTGTTTGACTTCACACACCTCCCTTCTTGGACTTCACACACCTCCATTCCATGACTTCACACACCTCCATTCTTTGAGTTCACAAACCTCCATTTTGACTTCACACACCTCCATTCCATGACTTCACACACCTTCATTCCTACTTCAGAAACATCCATTCTATGACTGCACACACCTCCATTCTATCACTTCACACACCTCCATTCTGAATTCACACAGCTCCATTCTATGACATCACACACCTCCATTCTGTGACTTCACACACTTCCATTCTATGACTTCACACACCTTCATTCTTACTTCACAAACATCCATTCTATGACTTCACACACCTCCATTCTATGACTTCACACACCTCCATTCTGTGACTTCACACACCTCCATTCTATGTCTTCACACACCTCCATTATGACTTCACACACCTCCATTCTATGAGTTCACACACCACCATTGTAACTTCACACACCTCCATTCTATGACTTCACACTTCGCCATTCTGACTTCACACTCCTCCATTCTGTGAATTCACAAAACTCCATTCTATGATTTCACACAACTCCATACTATGACTTCACACACCTCCATCTATGACTTCACACACCTCCAATCTGAGTTCACACACCTCCATTCTGTGACTTCACACACCTCCATTCTGACCTCACACACCAATGTATGACTTCACACACCTCCATTCTGTGACTTCACACACTTCCATTGTGACATCACACACCTCCATTCTATGAGTTCACATACCTCCATTCTATGACTTCACACACCTCCATTCTGACTTCACACACTTCTATTCTATGACTTCACAGACCTCGAATCTGTGACTTCACTCACCTCCACTCTATGACTTCACACTGCTCCATTCTATGACTTCCCACACCTCCTTTCTATGACTTCACCCACCTCTATTAGATGACTTCACACCTCCATTCTGACTTCAGATACCTCCATTCTTTGAATTCACACACCTCCATTCTATGACTTCACAGACCTCCATTCTCTGACTTCATACACCTTCATTCTTACTTCAGAAACATCCATTCTATGACCTCACACAACTCCATTCTATGCCTTCACAAACCTCCATTCTGTGAATTCACACACCTCCATTCTGAGTTCACACAACTCCATTCGGTGACTTCACACACCTCCATTCTTACTTCACAAACCTCCATTCTATGACTTCACACACTTCCATTCTATGACTTCAAACACCTCCATTCTGTGATTTCTCACACCTCCATACTGAGTTCACACACCTCCATTCTGTGACTTCACACACCTCCATTCCGTGACTTCACACACCTCCATTCTGTGACTTCACACACCTCCATTCTATGACTTCACACACCTCCATTCTATGACTTCAAACACCTCCATTCTCTGACTTCACACACCTCCATTCTTACTTCACACACCTCCATTCTACGACATCACACACTTCCATTCTAGGACTTCACACACCTCCATTCTGTGACTTCACACACCTTCATTCTGAGTTCATACACCTCCATTCTGTGACTTCACACACCTCCATTCCCTGACTTCACACACCTCCATTCTGTGACTTCACACACCTCCATTCTGTGACTTCACACACCTCCATTCTGACTTCACACACCTCCATTCTATGACTTCACACACCTCCATTCTGTGACTTCAAATACCTCCATTCTGTGACTTCACACACCTCCATTGTGACTTCACACACCTCCATTCTATGAGTTCACACACCTCCATTCTGACTTCACAAACCTCCATTCTATGACTTCACAGACGTTGAATATGTGACTTCACTCACCTCCACTCTATTACTTCACACTTCTCCATTCTATGACATCCCACACCTCCTTTCCATGACTTCACCCACCCCCATTCTATGACTTCACACCTCCATTCTGACTTCACACACCTCCATTCTGTGACTTCACACACCTCCATTCTATGACTTCACACACCTCCATTCTTTGACTTCACACACCTCCATTCTATGACTTCACACACCTCCACTGTGACTTCACAGAACTCCATTCTGTGACTTCACACACCTCCCTCTGTGAATTCACACACCTCCAATCTATGACTTCACACACTTCCAATCAATGACTTCACACACCTCCTTTCCATGACTTCACCCACCCCCATTCTATGACTTCACACCTCCATTCTGACTTCACACACCTTCATTCAGAGTTCATACACCTCCATTCTGTGATTTCACACACCTCCATTCCCTGACTTCACACACCTCCATTCTGTGACTTCACACACCTCCATTCTATGACTTCACACACCTAAATTCTATGACTTCACACACCTCCATTCTATGTCTTCACACACCTCCATTGTGACTTAACACACGTCCATTCTATGAGTTCACACACCTCCATTCTGACTTCACACACCTCCTTTCTATGACTTCACACTCCTCCATTCTGACTTCACACAGCTCCATTCTGTGAATTCACAAAATTCCATTCTATGATTTCACACACCTCCATACTGTGACTTCACACACCTCCATCTATGACTTCAAACACCTCCATTCTGATTTCACACACCTCCATTCTGTGACTTCACACACCTCCATTCTGACTTCACACACCTCCAATATATGACTTCACACACCTCCATTCCGTGACTTCACACACTTCCATTGTGACGTTACACACCTCCATTCTATGAGTTCACACACGTCCATTCTAGGACTTCACACTCCTCAATTCTGGCATCACACAGCTCCATTCTTTGACTTCACACTCCTCTATTCTATGACTTCCCACAACTCCTTTCTATGACTTCACCCACCTATATTCTATGACTTCACACCTCCATTCTGACTTCACACACCTCCATTCTCTGACTTCACACACCTCCATTCTATGACTTCACACACCTCCATTCTATGACTTCACACACCTTCATTCTTACTTCAGAAACATCCATTCTATGACCTCACACACCTCCATTCTATGACTTCACAAACCTCCATTCTGTGACTTCCCACACCTCCATTCTGAGTTCACACATCTCCATTCTGTGACTTCACACACCTCCCATCTGACTTCACACACCTCCCTTCTGTGACTTCACACACCTCCATTGTGAGTTCACCCACTTCCATTCTGTGACTTCACACACCTCCATTCTGTGACTTCACACACCTCCATTCTGTGACTTCACACACCTCCTTTCTATGACTTCACACACCTCCATTCTATGAATTCACAAACCTCTATTCTGTGACTTCACACACCTCCATTGTATGACTTCACACACCTCTATTCTGTGACTTCACACACCTCCTTTCTGAGTTCACACAACTCCATTCTATGACTTCACACACCTGCATTGTGACTTCACCCACCTCCATTCTATGAGTTCACACACCTGCATTGTGACTTCACACACCTCCATTCTATGACTTCACACATCTCCATTCTGACTTCACACACCTCCATGCTGTGACTTCACAAACCTCCATTCTATGACTTCACACACCTCCATTCTTTGACTTCACACACCTCCATTCTATGACTTCACACACCTCCACTGTGACTTCACAGAACTCCATTCTGTGACTTCACACACCTCCCTCTGTGACTTCACACACCTCCAATCTATGACTTCACACACTTACAATCTATGACTTCACACACCTCAATTCTATGACTTCACACACCTCCATTCTATGACTTCACACACCTGCATTCTGACTTCACACACCTCCATTCTCTGACTTCACACACCTCCATTCTATGACTTCACACACCTCCATTCTGTAACTTCACACACTTCCAATATTTGACTTCACAAACCTCCATTCCATGACTTCATACACCTCCATTCTATGACTTCACACACATCCATTCTTTGACTTCACACACCTCCATTTTGACTTCACACACCTCCATTCTGTGAGTTCACACACATCCATTCTTTGACTTCACACACCACAATTTTGGCTTCACACAAGTCCATTCATTGACTTCACACTCCTCCATTATCTGACTTCACACACCTCCATTTTGACTTCACACACTTCCATTCTGTGACTTCACACACCTCCATTCTATAACTTCACACACCTCCCTTCTCTGAATTCACACACCGCCATTCTGTGACTTCACACACCTCCATTTTGAGTTCACCCACTTCCATTCTGTGACTTCACACACCTCCATTCTATGACTTCACATACCTCATTTCTGAGTTGACACACCTACATTTTGTGACTTCACATACCTCTAATCTAACTTCACACACCCCCATTCTATGACTTCAACCACCTCCGTTCTGTGACTTCAAAAACCACCATTCTATGACTTCACACATCTCCATTGTGACTTCACACACCTCCATTCTATGAGTTCACACAGCTCCGTTCTGACTTCACACACCTCCATTCTATGACTTCGCACACCTGTATTCTCACTTCACACATCTCCATTCTGTGACTTCACATTCCTCCTTTCTTTGACTTCACACCCCTCCATTCTGTGCCTACACACACCTCCATTCTGTGACTTTACAGACCTCCATTCTGTGACTTCACACACCTCCCTTCTGTGACTTCACACACCTGCATTCTATGACTTCACAAACCTCCATTCTAAGACTTCACACACCTCCATTCTATGACTTCACACACTTCCATTGTTTGACATCATACACCTCCATTCTTTGACTTCACACACCTCCGTTCCATGAATTCACACACCTCCATTCTATGAGTTCATACACCACCATTCTATGAGTTCACACACCTTCATTCTTACTTCAGCAACATCCATTCTATGACTTCAGACACCTCCATTCTATGACTTCACACACCTTCATTCTTACTTCAGCAACATCCATTCTATGACTTCATACACCTCCGTTCTATGACTTCACAAACCTCCATTCTGTGACTTCACACACCTCCATTCTGGGTTCACACACCTCCATTGTGTGACTTCACACACCTCCATTCTGACTTCACACACCTCCATTCTATGACTTCACACACTTCCATTCTATGACTTCACACATCTCCTTTCTGTGACTTCACACACCTCCTCTCTGAGTTCACACACCTCCATTCTGTGTCTTCACACACCTCCATTCTGTGACTTCAGACACCTCCTTCTATGACTTCACACACCTTCATTCTGTGACTTCACACACCTCCATTCTATGACTTCACACACCTAGTTTCTGAGTTGACACACCTCCCTTCTGTGATTTCACACACGTCCAATCTGAGTTCACACACCTTCATTCTATGACTTCACACACCTCCATTTTGACTTCACACACCTCCATTCTACGAGTTCACACATTTCCATTCTGCCTTCACCCACCTCCATTCTATGACTTCACTCAGCTCCATTCTGATTTCACACACCTCCATTTGTGAATTCACACACCACAATTTTGACTTCAAACACCTCCATTCTGTGACTTCACACACCTTCATTCTGTGACTTCACACACCCCCATTCTGTGACTTCACACACCTCCATTGTTTGACTTCACACACCTCCCTTCTTGGACTTCACACACCTCCATTCCATGACTTCACACACCTCCATTCTTTGAGTTCACAAACCTCCATTTTGACTTCACACACCTCCATTCCATGACTTCACACACCTTCATTCCTACTTCAGAAACATCCATTCTATGACTGCACACACCTCCATTCTATCACTTCACACACCTCCATTCTGAATTCACACAGCTCCATTCTATGACATCACACACCTCCATTCTGTGACTTCACACACTTCCATTCTATGACTTCACACACCTTCATTCTTACTTCACAAACATCCATTCTATGACTTCACACACCTCCATTCTATGACTTCACACACCTCCATTCTGTGACTTCACACACCTCCATTCTATGTCTTCACACACCTCCATTATGACTTCACACACCTCCATTCTATGAGTTCACACACCACCATTCTAACTTCACACACCTCCATTCTATGACTTCACACTTCGCCATTGTGGTTTCACACTCCTCCATTCTGTGAATTCACAAAACTCCATTCTATGATTTCACACAACTCCATACTATGACTTCACACACCTCCATCTATGACTTCACACACCTCCAATCTGAGTTCACACACCTCCATTCTGTGACTTCACACACCTCCATTCTGACCTCACACACCAATGTATGACTTCACACACCTCCATTCTGTGACTTCACACACTTCCATTGTGACATCACACACCTCCATTCTATGAGTTCACATACCTCCATTCTATGACTTCACACACCTCCATTCTGACTTCACACACTTCTATTCTATGACTTCACAGACCTCGAATCTGTGACTTCAATCACCTCCACTCTATGACTTCACACTGCTCCATTCTATGACTTCCCACATCTCCTTTCTATGACTTCACCCACCTCTATTAGATGACTTCACACCTCCATTCTGACTTCAGATACCTCCATTCTTTGAATTCACACACCTCCATTCTATGACTTCACAGACCTCCATTCTCTGACTTCACACACCTTCATTCTTACTTCAGAAACATCCATTCTATGACCTCACACAACTCCATTCTATGCCTTCACAAACCTCCATTCTGTGAATTCACACACCTCCATTCTGAGTTCACACAACTCCATTCGGTGACTTCACACACCTCCATTCTTACTTCACAAACCTCCATTCTATGACTTCACACACTTCCATTCTATTACTTCAAACACCTCCATTCTGTGATTTCTCACACCTCCATTCTGAGTTCACACACCTCCATTCTGTGACTTCACACACCTCCATTCCGTGACTTCACACACCTCCATTCTGTGACTTCACACACCTCCATTCTATGACTTCACACACCTCCATTCTATGACTTCAAACACCTCCATTCTCTGACTTCACACACCTCCATTCTTACTTCACACACCTCCATTCTATGACTTCACACACTTCCATTCTAGGACTTCACACACCTCCATTCTGTGACTTCACACACCTTCATTCTGAGTTCATACACCTCCATTCTGTGACTTCACACACCTCCATTCCCTGACTTCACACACCTCCATTCTGTGACTTCACACACCTCCATTCTGTGACTTCACACACCTCCATTCTGACTTCACACACCTCCATTCTATGACTTCACACACCTCCATTCTTTGACTTCAAATACCTCCATTCTGTGACTTCACACACCTCCATTGTGACTTCACACACCTCCATTCTATGAGTTCACACACCTCCATTCTGACTTCACAATCCTCCATTCTATGACTTCACAGACTTTGAATATGTGACTTCACTCACCTCCACTCTATTACTTCACACTTCTCCATTCTATGACATCCCACACCTCCTTTCCATGACTTCACCCACCCCCATTCTATGACTTCACACCTCCATTCTGACTTCACACACCTCCATTCTGTGACTTCACACACCTCCATTCTATGACTTCACACACCTCCATTCTTTGACTTCACACACCTCCATTCTATGACTTCACACACCTCCACTGTGACTTCACAGAACTCCATTCTGTGACTTCACACACCTCCCTCTGTGAATTCACACACCTCCAATCTATGACTTCACACACTTCCAATCAATGACTTCACACACCTCCTTTCCATGACTTCACCCACCCCCATTCTATGACTTCACACCTCCATTCTGACTTCACACACCTTCATTCAGAGTTCATACACCTCCATTCTGTGATTTCACACACCTCCATTCCCTGACTTCACACACCTCCATTCTGTGACTTCACACACCTCCATTCTATGACTTCACACACCTAAATTCTGTGACTTCACACACCTCCATTCTATGTCTTCACACACCTCCATTGTGACTTAACACACGTCCATTCTATGAGTTCACACACCTCCATTCTGACTTCACACACCTCCTTTCTATGACTTCACACTCCTCCATTCTGACTTCACACAGCTCCATTCTGTGAATTCACAAAATTCCATTCTATGATTTCACACACCTCCATACTGTGACTTCACACACCTCCATCTATGACTTCAAACACCTCCATTCTGATTTCACACACCTCCATTCTGTGACTTCACACACCTCCATTCTGACTTCACACACCTCCAATATATGACTTCACACACCTCCATTGCGTGACTTCACACACTTCCATTGTGACGTTACACACCTCCATTCTATGAGTTCACACACGTCCATTCTAGGACTTCACACTCCTCAATTCTGGCATCACACAGCTCCATTCTTTGACTTCACACTCCTCTATTCTATGACTTCCCACAACTCCTGTCTATGACTTCACCCACCTCTATTCTATGACTTCACACCTCCATTCTGACTTCACACACCTCCATTCTCTGACTTCACACACCTCCATTCTATGACTTCACACACCTCCATTCTATGACCTCACACACCTCCATTCTATGACTTCACAAACCTCCATTCTGTGACTTCCCACACATCCATTCTGAGTTCACACATCTCCATTCTGTGACTTCACACACCTCCCTTCTGACTTCACACACCTCCCTTCTGTGACTTCACACACCTCCACTGTGAGTTCACCCACTTCCATTCTGTGACTTCACACACCTCCATTCTGTGACTTCACACACCTCCATTCTGTGACTTCACACACCTCCTTTCTATGACTTCACACACCTCCATTCTATGAATTCACAAACCTCTATTCTGTGACTTCACACACCTCCATTTTATGACTTCACACACCTCTATTCTGTGACTTCACACACCTCCTTTCTGAGTTCACACAACTCCATTCTATGACTTCACACACCTGCATTGTGACTTCACCCACCTCCATTCTATGAGTTCACACACCTGCATTGTGACTTCACACACCTCCATTCTATGACTTCAAACATCTCCATTCTGACTTCACTCACCTCCATGCTGTGACTTCACAAACCTCCATTCTATGACTTCACACATCTCCATTCTTTGACTTCACACACCTCCATTCTATGACTTCACACACCTCCACTGTGACTTCACAGAACTCCATTCTGTGACTTCACACACCTCCCTCTGTGACTTCACACACCTCCACTCTATGACTTCACACACTTACAATCTATGACTTCACACACCTCAATTCTAGGACTTCACACACCTCCATTCTATGACTTCACACACCTGCATTCTGACTTCACACACCTCCATTCTCTGACTTCACACACCTCCATTCTATGACTTCACACACCTCCATTCTGTAACTTCACACACTTCCAATGTTTGACTTCACAAACCTCCATTCCATGACTTCATACACCTCCATTCTATGACTTCACACACATCCATTCTTTGACTTCACACACCTCCATTTTGACTTCACACACCTCCATTCCGTGAGTTCACACACATCCATTCTTTGACTTCACACACCACAATTTTGGCTTCACACATGTCCATTCACTGACTTCACACTCCTCCATTATCTGACTTCACACACCTCCATTTTGACTTCACACACTTCCATTCTGTGACTTCACACACCTCCATTCTATTACTTCACACACCTCCCTTCTCTGAATTCACACACCGCCATTCTGTGACTTCACACACCTCCATTTTGAGTTCACCCACTTCCATTCTGTGACTTCACACACCTCCATTCTATGACTTCACATACCTCATTTCTGAGTTGACACACCTACATTTTGTGACTTCACATACCTCTAATCTAACTTCACACACCTCCATTCTATGACTTCACACACCTCCATTCTGTGACTTCAAAAACCACCATTCTATGACTTCACACATCTCCATTGTGACTTCACACACCTCCATTCTATGAGTTCACACAGCTCCGTTCTGACTTCACACACCTCCATTCTATGACTTCGCACACCTGTATTCTCACTTCACACATCTCCATTCTGTGACTTCACATTCCTCCTTTCTTTGACTTCACACCCCTCCATTCTGTGCCTACACACACCTCCACTCTGTGACTTTACAGACCTCCATTCTGTGACTTCACACACCTGCATTCTATGACTTCACAGACCTCCATTCTAAGACTTCACACACCTCCATTCTATTACTTCACACACTTCCATTGTTTGACATCATACACCTCCATTCTTTGACTTCACACACCTCCGTTCCATGAATTCACACACCTCCATTCTATGAGTTCATACACCACCATTCTATGAGTTCAGACACCTTCATTCTTACTTCAGCAACATCCATTCTATGACTTCAGACACCTCCATTCTATGACTTCACACACCTTCATTCTTACTTCAGCAACATCCATTCTATGACTTCATACCCCTCCGTTCTATGACTTCACAAACCTCCATTCTGTGACTTCACACACCTCCATTCTGGGTTCACACACCTCCATTGTGTGACTTCACACACCTCCATTCTGACTTCACACACCTCCATTCTATGACTTCACACACTTCCATTCTATGACTTCACACACCTGCATTCTGTGACTTCACACACCTCCTCTCTGAGTTCACACACCTCCATTCTGTGTCTTCACACACCTCCATTCTGTGACTTCAGACACCTCCTTCTATGACTTCACACACCTTCATTCTGTGACTTCACACACCTCCAATCTATGACTTCACACACCTAGTTTCTGAGTTGACACACCTCCCTTCTGTGATTTCGCACACCTCCAATCTGAGTTCACACACCTCCATTCTATGACTTCGCACACCTCCATTTTGACTTCACACACCTCCATTCTACGAGTTCACACATTTCCATTCTGCCTTCACCCACCTCCATTCTATGACTTCACTCAGCTCCATTCTGATTTCACACACCTCCATTTGTGAATTCACACACCACAATTTTGACTTCAAACACCTCCATTCTGTGACTTCACACACCTCCATTCTGTGACTTCACACACCTCCATTTTGACTTCACACACCTTCATTCTGTGACTTCACACACCTCCATTCTGTGACTTCACACACCTCCATTGTTTGACTTCACACACCTCCCTTCTTGGACTTCACACACCTCCATTCCATGACTTCACACACCTCCATTCTTTGAGTTCACAAACCTCCATTTTGACTTCACACACTTCCATTCTATGACTTCACACACCTTCATTCCTACTTCAGAAACATCCATTCTACGACTCCACACACCTCCATTCTATCACTTCACACACCTCCATTCTGAATTCACACAGCTCCATTCTATGACGTCACACACCTCCATTCTGTGACTTCACACACTTCCATTCTATGACTTCACACACCTTCATTCTTACTTCACAATCATCCATTCTATGACTTCACACACCTCCATTCTATGACTTCACACACCTCCATTCTGTGACTTCACACACCTCCATTCTATGTCTTCACACACCTCCATTATGACTTCACACACCTCCATTCTTTGAGTTCACACAACTCCATTCTAACTTCACACACCTCCATTCTATGACTTCACACTTCGCCATTCTGACTTCACACTCCTCCATTCTGTGAATTCACAAAACTCCATTCTATGATTTCACACAACTCCATACTATGACTTCACACACCTCCATCTATGACTTCACACACCTCCAATCTGAGTTCACACACCTCCATTCTGTGACTTCACACACCTCCATTCTGACCTCACATACCAATGTATGACTTCACACACCTCCATTCTGTGACTTCACACACCTCCATTCCCTGACTTCACGCACCTCCATTCTGTGACTTCTCACACCTCCATTCTGTGACTTCACACACCTCCATTCTGACTTCACACACCTCCATTCTATGACTTCACACATCTCCATTCTGTGACTTCAAATACCTCCATTCTATGACTTCACTCACCTACATTGTGACTTCACAAACCTCCATTCTATGACTTCACAGACTTTGAGTATGTGACTTCACTCACCTCCACTCTATGACTTCACACTTCTCTAGTCTATGACTTCCCACACCTCCTTTCCATGACTTCACCCACCCCCATTCTATGACTTCACACCTCCATTCTGACTTCAACACCTCCATTCTGTGACTTCACACACCTCCATTCTATGAGTTCACACACCTCCATTTTGACTTCACACACCTCCATTCCATGACTTCACACACCTTCATTCTTACTTCAGAAACATCCATTCTATGACTTCACACACCTCCATTCTATGACTTCACACACCTCCATTCTATGACTTAACACACCTCCAATATGTGACTTCACACACCTCCATTCTATGTCTTCAAACACCTCCATTGTGACTTCACACACGTCCATTCTATGAGTTCACACACCTCCATTCTGACTTCACACACCTCCATTGTATGATTTCACACTCCTCCATTCTGACTTCACACAGCTCCATTCTGTGAATTCACAAAATTCCATTTTATGATTTCACACACCTCCATACTGTGACTTCACACACCTCCATCTATGACTTCAAACACCTCCATTCTGAGTTCACACACCTCCATTCTGTGACTTCACACAACTCCATTCTGACTTCACACACCTCCAATATATGACTTCACACACCTCCATTCTGTGACTTCACACACTTCCATTGTGACGTCACACACCTCCATTCTATGAGTTCACACACGTCCATTCTAGGACTTCACACTCCTCAATTCTGACATCACACAGCTCCATTCTCTGTCTTCACAGACCTCGAATCTGTGACTGCACTCACCTCCATTCTATGACTTCACACTCCTCTATTCTATGACTTCCCATAACTCCTTTCTATGACTTCACCCACCTCTATTCTATGACTTCACAGCTCCATTCTGACTTCACACACCTCCATTCTGTGACTTCACACACCTCCATTCTATGACTTCACACACCTTCATTCTTACTTCAGAAACATCCATTCTATGACCTCACACACCTCCATTCTATGACTTCACAAACCTCCATTCTGTGACTACCCACACCTCCATTCTGAGTTCACACATCTCCATTCTGTGACTTCACACACCTCCCTTCTGACTTTACACACCTCCCTTCTGTGACTTCAAACACCTCCATTGTGAGTTCACCCACTTCCATTCTGTGACTTCAAACACCTCCATTCTGTTACTTCACACACCTCCAATTTGTGACTTCACACACCTCCATTCTATGACTTCACACACCTCCATTCTATGAATTCACACACCTCCATTCTGTGACTTCACACACCTCCACTGTATGACTTCACACACCTCTATTCTGTGACCTCACACACCTCCTTTCTGAGTTCACACACCTCCATTCTCTGACTTCACACACCTCCATTTTGACTTCACACACTTCCATTCTATGACTTCACACACCTTCATTCTTACTTCAGAAACATCCATTCTATGACTTCACAAACCTCCCTTCTGTGATTTCACACACCTCCATTCTGAGTTCACACACCTCCATTCTGTGAGTTAACACACCTCCATTCTTTGACTTCACACACCTCCATTCTATGACTTCACACTCCTCCATTGTATGAGTTCACACACCTCCATTCTTTGACTTCACACACCTCCATTTTATGACTTCACACACCTCCGTTCTATGACTTCACACACCTCCATTGTGACTTCACACACTTCCATTTTTACTTCAAACACCTCATTTCTGTGGCTTCACACACCTCCATCCTATGATTTCTCACACCCCCTTTCTATGACTTCTCACACCTCCATTCTATGACTTCACACAACTCCTTTCTGAGTTGACACACCTCCATTCTGTGACTTCACACACCTCTAATCTGACTTCACACACCTCCATTCTGAGACTTCACACATCTCCACTCTGTGACTTTACACATCTCCACTCTCTGACTACACACACCTCCATTCTGTGATTTCAAACACCTCCATTCTATGACTTCACACACCTCCATTCTTTTACTTCACACACTTCCATTCTATGAATTCACACACCTCGATGCTCTGACTTCAGACACCTCCATTCTACGATTTCACACACCTCCACTCTGTGACTTCACAGAACTCCATTCTATGACTTCACACAATTCCATTCTATGACTTCACACACCTCGATTCTGTGACTTCACACACCTCCTTTGTATGATTTCACACATCTCCATTCTGTGACTTCTCACACCTCAATTCCATGACTTCACACATCCATTTTGACTTCACACACCTCCAATCTATGAATTCAAACACCTCAATTCTGTGACTTCACACAGCTCCATTCTACGAGTTCATATCCCTCCATTCTTTGACTTCACACACCTCCATTCTATGACTTCACACACCTCCATTGTATGACTTCACCCACCTCCATTCTGTGACTTCACACACCTCCATTCTGTGACTTCACACACCTCCATTCTATGAGATTACACACCTCCATTCTGTGACTTTACGTATCTCCATTTGGTGACTTCACACACCTCCATTCTGTGACTTCACACCTCTCCATTCTATGACTTCACACACCTGCATTGTGACTTCACACACCTCCATTATATGAGTTCACACACCTGCATTCTGACTTCACACACCTCCATTTTGATTTCGCACACCTCCATTCTGTGACTTCACACAACTCCATTCTGACTTCACACACCTATATTCTATGACTTCACACACTTCCATTCTATGACTTCCCACACCTCCATTCTGTGATATCACACACCTCCATTGTGAGTTCACTCACCTCCATTTTGTGACTTCACACACCTCCATTCTGTGAGTTCACACACCTCCATTCTGTGACTTCACACACCTCAGTTCTGTGAGTTCACACACCTATATTCTATGACTTCACACACATCCACTCTGTGACCTCACACACCTCCATTCTATGACTTCACTCACCTCCATTCTATGATTTCACACACCTACATTGTGACTTCACACACCTCCATTCAATGAGTTCACACACCTGCATTATGACTTCACACACCTCCATTCTATGACTTCACACACCTCCATTCTGACTTCACACACCTCCATTCTGACTTCACACACCTCAATTCTGTGAGTTCACACACCTCCGTTCTATGAATTCACAGACCTCCGTTCTATGACTTCACACACCTCCATTCTGACTACACACACTTCCATTTTTACTTCAAACACCTCATTTCTGTGACTTCACACATCTCCATTCTATGATTTCACACACCTCCCGTCTATGACTTCACACACCTCCATTCTATGACTTCACACACCTCCTTTTTGAGTTGACACACCTCCATTCTGTGACTTCATACACCTCTAATCTGACTTCACACACCTCCATTCTATGACTTCACACACCTCCATTCTATGACTTCAAAAAACAACATTCTATGACTTCACTCACCTCCATTCTATGACATCACACACCTCCATTCTGAGACTTCACACACCTCCACTCTGTGACTTTACACATCTCCACTCTGTGACTACACACACCTCCATTCTGTGATTTCATACACCTCCAATCTATGACTTCACACACCTCCATTCTTTGACTTCACACACCTCCATTCTACGAATTCACACAACTCCATTGTGACTTCACACAACTCTGTTCTGTGACTTCCCACACCTACCTACTGTGACTTCACACACCTCCATTCTATGACTTCACACACCTCCATTCTATGACTTCACACACCTACATTGTGACTTCACACACCTACGTTCTATCAGTTCACACACGTGCATTGTGACTTCACACACCTCCATTCTATGACTTCACAAACCTCCATTCTGACTTCACACACCTCCATTCTGACTTCACACACCTCAATTCTGTGACTTCACACACCTCCATTGTATGATTTCGCACACCTGCATTCTATGACTTCACACAGCTCCATTCTATGACTTCACACTCCTCCTTTCTGAGTTCACACACCTCCATTCATTGACTTCACACACCTGCAATCTGACTTCACACACCTCCATTCTATGACTTCACACACCTCCATTCTGTGATTTCAAAAACCACAATTCTGACTTCACACACCTCCGTTGTGACCTCACACACCTCCATTGTAAGAGTTCACACACGTCCAATCTGACTTCACACCCCTCCATTCTATCAATTCACACAGCTCCATTCTGACTTAACACACCTCCATTCTATGACTTCGCATACCTCTATTCTGACTTCATACACCTCCATTCTGTGACTTCACACACCTCCATTCTATGACTTCACACAATCCATTCCGTGACTTCACACACCTCAACTCTGTGACTTTACACACCTCCATTCTGTGACTTCTCACATCTCCATTCTGTGATTTCACACACCTCCATTCTATGACTTCACACACCTCCATACTTTGACTTCACACACCTCCATTCTTTGACTTCACACACCTCAATTGTGACTTCACAAAACTCCATTCTGTGACTTAACACACCTCCCTTCTTTGACTTGACACACCTCCATTCTATGACTTCACACACCTCCATTCTATGACTTCACACACCTCCAATCTTTAACTTCACACACTTCCAATGTTTGACTTCACAAACCTCCACTCCATGACTTCACACACCTCCATTCTATGACCTCACACACCTGCATTTTGACTTCACACACCTCCATTCTCTGACTTCTCACACCTCCATTCTATGACTTCACAAACCTCCATTCTTTGACTTCACACACCTCCATTCTATGACTTCACACACCTCTATTGTGACTTCACACAACTCCATTCTGTGATTTCACACACCTCCTTTCTGTGACTTCACACACCTCCATACTATGACTTCCACACACCTTCATTCTATGAGTTCACACACCTCCATTCTATGACTTCACACACTTCCAATTTATGACTTCACACACCTCCATTCTATGACTTCACACACCTCCATTCTATGACTTCACACACCTGCATTCTGATTTCACACACCTCCATTTTCTGACTTCACACACCTCCATTCTATGACTTCACACACCTCCACTCTTTGACTTCACACACTTCCATTCTATGAATTCACACACCTCCATTGTGACTTCACACAACTCTATTCTGTGACTTCCCACACCTGCCTTCTGTGACTTCACACAACTCTATTCTATGACTTCACACACCTCCATTCTATGACTTTACACACTTCCATTCTATGACTTCACACACCTCCATTCTGTGACTACACTCACCTCCATTGTGAGTTCACACACCTCCATTCTGTGACTTCACAAACCTCCATTCTGTGACTTCACACACCTCGATTCTCTGACTTCAGACACCTCCATTCTACGATTTCACACACCTCCACTCTGTGACTTCACAGAACTCCATTCTATGACTTCACACAATTCCATTCTATGACTTCTCACACCTCGATTCTGTGACTTCACACAACTCCTTTCTATGATTTCACACATCTCCATTCTGTGACTTCTCACACCTCAATTCCATGACTTCACACATCCATTTTGACTTCACACACCTCCAATCTATGACTTCAAACACCTCAATTCTGTGACTTCACACAGCTCCATTCTATGACTTCATATCCCTCCATTCTTTTACTTCACACACCTCCATTCTATGACTTCACACACCTCCATTGTATGACTTCACCCACCTCCATTCTGTGACTTCACACACCTCCATTCTATGAGATCACACACCTCCATTCTATGACTTTACGTATCTCCATTCGGTGACTTCACACACCTCCATTCTGTGACTTCACACCCCTCCATTCTTTGACTTCACACACCTCTATTCTGTGACTTCACATACCTACATTCTGTGACTTCACCCAGTTCCATTCTATCCCTACACACACCCCATTCTATGAATTCACACACCTGCATTGTGACTTCACACACCTCCATTATATGAGTTCACACACCTGCATTCTGACTTCACACACCTCCATTTTGATTTCGCACACCTCTATTCTGACTTCACACACCTCCATTCTATGACTTCACAAACCTCCATTCTGCGACTTCACACACCTCCATTCTGACTTCACACACCTATATTCTATGACTTCACACACTTCCATTCTATGACTTCCCACACCTCCATTCTGTGATATCACACACCTCCATTGTGAGTTCACTCACCTCCATTCTGTGACTTCACACACCTCCATTCTGTGAGTTCACACACCTCCATCTGTGACTTCACACACCTCAGTTCTGTGAGTTCACACACCTATATTCTATGACTTCACACACATCCACTCTGTGACTTCACACACCTCCATTCTATGACTTCACTCACCTCCATTCTATGATTTCACACACCTACATTGTGACTTCACACACCTCCATTCAATGAGTTCACACACCTGCATTGTGACTTCACACACCTCCATTCTACGACTTCACACACCTCCATTCTTTGACTTCACACACCTCCATTCTACGAATTCACACAACTCCATTGTGAATTCACACAACTCTATTCTGTGACTTCCCACACCTGCCTACTGTGACTTCACACACCGCCATTCTATGACTTCACACACCTCCATTCTATGACTTCACACACCTACATTGTGACTTCACACACCTCCATTTTATGACTTCACACACCTCCATTCTGACTTCACACACCTCCATACTTTGACTTCACACACCTCCATTCTATGACTTCACACACCTCAATTGTGACTTCACACAACTCCATTCTGTGACTTCACACACCTCCCTTCTGTGACTTCACACACCTCCATTCTATGACTTCACACACCTCCATTCTATGACTTCACACACCTCCATTCTTTAACTTCACACACTTCTAATGTTTGACTTCACAAACCTCCATTCCATGACTTCACACACCTCCATTCTATGACCTCACACACCTGCATTTTGACTTCACACACCTCCATTCTCTGACTTCTCACACCTCCATTCTATGACTTCACAAACCTCCATTCTTTGACTTCACACACCTCCATTCTATGACTTCACACACCTCTATTGTGACTTCACACAACTTCATTCTGTGATTTCACACACCTCCTTTCTGTGACTTCACACACCTCCATACTATGACTTCCACACACCTTCATTCTATGAGTTCACACACCTCCATTCTATGACTTCACACACTTCCAATTTATGACTTCACACACCTCCATTCTATGACTTCACACACCTCCATTCTATGACTTCACACACCTGCATTCTGATTTCACACACCTCCATTTTCTGACTTCACACACCTCCATTCTATGACTTCACACACCTCCATTCTCTAACTTCACACGCTTCCAATTTTTGACTTCTCAAACCTCCATTCCTTGACTTCATACACCTCAATTCTATGACTTCATACACATCTATTCTTTGACTTCACACACCTCCATTTTGACTTCACACACCTCCATTCTGTGACTTCACACACCTGCATTTGTGACTTCACACACCACAATTTTGACTTCACACACGTCCATTCTTTGACGTCACACACCTCCATTCTCTGACTTCACACACCTCCATTGTTTGAATTCACACACCTTTATTTTGACTTCACACACCTCCATTCTATGACTTCACACAACTTCATTCTTACTTCAGAAACATCCATACTATGACTTCACGAACCTCCCTTCTGTGAATTCACACCTCCATTCTGAGTTCAAACACCTCCATTCTGTGACTTCACACATCTCCATTCTGAGACTTCACACAACCCCATTCTATGACTTCACACACCTCCATCTGTGAGTTCACACACCTCCATTCTATGAATTCACACTCCTCCATTCTATGACTTCACACAACTCCTTTATTTGACTTCCCATAACTCCTCTCTTTGACTTCACAAAATTCCATTTTGATTTCACACACCTCCACTCTGTGACTTCACACACCTCCATTTATGACTTCACACATCACAATTTTGACTTCACACACCTCCATTCTGTGACTCACACACCTCCATTCTGAGTTAACACACCTCCATTTGTGACTTCACACACCTCAATTCTGACTTCACACACCTCCATTCTATGACTCCTCACACTTCCATTCTATGACTTCACACACCTCCATTCTGTGACTTCACACACCTACACTCTGAGTTCACACACTTCCATTCTGTGTCTTCACAAACCTCCATTTTGTGACTTCACACACCTCGTTATATGACTTCACACACCTCCATTCTGTGACCTCACACACCTCAAATCTGAGTTCACACCCCTCCATAGTGTGACTTCACACACCTCCATTCTGTGACTTCACACACCTCCATTCTATGACTTCACACACCTCCATTCTATGACTTCACACAGCTCCATTCTATGCCTTTACAACCTCCATTCTGTGACTTCACACACCTCCATTCTATGACATCACACACCTCCATTCTGTGACTTCACACACCTCCATTCTATGACTTCACACACCTCGGTTCTATGTCTTCAGATACCTACATTGTGACTTCACACAACTCCATTCTATGAGTTCACACACCTGCATTGTAACTTCACCCACCTCCATTCTCTGATTTCACACACCTCCATTCTGACTTCACACAACTCCATTCTGACTTCACACTCCTCAATTCTGTGACTTCACACACCTCCACTCTATGATTTCACACACCTCCATTCTATGACTTCACAGACCTCCATTCTATGACTTCACACACCTCCTTTCTGAGTTCACACACATCCATTCTGTGACTTCACACACCTCCATTATGACTTCATAAACCTACATTCTATGAGTTCACACACATCCATTCTGACTTCACACACTTCCATTTTATGACTTCACACAGCTCCATTCTGACTTCACACACCTCCATTCTATGACTTCGCACACTTCTATTCTGACTTCACACAACTGCATTCTGTGACTTCACACACCTCCATTCTATGACTTCACTCACCTCCATTCTGTGACTTCACACACCTCCACTCTGTGACTTTACACACCTCCATTCTGTGACTTCATACACCTCCATTCTGTGATTTCACACACAATCCATTCTATGACTTCACAAGCCTCCATTCTGTGATTTCACACACCTCCATTCTATGACTTCACACACCTCCATTGTGACTTCATACAACTCCATTCTGTGAATTCACACACCTCCTTTCTGTGACTTCACACACCTCCATACTATGACTTCCACACACCTTCAATCTATGACTTCACAACCTCCATTCTATGGCTTCACACACTTCCAATCTATGACTTCACAAACCTCCATTCAAGGACTTCACACACCTGCAATCTAACTTCACACACCTCCATTCTCTGACTTCACACACCTCCATTCTATGACTTCACACACCTCCATTCAGTAACTTCACACGCTTCCAATGTTTGAAGTCACAAATCTCCATTCCATGACTTCATACACCTCCATTCTATGACTTCATACACATCCATTGTTTGACCTCACACACCTCCATTTTGACTTCATACACCTCCATTCTGTGACTTCACACACCTGCATTTGTGACTTCACACACCACAATTTTGACTTCCCACACTTCAATTCTTTGACTTCACACACAACCATTTTGACTTCACACACCTCCATTTTGTGACTTCACACACCTCCATTCTATGACTTCACACACCTCCATTCTATGACTTCACACACCTACATTGTGACTTCACACACCTACGTTCTATCAGTTCACACACCTGCATTGTGACTTCACACACCTCCATTCTATGACTTCACACACCTCCATTTTGAATTCACACACCTCCATTCTGACTTCACACACCTCAATTCTGTGACTTCACACACCTCCATTCTATGATTTCCCACACCTCCATTCTTTGACTTCACACACCTCCATTCTACGACTTCACATACCTCCTTTCTGAGTTGACACCCCTCCATTCTGTGACTTCACATACCTCCAATCTGACTTCACACACCTCCATTCTATGTCTTCACACACCTCCATTCTTTGACTTCACACACCTCCATTCTGTGACTTCAAAAACCACCATTCTATGACTTCACACATCTCCATTGTGACTTCACACACCTCCATTCTATGAGTTCACATAGCTCCATTCTGACTTCACACACCTCCATTCTATGTCTTCGCACACCTCTATTCTGACTTCACACCCCTCCATTCTGTGATTTCACATACCTCCACTCTTTGACTTCACACACCTCCATTCTATGATTTCACACACCTCAATTCTATGATTTCACACAGCTCCATTCTATGACTTCACACAACTCCTTTCTGAGTTCACACACCTCCATTCATTGACTTCACACACCTCCAATCTGACTTCACACACCTCCATTCTATGACTCCACACACCTCCATTCTGTGATTTCAAAAACCACAATTCTATGACTTCACACACCTCCATTGTGACTTCACATACCTCCACTCTAAGAGTTCACACACCTCCAATCTGACTTCACACACCTCCATTCTATGAATTCCCAGAGCTCCATTCTGACTTAACACACCTCCATTCTATGACTTCGCATACCTCTATTCTGACTTCATACACCTCCATTCTGTGACTTCACACACCTCCATTCTATGACTTCACACACCTCCGTTGTATGTCTTCAGATACCTACATTGTGACTTCACACAACTCCATTCTATGAGTTCACACACCTGCATTGTGACTTCACCCACCTCCATTCTCTGATTTCACACACCTCCATTCTGACTTCACACAACTCCATTCTGACTTCACACTCCTCAATTCTGTGACTTCACACACCTCCATTCTATGATTTCACACACCTCCATTCTATGACTTCACAGACCTCCATTCTATGACTTCACACACCTCCTTTCTGAGTTCACACACATCCATTCTGTGACTTCACACACCTCCATTATGACTTCATACACCTACATTCTATGAGTTCACACACATCCATTCTGACTTCACACACTTCCATTTTATGACTTCACACAGCTCCATTCTGACTTCACACACCTCCATTCTATGACTTCGCACACTTCTATTCTGACTTCACACAACTGCATTCTGTGACTTCACACACCTCCATTCTATGACTTCACTCACCTCCATTCTGTGACTTCACACACCTCCACTCTGTGACTTTACACACCTCCATTCTGTGACTTCATACACCTCCATTCTGTGATTTCACACACAATCCATTCTATGACTTCACAAACCTCCATTCTGTGATTTCACACACCTCCATTCTATGACTTCACACACCTCCATTGTGACTTCATACAACTCCATTCTGTGAATTCACACACCTCCTTTCTGTGACTTCACACACCTCCATACTATGACTTCCACACACCTTCAATCTATGACTTCACAACCTCCATTCTATGGCTTCACACACTTCCAATCTATGACTTCACAAACCTCCATTCAAGGACTTCACACACCTGCAATCTAACTTCACACACCTCCATTCTCTGACTTCACACACCTCCATTCTATGACTTCACACACCTCCATTCAGTAACTTCACACGCTTCCAATGTTTGAAGTCACAAATCTCCATTCCATGACTTCATACACCTCCATTCTATGACTTCACACACATCCATTGTTTGACCTCACACTCCTCCATTTTGACTTCACACACCTCCATTCTGTGACTTCACACACCTGCATTTGTGACTTCACACACCACAATTTTGACTTCCCACACGTCAATTCTTTGACTTCACACACAACCATTTTGACTTCACACACCTCCATTTTGTGACTTCACACACCTCCATTCTATGACTTCACACACCTCCATTCTATGACTTCACACACCTACATTGTGACTTCACACACCTACGTTCTATCAGTTCACACACCTGCATTGTGACTTCACACACCTCCATTCTATGACTTCACACACCTCCATTTTGAATTCTCACACCTCCATTCTGACTTCACACACCTCAATTCTGTGACTTCACACACCTCCATTCTATGATTTCCCACACCTCCATTCTGTGACTTCACACACCTCAGTTCTGTGAGTTCACACACCTATATTCTATGACTTCACACACATCCACTCTGTGACCTCACACACCTCCATTCTATGACTTCACTCACCTCCATTCTATGATTTCACACACCTACATTGTGACTTCACACAACTCCATTCAATGAGTTCACACACCTGCATTATGACTTCACACACCTCCATTCTATGACTTCACACACCTCCATTCTGACTTCACACACCTCCATTCTGACTTCACACACCTCAATTCTGTGAGTTCACACACCTCCGTTCTATGAATTCACAGACCTCCGTTCTATGACTTCACACACCTCCATTCTGACTACACACACTTCCATTTTTACTTCAAACACCTCATTTCTGTGACTTCACACATCTCCATTCTATGATTTCACACACCTCCCGTCTATGACTTCACACACCTCCATTCTATGACTTCACACACCTCCTTTTTGAGTTGACACACCTCCATTCTGTGACTTCATACACCTCTAATCTGACTTCACACACCTCCATTCTATGACTTCACACACCTCCATTCTATGACTTCAAAAAACAACATTCTATGACTTCACTCACCTCCATTCTATGACATCACACACCTCCATTCTGAGACTTCACACACCTCCACTCTGTGACTTTACACATCTCCACTCTGTGACTACACACACCTCCATTCTGTGATTTCATACACCTCCAATCTATGACTTCACACACCTCCATTCTTTGACTTCACACACCTCCATTCTACGAATTCACACAACTCCATTGTGACTTCACACAACTCTGTTCTGTGACTTCCCACACCTACCTACTGTGACTTCACACACCTCCATTCTATGACTTCACACACCTCCATTCTATGACTTCACACACCTACATTGTGACTTCACACACCTACGTTCTATCAGTTCACACACGTGCATTGTGACTTCACACACCTCCATTCTATGACTTCACAAACCTCCATTCTGACTTCACACACCTCCATTCTGACTTCACACACCTCAATTCTGTGACTTCACACACCTCCATTGTATGATTTCGCACACCTGCATTCTATGACTTCACACAGCTCCATTCTATGACTTCACACTCCTCCTTTCTGAGTTCACACACCTCCATTCATTGACTTCACACACCTGCAATCTGACTTCACACACCTCCATTCTATGACTTCACACACCTCCATTCTGTGATTTCAAAAACCACAATTCTGACTTCACACACCTCCGTTGTGACCTCACACACCTCCATTGTAAGAGTTCACACACGTCCAATCTGACTTCACACCCCTCCATTCTATGAATTCACACAGCTCCATTCTGACTTAACACACCTCCATTCTATGACTTCGCATACCTCTATTCTGACTTCATACACCTCCATTCTGTGACTTCACACACCTCCATTCTATGACTTCACACAACTCCATTCCGTGACTTCACACACCTCAACTCTGTGACTTTACACACCTCCATTCTGTGACTTCTCACATCTCCATTCTGTGATTTCACACACCTCCATTCTATGACTTCACACACCTCCATACTTTGACTTCACACACCTCCATTCTTTGACTTCACACACCTCAATTGTGACTTCACAAAACTCCATTCTGTGACTTAACACACCTCCCTTCTTTGACTTGACACACCTCCATTCTATGACTTCACACACCTCCATTCTATGACTTCACACACCTCCAATCTTTAACTTCACACACTTCCAATGTTTGACTTCACAAACCTCCACTCCATGACTTCACACACCTCCATTCTATGACCTCACACACCTGCATTTTGACTTCACACACCTCCATTCTCTGACTTCTCACACCTCCATTCTATGACTTCACAAACCTCCATTCTTTGACTTCACACACCTCCATTCTATGACTTCACACACCTCTATTGTGACTTCACACAACTCCATTCTGTGATTTCACACACCTCCTTTCTGTGACTTCACACACCTCCATACTATGACTTCCACACACCTTCATTCTATGAGTTCACACACCTCCATTCTATGACTTCACACACTTCCAATTTATGACTTCACACACCTCCATTCTATGACTTCACACACCTCCATTCTATGACTTCACACACCTGCATTCTGATTTCACACACCTCCATTTTCTGACTTCACACACCTCCATTCTATGACTTCACACACCTCCACTCTTTGACTTCACACACTTCCATTCTATGAATTCACACACCTCCATTGTGACTTCACACAACTCTATTCTGTGACTTCCCACACCTGCCTTCTGTGACTTCACACAACTCTATTCTATGACTTCACACACCTCCATTCTATGACTTTACACACTTCCATTCTATGACTTCACACACCTCCATTCTGTGACTACACTCACCTCCATTGTGAGTTCACACACCTCCATTCTGTGACTTCACAAACCTCCATTCTGTGACTTCACACACCTCGATGCTCTGACTTCAGACACCTCCATTCTACGATTTCACACACCTCCACTCTGTGACTTCACAGAACTCCATTCTATGACTTCACACAATTCCATTCTATGACTTCTCACACCTCGATTCTGTGACTTCACACAACTCCTTTCTATGATTTCACACAT
Organism: Megascapheus bottae; assembly: GCA_024803745.1. Taxonomy (NCBI): domain Eukaryota; kingdom Metazoa; phylum Chordata; class Mammalia; order Rodentia; family Geomyidae; genus Megascapheus; species Megascapheus bottae. Next base: position 424,245 of record JANJXV010000487.1, on the reverse strand, counting down.
CTCCATTCTGTGACTTCTCACACCTCAATTCCATGACTTCACACATCCATTTTGACTTCACACACCTCCAATCTATGACTTCAAACACCTCAATTCTGTGACTTCACACAGCTCCATTCTATGACTTCATATACCTCCATTCTTTTACTTCACACACCTCCATTCTATGACTTCACACACCTCCATTGTATGACTTCACCCACCTCCATTCTGTGACTTCACACACCTCCATTCTATGAGATCACACACCTCCATTCTATGACTTTACGTATCTCCATTCGGTGACTTCACACACCTCCATTCTGTGACTTCACACCCCTCCATTCTTTGACTTCACACACCTCTATTCTGTGACTTCACATACCTACATTCTGTGACTTCACCCAGTTCCATTCTATCCCTACACACACCCCATTCTATGAATTCACACACCTGCATTGTGACTTCACACACCTCCATTATATGAGTTCACACACCTGCATTCTGACTTCACACACCTCCATTTTGATTTCGCACACCTCTATTCTGACTTCACACACCTCCATTCTATGACTTCACAAACCTCCATTCTGCGACTTCACACACCTCCATTCTGACTTCACACACCTATATTCTATGACTTCACACACTTCCATTCTATGACTTCCCACACCTCCATTCTGTGATATCACACACCTCCATTGTGAGTTCACTCACCTCCATTCTGTGACTTCACACACCTCCATTCTGTGAGTTCACACACCTCCATCTGTGACTTCACACACCTCAGTTCTGTGAGTTCACACACCTATATTCTATGACTTCACACACATCCACTCTGTGACTTCACACACCTCCATTCTATGACTTCACTCACCTCCATTCTATGATTTCACACACCTACATTGTGACTTCACACACCTCCATTCAATGAGTTCACACACCTGCATTGTGACTTCACACACCTCCATTCTACGACTTCACACACCTCCATTCTTTGACTTCACACACCTCCATTCTACGAATTCACACAACTCCATTGTGAATTCACACAACTCTATTCTGTGACTTCCCACACCTGCCTACTGTGACTTCACACACCGCCATTCTATGACTTCACACACCTCCATTCTATGACTTCACACACCTACATTGTGACTTCACACACCTACGTTCTATCAGTTCACACACCTGCATTGTGACTTCACACACCTCCATTTTATGACTTCACACACCTCCATTCTGACTTCACACACCTCCATACTTTGACTTCACACACCTCCATTCTATGACTTCACACACCTCAATTGTGACTTCACACAACTCCATTCTGTGACTTCACACACCTCCCTTCTGTGACTTGACACACCTCCATTCTATGACTTCACACACCTCCATTCTATGACTTCACACACCTCCATTCTTTAACTTCACACACTTCTAATGTTTGACTTCACAAACCTCCATTCCATGACTTCACACACCTCCATTCTATGACCTCACACACCTGCATTTTGACTTCACACACCTCCATTCTCTGACTTCTCACACCTCCATTCTATGACTTCACAAACCTCCATTCTTTGACTTCACACACCTCCATTCTATGACTTCACACACCTCTATTGTGACTTCACACAACTTCATTCTGTGATTTCACACACCTCCTTTCTGTGACTTCACACACCTGCATACTATGACTTCCACACACCTTCATTCTATGAGTTCACACACCTCCATTCTATGACTTCACACACTTCCAATTTATGACTTCACACACCTCCATTCTATGACTTCACACACCTCCATTCTATGACTTCACACACCTGCATTCTGATTTCACACACCTCCATTTTCTGACTTCACACACCTCCATTCTATGACTTCACACACCTCCATTCTGTAACTTCACACGCTTCCAATTTTTGACTTCTCAAACCTCCATTCCTTGACTTCATACACCTCAATTCTATGACTTCATACACATCTATTCTTTGACTTCACACACCTCCATTTTGACTTCACACACCTCCATTCTGTGACTTCACACACCTGCATTTGTGACTTCACACACCACAATTTTGACTTCACACACGTCCATTCTTTGACGTCACACACCTCCATTCTCTGACTTCACACACCTCCATTGTTTGAATTCACACACCTTTATTTTGACTTCACACACCTCCATTCTATGACTTCACACAACTTCATTCTTACTTCAGAAACATCCATACTATGACTTCACGAACCTCCCTTCTGTGAATTCACACCTCCATTCTGAGTTCAAACACCTCCATTCTGTGACTTCACACATCTCCATTCTGAGACTTCACACAACCCCATTCTATGACTTCACACACCTCCATCTGTGAGTTCACACACCTCCATTCTATGAATTCACACTCCTCCATTCTATGACTTCACACAACTCCTTTATTTGACTTCCCATAACTCCTCTCTTTGACTTCACAAAATTCCATTTTGATTTCACACACCTCCACTCTGTGACTTCACACACCTCCATTTATGACTTCACACATCACAATTTTGACTTCACACACCTCCATTCTGTGACTCACACACCTCCAATCTGAGTTAACACACCTCCATTTGTGACTTCACACACCTCCATTCTGACTTCACACACCTCCATTCTATGACTCCTCACACTTCCATTCTATGACTTCACACACCTCCATTCTGTGACTTCACACACCTACACTCTGAGTTCACACACTTCCATTCTGTGTCTTCACAAACCTCCATTTTGTGACTTCACACACCTCGTTATATGACTTCACACACCTCCATTCTGTGACCTCACACACCTCAAATCTGAGTTCACACCCCTCCATAGTGTGACTTCACACACCTCCATTCTGTGACTTCACACACCTCCATTCTATGACTTCACACACCTCCATTCTATGACTTCACACAGCTCCATTCTATGCCGTTACAACCTCCATTCTGTGACTTCACACACCTCCATTCTATGACATCACACACCTCCATTCTGTGACTTCACACACCTCCATTCTATGACTTCACACACCTCGGTTCTATGTCTTCAGATACCTACATTGTGACTTCACACAACTCCATTCTATGAGTTCACACACCTGCATTGTAACTTCACCCACCTCCATTCTCTGATTTCACACACCTCCATTCTGACTTCACACAACTCCATTCTGACTTCACACTCCTCAATTCTGTGACTTCACACACCTCCACTCTATGATTTCACACACCTCCATTCTATGACTTCACAGACCTCCATTCTATGACTTCACACACCTCCTTTCTGAGTTCACACACATCCATTCTGTGACTTCACACACCTCCATTATGACTTCATAAACCTACATTCTATGAGTTCACACACATCCATTCTGACTTCACACACTTCCATTTTATGACTTCACACAGCTCCATTCTGACTTCACACACCTCCATTCTATGACTTCGCACACTTCTATTCTGACTTCACACAACTGCATTCTGTGACTTCACACACCTCCATTCTATGACTTCACTCACCTCCATTCTGTGACTTCACACACCTCCACTCTGTGACTTTACACACCTCCATTCTGTGACTTCATACACCTCCATTCTGTGATTTCACACACAATCCATTCTATGACTTCACAAGCCTCCATTCTGTGATTTCACACACCTCCATTCTATGACTTCACACACCTCCATTGTGACTTCATACAACTCCATTCTGTGAATTCACACATCTCCTTTCTGTGACTTCACACACCTCCATACTATGACTTCCACACACCTTCAATCTATGACTTCACAACCTCCATTCTATGGCTTCACACACTTCCAATCTATGACTTCACAAACCTCCATTCAAGGACTTCACACACCTGCAATCTAACTTCACACACCTCCATTCTCTGACTTCACACACCTCCATTCTATGACTTCACACACCTCCATTCAGTAACTTCACACGCTTCCAATGTTTGAAGTCACAAATCTCCATTCCATGACTTCATACACCTCCATTCTATGACTTCACACACATCCATTGTTTGACCTCACACACCTCCATTTTGACTTCATACACCTCCATTCTGTGACTTCACACACCTCCATTCTATGACTTCACACAACTCCATTCCGTGACTTCACAAACCTCAACTCTGTGACTTTACACACCTCCATTCTGTGACTTCTCACATCTCCATTCTGTGATTTCACACACCTCCATTCTATGACTTCACACACCTCCATACTTTGACTTCACACACCTCCATTCTTTGACTTCACACACCTCAATTGTGACTTCACAAAACTCCATTCTGTGACTTAACACACCTCCCTTCTTTGACTTGACACACCTCCATTCTATGACTTCACACACCTCCATTCTATGACTTCACACACCTCCAATCTTTAACTTCACACACTTCCAATGTTTGACTTCACAAACCTCCACTCCATGACTTCACACACCTCCATTCTATGACCTCACACACCTGCATTTTGACTTCACACACCTCCATTCTCTGACTTCTCACACCTCCATTCTATGACTTCACAAACCTCCATTCTTTGACTTCACACACCTCCATTCTATGACTTCACACACCTCTATTGTGACTTCACACAACTCCATTCTGTGATTTCACACACCTCCTTTCTGTGACTTCACACACCTCCATACTATGACTTCCACACACCTTCATTCTATGAGTTCACACACCTCCATTCTATGACTTCACACACTTCCAATTTATGACTTCACACACCTCCATTCTATGACTTCACACACCTCCATTCTATGACTTCACACACCTGCATTCTGATTTCACACACCTCCATTTTCTGACTTCACACACCTCCATTCTATGACTTCACACACCTCCACTCTTTGACTTCACACACTTCCATTCTATGAATTCACACACCTCCATTGTGACTTCACACAACTCTATTCTGTGACTTCCCACACCTGCCTTCTGTGACTTCACACAACTCTATTCTATGACTTCACACACCTCCATTCTATGACTTTACACACTTCCATTCTATGACTTCACACACCTCCATTCTGTGACTACACTCACCTCCATTGTGAGTTCACACACCTCCATTCTGTGACTTCACAAACCTCCATTCTGTGACTTCACACACCTCGATGCTCTGACTTCAGACACCTCCATTCTACGATTTCACACACCTCCACTCTGTGACTTCACAGAACTCCATTCTATGACTTCACACAATTCCATTCTATGACTTCTCACACCTCGATTCTGTGACTTCACACAACTCCTTTCTATGATTTCACACATCTCCATTCTGTGACTTCTCACACCTCAATTCCATGACTTCACACATCCATTTTGACTTCACACACCTCCAATCTATGACTTCAAACACCTCAATTCTGTGACTTCACACAGCTCCATTCTATGACTTCATATCCCTCCATTCTTTTACTTCACACACCTCCATTCTATGACTTCACACACCTCCATTGTATGACTTCACCCACCTCCATTCTGTGACTTCACACACCTCCATTCTATGAGATCACACACCTCCATTCTATGACTTTACGTATCTCCATTCGGTGACTTCACACACCTCCATTCTGTGACTTCACACCCCTCCATTCTTTGACTTCACACACCTCTATTCTGTGACTTCACATACCTACATTCTGTGACTTCACCCAGTTCCATTCTATCCCTACACACACCCCATTCTATGAATTCACACACCTGCATTGTGACTTCACACACCTCCATTATATGAGTTCACACACCTGCATTCTGACTTCACACACCTCCATTTTGATTTCGCACACCTCTATTCTGACTTCACACACCTCCATTCTATGACTTCACAAACCTCCATTCTGCGACTTCACACACCTCCATTCTGACTTCACACACCTATATTCTATGACTTCACACACTTCCATTCTATGACTTCCCACACCTCCATTCTGTGATATCACACACCTCCATTGTGAGTTCACTCACCTCCATTCTGTGACTTCACACACCTCCATTCTGTGAGTTCACACACCTCCATCTGTGACTTCACACACCTCAGTTCTGTGAGTTCACACACCTATATTCTATGACTTCACACACATCCACTCTGTGACTTCACACACCTCCATTCTATGACTTCACTCACCTCCATTCTATGATTTCACACACCTACATTGTGACTTCACACACCTCCATTCAATGAGTTCACACACCTGCATTGTGACTTCACACACCTCCATTCTACGACTTCACACACCTCCATTCTTTGACTTCACACACCTCCATTCTACGAATTCACACAACTCCATTGTGAATTCACACAACTCTATTCTGTGACTTCCCACACCTGCCTACTGTGACTTCACACACCGCCATTCTATGACTTCACACACCTCCATTCTATGACTTCACACACCTACATTGTGACTTCACACACCTACGTTCTATCAGTTCACACACCTGCATTGTGACTTCACACACCTCCATTTTATGACTTCACACACCTCCATTCTGACTTCACACACCTCCATACTTTGACTTCACACACCTCCATTCTATGACTTCACACACCTCAATTGTGACTTCACACAACTCCATTCTGTGACTTCACACACCTCCCTTCTGTGACTTGACACACCTCCATTCTATGACTTCACACACCTCCATTCTATGACTTCACACACCTCCATTCTTTAACTTCACACACTTCTAATGTTTGACTTCACAAACCTCCATTCCATGACTTCACACACCTCCATTCTATGACCTCACACACCTGCATTTTGACTTCACACACCTCCATTCTCTGACTTCTCACACCTCCATTCTATGACTTCACAAACCTCCATTCTTTGACTTCACACACCTCCATTCTATGACTTCACACACCTCTATTGTGACTTCACACAACTTCATTCTGTGATTTCACACACCTCCTTTCTGTGACTTCACACACCTCCATACTATGACTTCCACACACCTTCATTCTATGAGTTCACACACCTCCATTCTATGACTTCACACACTTCCAATTTATGACTTCACACACCTCCATTCTATGACTTCACACACCTCCATTCTATGACTTCACACACCTGCATTCTGATTTCACACACCTCCATTTTCTGACTTCACACACCTCCATTCTATGACTTCACACACCTCCATTCTGTAACTTCACACGCTTCCAATTTTTGACTTCTCAAACCTCCATTCCTTGACTTCATACACCTCAATTCTATGACTTCATACACATCTATTCTTTGACTTCACACACCTCCATTTTGACTTCACACACCTCCATTCTGTGACTTCACACACCTGCATTTGTGACTTCACACACCACAATTTTGACTTCACACACGTCCATTCTTTGACGTCACACACCTCCATTCTCTGACTTCACACACCTCCATTGTTTGAATTCACACACCTTTATTTTGACTTCACACACCTCCATTCTATGACTTCACACAACTTCATTCTTACTTCAGAAACATCCATACTATGACTTCACGAACCTCCCTTCTGTGAATTCACACCTCCATTCTGAGTTCAAACACCTCCATTCTGTGACTTCACACATCTCCATTCTGAGACTTCACACAACCCCATTCTATGACTTCACACACCTCCATCTGTGAGTTCACACACCTCCATTCTATGAATTCACACTCCTCCATTCTATGACTTCACACAACTCCTTTATTTGACTTCCCATAACTCCTCTCTTTGACTTCACAAAATTCCATTTTGATTTCACACACCTCCACTCTGTGACTTCACACACCTCCATTTATGACTTCACACATCACAATTTTGACTTCACACACCTCCATTCTGTGACTCACACACCTCCATTCTGAGTTAACACACCTCCATTTGTGACTTCACACACCTCCATTCTGACTTCACACACCTCCATTCTATGACTCCTCACACTTCCATTCTATGACTTCACACACCTCCATTCTGTGACTTCACACACCTACACTCTGAGTTCACACACTTCCATTCTGTGTCTTCACAAACCTCCATTTTGTGACTTCACACACCTCGTTATATGACTTCACACACCTCCATTCTGTGACCTCACACACCTCAAATCTGAGTTCACACCCCTCCATAGTGTGACTTCACACACCTCCATTCTGTGACTTCACACACCTCCATTCTATGACTTCACACACCTCCATTCTATGACTTCACACAGCTCCATTCTATGCCGTTACAACCTCCATTCTGTGACTTCACACACCTCCATTCTATGACATCACACACCTCCATTCTGTGACTTCACACACCTCCATTCTATGACTTCACACACCTCGGTTCTATGTCTTCAGATACCTACATTGTGACTTCACACAACTCCATTCTATGAGTTCACACACCTGCATTGTGACTTCACCCACCTCCATTCTCTGATTTCACACACCTCCATTCTGACTTCACACAACTCCATTCTGACTTCACACTCCTCAATTCTGTGACTTCACACACCTCCATTCTATGATTTCACACACCTCCATTCTATGACTTCACAGACCTCCATTCTATGACTTCACACACCTCCTTTCTGAGTTCACACACATCCATTCTGTGACTTCACACACCTCCATTATGACTTCATACACCTACATTCTATGAGTTCACACACATCCATTCTGACTTCACACACTTCCATTTTATGACTTCACAGAGCTCCATTCTGACTTCACACACCTCCATTCTATGACTTCGCACACTTCTATTCTGACTTCACACAACTGCATTCTGTGACTTCACACACCTCCATTCTATGACTTCACTCACCTCCATTCTGTGACTTCACACACCTCCACTCTGTGACTTTACACACCTCCATTCTGTGACTTCATACACCTCCATTCTGTGATTTCACACACAATCCATTCTATGACTTCACAAACCTCCATTCTGTGATTTCACACACCTCCATTCTATGACTTCACACACCTCCATTGTGACTTCATACAACTCCATTCTGTGAATTCACACACCTCCTTTCTGTGACTTCACACACCTCCATACTATGACTTCCACACACCTTCAATCTATGACTTCACAACCTCCATTCTATGGCTTCACACACTTCCAATCTATGACTTCACAAACCTCCATTCAAGGACTTCACACACCTGCAATCTAACTTCACACACCTCCATTCTCTGACTTCACACACCTCCATTCTATGACTTCACACACCTCCATTCAGTAACTTCACACGCTTCCAATGTTTGAAGTCACAAATCTCCATTCCATGACTTCATACACCTCCATTCTATGACTTCACACACATCCATTGTTTGACCTCACACTCCTCCATTTTGACTTCACACACCTCCATTCTGTGACTTCACACACCTGCATTTGTGACTTCACACACCACAATTTTGACTTCCCACACGTCAATTCTTTGACTTCACACACAACCATTTTGACTTCACACACCTCCATTTTGTGACTTCACACACCTCCATTCTATGACTTCACACACCTCCATTCTATGACTTCACACACCTACATTGTGACTTCACACACCTACGTTCTATCAGTTCACACACCTGCATTGTGACTTCACACACCTCCATTCTATGACTTCACACACCTCCATTTTGAATTCTCACACCTCCATTCTGACTTCACACACCTCAATTCTGTGACTTCACACACCTCCATTCTATGATTTCCCACACCTCCATTCTTTGACTTCACACACCTCCATTCTACGACTTCACATACCTCCTTTCTGAGTTGACACCCCTCCATTCTGTGACTTCACATACCTCCAATCTGACTTCACACACCTCCATTCTATGTCTTCACACACCTCCATTCTTTGACTTCACACACCTCCATTCTGTGACTTCAAAAACCACCATTCTATGACTTCACACATCTCCATTGTGACTTCACACACCTCCATTCTATGAGTTCACATAGCTCCATTCTGACTTCACACACCTCCATTCTATGTCTTCGCACACCTCTATTCTGACTTCACACCCCTCCATTCTGTGATTTCACATACCTCCACTCTTTGACTTCACACACCTCCATTCTATGATTTCACACACCTCAATTCTATGATTTCACACAGCTCCATTCTATGACTTCACACAACTCCTTTCTGAGTTCACACACCTCCATTCATTGACTTCACACACCTCCAATCTGACTTCACACACCTCCATTCTATGACTCCACACACCTCCATTCTGTGATTTCAAAAACCACAATTCTATGACTTCACACACCTCCATTGTGACTTCACATACCTCCACTCTAAGAGTTCACACACCTCCAATCTGACTTCACACACCTCCATTCTATGAATTCCCACAGCTCCATTCTGACTTAACACACCTCCATTCTATGACTTCGCATACCTCTATTCTGACTTCGTACACCTCCATTCTGTGACTTCACACACCTCCATTCTATGACTTCACACACCTCCGTTGTATGTCTTCAGATACCTACATTGTGACTTCACACAACTCCATTCTATGAGTTCACACACCTGCATTGTGACTTCACCCACCTCCATTCTCTGATTTCACACACCTCCATTCTGACTTCACACAACTCCATTCTGACTTCACACTCCTCAATTCTGTGACTTCACACACCTCCATTCTATGATTTCACACACCTCCATTCTATGACTTCACAGACCTCCATTCTATGACTTCACACACCTCCTTTCTGAGTTCACACACATCCATTCTGTGACTTCACACACCTCCATTATGACTTCATACACCTACATTCTATGAGTTCACACACATCCATTCTGACTTCACACACTTCCATTTTATGACTTCACACAGCTCCATTCTGACTTCACACACCTCCATTCTATGACTTCGCACACTTCTATTCTGACTTCACACAACTGCATTCTGTGACTTCACACACCTCCATTCTATGACTTCACTCACCTCCATTCTGTGACTTCACACACCTCCACTCTGTGACTTTACACACCTCCATTCTGTGACTTCATACACCTCCATTCTGTGATTTCACACACAATCCATTCTATGACTTCACAAACCTCCATTCTGTGATTTCACACACCTCCATTCTATGACTTCACACACCTCCATTGTGACTTCATACAACTCCATTCTGTGAATTCACACACCTCCTTTCTGTGACTTCACACACCTCCATACTATGACTTCCACACACCTTCAATCTATGACTTCACAACCTCCATTCTATGGCTTCACACACTTCCAATCTATGACTTCACAAACCTCCATTCAAGGACTTCACACACCTGCAATCTAACTTCACACACCTCCATTCTCTGACTTCACACACCTCCATTCTATGACTTCACACACCTCCATTCAGTAACTTCACACGCTTCCAATATTTGAAGTCACAAATCTCCATTCCATGACTTCATACACCTCCATTCTATGACTTCACACACATCCATTGTTTGACCTCACACTCCTCCATTTTGACTTCACACACCTCCATTCTGTGACTTCACACACCTGCATTTGTGACTTCACACACCACAATTTTGACTTCCCACACGTCAATTCTTTGACTTCACACACAACCATTTTGACTTCACACACCTCCATTTTGTGACTTCACACACCTCCATTCTATGACTTCACACACCTCCATTCTATGACTTCACACACCTACATTGTGACTTCACACACCTACGTTCTATCAGTTCACACACCTGCATTGTGACTTCACACACCTCCATTCTATGACTTCACACACCTCCATTTTGAATTCTCACACCTCCATTCTGACTTCACACACCTCAATTCTGTGACTTCACACACCTCCATTCTATGATTTCCCACACCTCCATTCTTTGACTTCACACACCTCCATTCTACGACTTCACATACCTCCTTTCTGAGTTGACACCCCTCCATTCTGTGACTTCACATACCTCCAATCTGACTTCACACACCTCCATTCTATGACTTCACACACCTCCATTCTTTGACTTCACACACCTCCATTCTGTGACTTCAAAAACCACCATTCTATGACTTCACACATCTCCATTGTGACTTCACACACCTCCATTCTATGAGTTCACATAGCTCCATTCTGACTTCACACACCTCCATTCTATGTCTTCGCACACCTCTATTCTGACTTCACACCCCTCCATTCTGTGATTTCACATACCTCCACTCTTTGACTTCACACACCTCCATTCTATGATTTCACACACCTCAATTCTATGATTTCACACAGCTCCATTCTATGACTTCACACAACTCCTTTCTGAGTTCACACACCTCCATTCATTGACTTCACACACCTCCAATCTGACTTCACACACCTCCATTCTATGACTCCACACACCTCCATTCTGTGATTTCAAAAACCACAATTCTATGACTTCACACACCTCCATTGTGACTTCACATACCTCCACTCTAAGAGTTCACACACCTCCAATCTGACTTCACACAACTCCATTCTATGAATTCCCACAGCTCCATTCTGACTTAACACACCTCCATTCTATGACTTCGCATACCACTATTCTGACTTCATACACCTCCATTCTGTGACTTCACACACCTCCATTCTATGACTTCAAACACCTCCATTCTGTGACTTCACACACCCCAACTCTGTCAATTTACACACCTCCATTCTGTGACTTCTCACACCTCCATTTTGTGATTTCACACACCTCCATTCTATGACTTCACACACCTCCATTGTGACTTCACACATCGCCGTTCTGTGACTTCACACACCTCCCTTCTGTGACTTGACACACCTCCATTCTATGACTTCACACACCTCCATTCAGTAATTTCACACACTTCTAATGTTTGACTTCACAAACCTCCATTCCATGACTTCATACACCTCCATTCTATGACTTCACAGACCTCCATTCTTTGACTTCACACACCTCCATTTTGACTTCACACACCTCCATTCTGTGACTTCACACACCTCCATTTGTGACTTCACACACCACCATTTTGACTTTACACACCTCCATTCTTTGACTTCACACACCTCCATTCTTTGACTTCACACACCTCCATTTTGACTTCACACACTTCCATTCTGTGAATTCACACACCTCCATTCTGTGACTTCACACACTTCCATTGTTTGACTACACACAACTCCATTCTTTGACTTCACACACCTCCATTCCATGACATTACACACCTCCATTCTATGAGCTCACATACCTCCATTCTCTGAGTTCAGGCACCTCAATTTTGACTTCACACATCTCCATTCTATGACTTCACACACCTCCATTCTATGACTTCACACATCTGCATTCTGACTTCACATACCTCCATTCTATGACTTCTCACACCTCCCTTCTCTGACTTCACACATCTCCATTCTGACTTCACACACCTCCAATCTCTGACTTCACACATCTCCCTTCTCTGACTTCACACACCTCCATTCTGTAACTTCACACACTTCCAATGTTTGACGTCACAAACCTCCATTCCATGACTTCATACACATCCATTCTATGACTTCACACAACTCCTTTCTTTGACTTCACAAAATTCCATTTTGATTTCACACACCTCCACTCTGTGACTTCACACACCTCCATTTGTGACTACACACATCACAATATTGACTTCACACACCTCCATTCTGTGACTCACACACCTCCATTCTGGGTTAACACACCTCCATTTGTGACTTTCACACACCTCCATTCTGACTTCACACACCTCCATTCTATGACTTCACACACTTCCATTCTATGACTTCACACACCTCCATTCCATGACATCACACACCTCCATTCTATGAGCTCACATACCTCCATTCTATGAGTTCACACACCTCAATTTTGACTTCACACAACTCCATTCAATGACTTCACACACCTTCATTCTTACTTCAGAAACATCCATTCTATGACTTCACACACCTCCATTCTGTGACTTCAAAAACCACCATTCTATGACTTCACACACCTCCATTTTGACCTCACACACAACCATTCAATGAGTTCACACACCTCCATTCTGATTTCACACACCTCCATTCTATGACTTCACACACCCTTATTCTGACTTCACACACCTCCATCCTGTCACTTCACACACCTCCATTCTCTGACTTCACACTCCTCCATTCTATGACTTCACATACCTCCACTTTGTGACTTTACACACCTTAATTCTGTGTCTTCACACATCTCCATCCTGTGATTTCACACACCTTCATTCTATGACTTCAAATACCTCCGTTCTATGACTTCACATAACTCCATTCTATGACTTCACACACCTCCATTGTATGACTTCACACATCTGCATTCTGACTTCACACACCTCCATTCTATGACTTCGCACACCTCCCTTCTCTGACTTCACACATCTCCATTCTGACTTCACACACCTCCAATCTCTGACTTCACACATCTCCCTTCTCTGACTTCACACACCTCCATTCTGTAACTTCACACACTTCCAATGTTTGACTTCACAAACCTCCATTCCATGACTTCATACACATCCATTCTATGACTTCACACAACTCCTTTCTTTGACTTCACAAAATTCCATTTTGATTTCACACACCTCCACTCTGTGACTTCACACAACTCCATTTGTGACTTCACACATCACAATTTTTGCTTCACACACGTCCATTCTGTGACTCACACACCTCCATTCTGAGTTAACCCACCTTCATTTGTGACTTCACACACCTCCATTCTGACTTCACAAACCTCCATTCTATGACTTCACACACTTCCATTCTATGACTTCACACACCTCCATTCTGTGACTTCACACACCTCCACTATGAGATCACACACTTCCATTCTGTGTCTTCACACACCTCCATTCTGTGACTTCACACACCTCGTTATATGACTTCACACACTTCCATTCTGTGACCTCACACACCTCAAATCTGAGTTCACACCCCGCCATAGTGTGACTTCACACACCTCCATTCTGTGACTTCACACACCTCCATTCTATGACCTCACACACCTCCATTCTATGACTTCACACACCTCCATTCTATGCCTTTACACACCTCCATTCTGTGACTTCACACACCTCCATTCTATGACATCACACACCTCCATTCTGTGACTTCACACACCTCCATTCTGTGACTTCACACACCTCCGTTCTATGACTTCAGAAACCTACATTGTGACTTCACACACCTCCATTCTCTGACTTCACACACCTCCATTCTGACTTCACACACCTCCATTCTGACTTCACACACCTCAAATCTGTGACTTCACACACCTCCATTGTATGATTTCACACACCTCCATTCTATGACTTCACAGACCTCCATTCTATGACTTCACACACCTCCTTTCTGAGTTCACACACATCCATTCTGTGACTTCACACACCTCCATTGTGACTTCATACACCTCCATTCTATGAGTTCACACACCTCCATTCTGACTTCACACACTTCCATTCTATGACTTCACACAGCTCCATTCTGACTTCACACACCTCCATTCTATGACTTCGCACACCTCTATTCTGACTTCACACAACTGCATTCTGTGACTTCACACACCTCCATCCTATGATTTCACACACCTCCATTCTGTGACTTCACACACCTCCACTCTGTGACTTTACACACCTCCATTCTGTGACTTCACACACCTCCATTCTGTGATTTCACACACAATCCATTCTATGACTTCACAAACCTCCATTCTTTGATTTCACACACCTCCATTCTATGACTTCACACACCTCCATTGTGACTTCATACTACTCCATTCTGTGAATTCACACACCTCCTTTCTGTGACTTCACACACCTCCACACTATGACTTCCACACACCTTCAATCTATGACTTCACAACCTCAATTCTATGACTTCACACACTTCCAATCTATGACTTCACAAACCTCCATTCTATGACTTCACCCACCTGCAATCTGACTTCACACACCTCCATTCTCTGACTTCACACACCTCCATGCTATGACTTCACACACCTCCGTTCTGTAACTTCACACGCTTCCAATGTTTGACGTCACAAACCTCCATTCCATGACGTCATACACCTCCATTCTATGACTTCACACACATACATTCTTTGACCTCACACACCTCCATTTTGACTTCACACACCTCCATTCTGTGACTTCACACACCTGCATTTGTGACTTCACACACCACAATTGTGACTTCACACACGTCCATTCTTTGAGTTCACACACCTCCATTTTGACTTCACACACCTCCATTTTGTGACGTCACACACCTCCATTCTATGACTTCACACACCTCCATTCTATGACTTCACACACCTACATTGTGACTTCAAACACCTACGTTCTATCAGTTCACACACCTGCATTGTGACTTCACACACCTCCATTCTATGACTTCACACACCTCCATTCTGAATTCACACACCTCCATTTGACTTCACACACCTCAATTCTGTGACTTCACACACCTCCAATCTATGATTTCCCACACCTCCATTCTTTGACTTCACACACCTCCATTCTTTGACTTCACATACCTCCTTTCTGAGTTCACACACCTCCATTCAGTGACTTCACACACCTCCAGGCTTACTTCAAACACCTCCATTCTATGACTCCACACACCTCCATTCTGTGATTTCAAAAACCACAATTCTATGACTTCACACACCTCCATTGTGACTTCACATACCTCCATTCTAAGAGTTCACACACCTCCAATCTGACTTCACACACCTCCATTCTATGAATTCCCACAGCTCCATTCTGACTTAACACATCTCCATTCTACGACTTCGCATACCTCTATTCTGACTTCATACACCTCCATTCTGTGACTTCACACACCTCCATTCTATGACTTCAAACACCTCCATTCTGTGACTTCACACACCTCAACTCTGTCACTTTACACACCTCCATTCTGTGACTTCTCAGACCTCCATTCTGTGATTTCACACACCTCCATTCTATGACTTCACACACCTCCATTCTTTGACTTCACACACCTCCATTCTGTGACTTCACACACCTCCATTCTGTGACTTCACACACCTCTAGTCTGTGACTTTACACACCTCCATTCTGTGACTTCTCACATCTCCATTCTGTGATTTCACACACCTCCATTCTATGACTTCACACACCTCAATTGTGACTTCACACAACTCCATTCTGTGACTTCACACACCTCCCTTTTGTGACTTGACACACCTCCATTCTATAACTTCACACACCTCCATTCTATGACCTCACACACCTGTATTTTGACTTCACACACCTCCATTCTCTGACTTCTCACACCTCCATTCTATGACCTCACAAACCTCCATTCTTTGACTTCACACATCTCCATTCTATCACTTCACACACCTCTATTGTGACTTCACACAACTCCATTCTGTGATTTCACACACCTCCTTTCTGTGACTTCACACACCTCCATACTATGACCTCCACACACTTTCATTCTATGACTTCACACACCTCCATTGTATGACTTCACACACTTCCAATTTATGACTTCACACACCTCCATTCTATGACATCACACACCTCCATTCTATGTCTTCACACACCTGCATTCTGATTTCACACACCTCCATTTTCTGACTTCACACACCTCCATTCTATGACTTCACAAACCTCCATTCTGTAACTTCACACGCTTCCAATGTTTGACTTCTCAAACCTCCATTCCATGACTTCATACACCTCAATTTTATGACTTCATACACATCCATTATTTGACTTCACACACCTCCATTTTGACTTCACACACCTCCATTCTGTGACTTCACACACCTGCATTTGTGACTTCACACACCACAATTTTGACTTCACACACGTCCATTCTTTGACTTCACACACCTCCATTCTCTGACTTCACACACCTCCATTTTTTGAATTCACACACCTCCATTTTGACTTCACACACCTCCATTCTATGACTTCACACAACTTCATTCTTACTTCAGAAACATCCATACTATGACTTCACGAACCTCCCTTCTGTGAATTCACACCTCCATTCTGAGCTCAAACACCTCCATTCTGTGACTTCACACATCTCCATTCTGAGACTTCACACACCCCCATTCTATGACTTCACACACCTCCATCTGTGAGTTCACACACCTCCATTCTATGAATTCACACTCCTCCATTCTATGAGTTCACACACTTTCATTCTGTTACTTCACACACCTCCATTTGTGACTTCACACATCACAATTTTGACTTCACACACCTCCATTCTGTGATTCACACACCTCCATTCTGAGTTAACACACCTCCATTTGTGACTTCACACACCTCCATTCTGACTTCACACACCTCCATTCTATGACTTCTCACACTTCCATTCTATGACTTCACACACCTCCATTCTGTGACTTCACACACCTCCACTCTGAGTTCACACACTTCCATTCTGTGCCTTCACACACCTCCATTCTGTGACTTCACACACCTCGTTATATGACTTCACACACCTCCATTCTGTGACCTCACACACCTCAAATCTGAGTTCAGACCCCTCTATAGTGTGACTTCACACACCTCCATTCTGTGACTTCACACACCTCCATTCTATGACTTCACACACCTCCATTCTATGACTTCACACACCTCCATTCTATGACATCACACACCTCCATTCTGTGACTTCACACACCTCCATTCTATGACTTCACACACCTCCATTCTATGTCTTCAGATACCTACATTGTGACTTCACGCACCTCCATTCTATGAGTTCACACACCTGCATTGTGACTTCACCCACCTCCATTCTCTGACTTCACACACCTCCATTCTGACTTCACACACCTCCATTCTGACTTCACACACCTCAGTTCTGTGATTTCACACACCTCCATTCTATGATTTCACACACCTCCCTTCTATGACTTCACAGACCTCCATTCTATGACTTCACACACCTCCTTTCTGAGTTCACACACATCCATTCTGTGACTTCACACACCTCCATTATGACTTCATAAACCTCCATTCTATGAGTTCACACACCTCCATTATTACTTCACACACTTCCATTCTATGACTTCACACAGCTCCATTCTGACTTCACACACCTCCATTCTATGACTTCGCAAACCTCTATTCTGACTTCACACAACTGCATTCTGTGACTTCACACACCTCCATTCTATGACTTCACACACCTCCATTCTGTGACTTCACACACCTCCACTCTGTGACTTTACACACCTCCATTCTGAGACTTCACACACCTCCATTCTGTGATTTCACACACAATCCATTCTATGACTTCACAAACCTCCATTCTTTGATTTCACACACCTCCATTCTATGACTTCACACACCTCCATTGTGACTTCATACAACTCCATTCTCTGAATTCACACACCTCCTTTCTGTGACTTCACACACCTCCATACTATGACTTCCACACACCTTCAATCTATGACTTCACAACCTACATTCTATGACTTCACACACTTCCAATCTATGACTTCACAAACCTCCATTCTAGGACTTCACACACCTGCAATCTAACTTCACACAACTCCATTCTCTGACTTCACACACCTCCATTCTATGACTTCACACACCTGCATTCAGTAACTTCACACGCTTCCAATGTTTGACGTCACAAACCTCCATTCCATGACTTCATACACCTCCATTCTATGACTTCACACACATCCATTCTTTGACCTCACACACCTCCATTTTGACTTCACACACCTCCATTCTGTGACTTCACACACCTGCATTTGTGACTTCACACACCACAATTTTGACTTAACACACGTCAATTCTTTGACTTCACACACCTCCATTTTGACTTCACACACCTCCATTTTGTGACTTCACACACCTCCATTCTATGACTTCACACACCTCCATTCTATGACTTCACACACCTACATTGTGACTTCACACACCTACGTTCTATCAGTTCACACACCTGCATTGTGACTTCACACACCTCCATTCTATGACTTCACACACCTCCATTTTGAATTCACACACCTCCATTCTGACTTCACACACCTCAATTCTGTGACTTCACACACATCCATTCTATGATTTCCCACACCTCCATTCTTTGACTTCACACACCTCCATTCTATGACTTCACTTACCTCCTTTCTGAGTTGACACACCTCCATTCTGTGACTTCGCATACCTCCAATCTGACTTCACACACCTCCATTCTATGACTTCACACACCTCCATTCTGTGACTTCAAAAACCACCATTCTATGACTTCACACATCTCCATTGTGACTTTACACACCTCCATTCTATGAGTTCACATAGCTCCATTCTGACTTTACACACCTCCATTCTATGTCTTCGCATACCTCTATTCTGACTTCACACCCCTCCATTCTGTGATTTCACATACCTCCACTCTTTGACTTCACACACCTCCATTCTATGATTTCACACACCTCCATTCTATGATTTCACACAGCGCCATTCTATGACTTCACACAACTCCTTTCTGAGTTCACACACCTCCATTCATTGACTTCACACACCTCCAATCTGAATTCACACACCTCCATTCTATGACTCCACACACCTCCATTCTGTGATTTCAAAAACCACAATTCTATGACTTCACACACCTCCATTGCGACTTCACATACCTCCATTCTAAGAGTTCACCCACCTCCAATCTGACTTCACACACCTCCAATCTATGAATTCCCACAGCTCCATTCTGGCTTAACACACCTCCATTCTATGACTTCGCATACCTCTATTCTGACTTCATACACCTCCATTCTGTGACTTCACACACCTCCATTCTATGACTTCAAACACCTCCATTCTGTGACTTCACACACCTCAAATCTGTCACTTTACACACCTCCATTCTGTGACTTCTCACACCTCCATTTTGTGATTTCACACACCTCCATTCTATGACTTCACACACCTCCATTCTTTGACTTCACACACCTCCATTCTATGACTTCACACACCTCAATTGTGACTTCACACATCGCCGTTCTGTGACTTCACACACCTCCCTTCTGTGACTTGACACACCTCCATTCTATGACTTCACACACCTCCATTCCGTAATTTCACACACTTCTAATGTTTGACTTCACAAACCTCCATTCCATGACTTCATACACCTCCATTCTATGACTTCACAGACCTCTATTCTTTGACTTCACACACCCCCATTTTGACTTCACACACCTCCATTCTGTGACTTCACACACCTCCATTTGTGACTTCACACACCACAATTTTGACTTCACACACCTCCATTCTTTGACTTCAAACACCTCCATTTTTTGACTTCACACACCTCCATTTTGACATCACACACTTCCATTCTGTTAATTCACACACCTCCATTCTGTGACTTCACACACCTCCATTGTTTTACTACACACAACTCCATTCTTTGACTTCACACAACTCCATTCCATGACATCACACACCTCCATTCTATGAGCTCACATACCTCCATTCTATGAGTTCACACACCTCAATTTTGACTTCACACACCTCCATTCTATGACTTCACACACCTCCATTCCATAACTTCGCACACCTCCATTCTCTGACTTCACACATCTCCATTCTGACTTCACACACCTCCAATCTATGGCTTCACACATCTCCCTTCTCTGACTTCACACACCTCCATTCTATAACTTCACACACTTCCAATGTTGGACTTCACAAACCTCCATTCCATGACTTCATGCACATCCATTCTATGACTTCACACAACTCCTTTCTTTGACTTCACAAAATTCCATTTTGATTTCACACACCTCCACTCTGTGACTTCACACACCTCCATTTGTGACTTCACACATCACAATTTTGACTTCACACACCTCCATTCTGTGACTTCACACACCTCCATTCTGAGTTAACACACCTCCATTTGTGACTTCACACACCTCCATTCTGACTTCACACACCTCCATTCTATGACTTCACACACTTCCATTCTATGACTTCACACACCTCCATTCTGTGACTTCACACACCTCCACTCTGAGTTCACACACTTCCATTCTGTGTCTTCACACAACTCCATTCTGTGACTTCACACACCTCGTTATATGAATTCACACACCTCCATTCTGTGACCTCACACACCTCAAATCTGAGTTCACACCCCTCCATAGTGTGACTTTACACACCTCCATTCTGTGACTTCACACACCTCCATTCTATGATTTCAAACACCTCCATTCTATGACTTCACACACCTCCATTCTATGCCTTTACAAACCTCCATTCTGTGACTTCACACACCTCCATTCTATGAGAGCACACACCTCCATTCTGTGATTTCACACACCTCCATTCTATGACTTCACACACCTCCATTCTATGACTTCAGAAACCTACATTGTGACTTCACACACCTCCATTCTATGAGTTCACACACCTGCATTGTGACTTCACCCACCTCCATTCTCTGACTTCACACACTTCCATTCTGACTTCACACACCTCCATTCTGTGACTTCACACACCTCCATTCTATGATTTCACACACCTCCATTCTATGACTTCACAGACCTCCATTCTATGACTTCACACACCTCCTTTCTGAGTTCACACACATTCATTCTGTGACTTCACACACCTCCATTCTGACTTCACACACCTCCATTCTATGACTTCTCACACTTCCATTCTATGACTTCACACACCTCCATTCTGTGACTTCACACACCTCCACTCTGAGTTCACACACTTCCATTCTGTGCCTTCACACACCTCCATTCTGTGACTTCACACACCTCGTTATATGACTTCACACACCTCCATTCTGTGACCTCACACACCTCAAATCTGAGTTCAGACCCCTCTATAGTGTGACTTCACACACCTCCATTCTGTGACTTCACACACCTCCATTCTATGACTTCACACACCTCCATTCTATGACTTCACACACCTCCATTCTATGACATCACACACCTCCATTCTGTGACTTCACACACCTCCATTCTATGACTTCACACACCTCCATTCTATGTCTTCAGATACCTACATTGTGACTTCACACAACTCCATTCTATGAGTTCACACACCTGCATTGTGACTTCACCCACCTCCATTCTCTGACTTCACACACCTCCATTCTGACTTCACACACCTCCATTCTGACTTCACACACCTCAGTTCTGTGATTTCACACACCTCCATTCTATGATTTCACACACCTCCCTTCTATGACTTCACAGACCTCCATTCTATGACTTCACACACCTCCTTTCTGAGTTCACACACATCCATTCTGTGACTTCACACACCTCCATTATGACTTCATAAACCTCCATTCTATGAGTTCACACACCTCCATTATTACTTCACACACTTCCATTCTATGACTTCACACAGCTCCATTCTGACTTCACACACCTCCATTCTATGACTTCGCAAACCTCTATTCTGACTTCACACAACTGCATTCTGTGACTTCACACACCTCCATTCTATGACTTCACACACCTCCATTCTGTGACTTCACACACCTCCACTCTGTGACTTTACACACCTCCATTCTGAGACTTCACACACCTCCATTCTGTGATTTCACACACAATCCATTCTATGACTTCACAAACCTCCATTCTTTGATTTCACACACCTCCATTCTATGACTTCACACACCTCCATTGTGACTTCATACAACTCCATTCTCTGAATTCACACACCTCCTTTCTGTGACTTCACACACCTCCATACTATGACTTCCACACACCTTCAATCTATGACTTCACAACCTACATTCTATGACTTCACACACTTCCAATCTATGACTTCACAAACCTCCATTCTAGGACTTCACACACCTGCAATCTAACTTCACACAACTCCATTCTCTGACTTCACACACCTCCATTCTATGACTTCACACACCTGCATTCAGTAACTTCACACGCTTCCAATGTTTGACGTCACAAACCTCCATTCCATGACTTCATACACCTCCATTCTATGACTTCACACACATCCATTCTTTGACCTCACACACCTCCATTTTGACTTCACACACCTCCATTCTGTGACTTCACACACCTGCATTTGTGACTTCACACACCACAATTTTGACTTAACACACGTCAATTCTTTGACTTCACACACCTCCATTTTGACTTCACACACCTCCATTTTGTGACTTCACACACCTCCATTCTATGACTTCACACACCTCCATTCTATGACTTCACACACCTACATTGTGACTTCACACACCTACGTTCTATCAGTTCACACACCTGCATTGTGACTTCACACACCTCCATTCTATGACTTCACACACCTCCATTTTGAATTCACACACCTCCATTCTGACTTCACACACCTCAATTCTGTGACTTCACACACATCCATTCTATGATTTCCCACACCTCCATTCTTTGACTTCACACACCTCCATTCTATGACTTCACTTACCTCCTTTCTGAGTTGACACACCTCCATTCTGTGACTTCGCATACCTCCAATCTGACTTCACACACCTCCATTCTATGACTTCACACACCTCCATTCTGTGACTTCAAAAACCACCATTCTATGACTTCACACATCTCCATTGTGACTTTACACACCTCCATTCTATGAGTTCACATAGCTCCATTCTGACTTTACACACCTCCATTCTATGTCTTCGCATACCTCTATTCTGACTTCACACCCCTCCATTCTGTGATTTCACATACCTCCACTCTTTGACTTCACACACCTCCATTCTATGATTTCACACACCTCCATTCTATGATTTCACACAGCGCCATTCTATGACTTCACACAACTCCTTTCTGAGTTCACACACCTCCATTCATTGACTTCACACACCTCCAATCGGACTTCACACACCTCCATTCTATGACTCCACACACCTCCATTCTGTGATTTCAAAAACCACAATTCTATGACTTCACACACCTCCATTGCGACTTCACATACCTCCATTCTAAGAGTTCACCCACCTCCAATCTGACTTCACACACCTCCAATCTATGAATTCCCACAGCTCCATTCTGGCTTAACACACCTCCATTCTATGACTTCGCATACCTCTATTCTGACTTCATACACCTCCATTCTGTGACTTCACACACCTCCATTCTATGACTTCAAACACCTCCATTCTGTGACTTCACACACCTCAAATCTGTCACTTTACACACCTCCATTCTGTGACTTCTCACACCTCCATTTTGTGATTTCACACACCTCCATTCTATGACTTCACACACCTCCATTCTTTGACTTCACACACCTCCATTCTATGACTTCACACACCTCAATTGTGACTTCACACATCGCCGTTCTGTGACTTCACACACCTCCCTTCTGTGACTTGACACACCTCCATTCTATGACTTCACACACCTCCATTCCGTAATTTCACACACTTCTAATGTTTGACTTCACAAACCTCCATTCCATGACTTCATACACCTCCATTCTATGACTTCACAGACCTCTATTCTTTGACTTCACACACCCCCATTTTGACTTCACACACCTCCATTCTGTGACTTCACACACCTCCATTTGTGACTTCACACACCACAATTTTGACTTCAAACACCTCCATTCTTTGACTTCAAACACCTCCATTTTTTGACTTCACACACCTCCATTTTGACATCACACACTTCCATTCTGTTAATTCACACACCTCCATTCTGTGACTTCACACACCTCCATTGTTTTACTACACACAACTCCATTCTTTGACTTCACACAACTCCATTCCATGACATCACACACCTCCATTCTATGAGCTCACATACCTCCATTCTATGAGTTCACACACCTCAATTTTGACTTCACACACCTCCATTCTATGACTTCACACACCTCCATTCCATAACTTCGCACACCTCCATTCTCTGACTTCACACATCTCCATTCTGACTTCACACACCTCCAATCTATGGCTTCACACATCTCCCTTCTCTGACTTCACACACCTCCATTCTATAACTTCACACACTTCCAATGTTGGACTTCACAAACCTCCATTCCATGACTTCATGCACATCCATTCTATGACTTCACACAACTCCTTTCTTTGACTTCACAAAATTCCATTTTGATTTCACACACCTCCACTCTGTGACTTCACACACCTCCATTTGTGACTTCACACATCACAATTTTGACTTCACACACCTCCATTCTGTGACTTCACACACCTCCATTCTGAGTTAACACACCTCCATTTGTGACTTCACACACCTCCATTCTGACTTCACACACCTCCATTCTATGACTTCACACACTTCCATTCTATGACTTCACACACCTCCATTCTGTGACTTCACACACCTCCACTCTGAGTTCACACACTTCCATTCTGTGTCTTCACACAACTCCATTCTGTGACTTCACACACCTCGTTATATGAATTCACACACCTCCATTCTGTGACCTCACACACCTCAAATCTGAGTTCACACCCCTCCATAGTGTGACTTTACACACCTCCATTCTGTGACTTCACACACCTCCATTCTATGATTTCAAACACCTCCATTCTATGACTTCACACACCTCCATTCTATGCCTTTACAAACCTCCATTCTGTGACTTCACACACCTCCATTCTATGAGAGCACACACCTCCATTCTGTGATTTCACACACCTCCATTCTATGACTTCACACACCTCCATTCTATGACTTCAGAAACCTACATTGTGACTTCACACACCTCCATTCTATGAGTTCACACACCTGCATTGTGACTTCACCCACCTCCATTCTCTGACTTCACACACTTCCATTCTGACTTCACACACCTCCATTCTGTGACTTCACACACCTCCATTCTATGATTTCACACACCTCCATTCTATGACTTCACAGACCTCCATTCTATGACTTCACACACCTCCTTTCTGAGTTCACACACATTCATTCTGTGACTTCACACACCTCCATTTTGACTTCATACACCTCCATTCTATGAGTTCACACACCTCCATTCTGACTTAACACACTTCCATTCTATGACTTCACACAGCTCCATTCTGACTTCACACACCTCCATTCTATGACTTCGCACACCTCTATTCTGACTTCACACAACTGAATTCTGTGACTTCACACACCTCCATTCTATCACTTCACACACCTCCATTATGTGACTTCACACACCTCCACTCTGTGACTTTACACACCTCCATTCTGTGATTTCACAGACTTCCAATCTATGACTTCACAAACCTCCATTCTATGACTTCACACACCTGCAATCTGACTTCACACACCTCCATTCTCTGACTTCACACACCTCCATTCATTGACTTCACACACCTCCATTCTGTAACTTCACACGATTCCAATGTTTGACGTCACAAACCTCCATTCCATGACTTCATACACCCCCATTCTATGACTTCACACACATCAATTCTTTGACCTCACACACCTCCATTTTGACTTCACACACCTCCATTCTGTGACTTCACACACCTGCATTTGTGACTTCACACACCAAAATTTTGACTTCACAGACGTCCATTCGTTGACTTCACACACCTCCATTTTGACTTCACAAACCTCCATTTTGTGACTTCACACACCTCCATTCTATGACTTCACACACCTCCATTCTATGACTTCACACACCTACATTGTGACTTCACACACCTACGTTCTATCAGTTCACTCACCTGCACTGTGACTTCACACACCTCCATTCTATGACTTCACACACCTCCTTTCTGAATTCACACACCTCCATTCTGACTTCACACACCTCAATTCTATGATTTCCCACACCTCCATTCTTTGACTTCTCACACCTCCATTCTATGACTTCACATACCTACTTTCTGAGTTGACACACCTCCATTCTGTGACTTCACAAACCTCCAATCTGACTTCACACACCTCCATTCTATGACTTCACACACCTCCATTCTGTGACTTCAAAAACCACCATTCTATGATCTCACACATCTCCATTGTGACTTCACAGACCTCCATTCTATGAGTTCACATAGCTCCATTCTGACTTCACACACCTCCATTCTATGACTTCACACACCTCTATTCTGACTTCACACCCCTCCATTCTGTGATTTCACATACCTCCACTCTTTGACTTCACACACCTCCATTCTATGATTTCACACACCTCCATTCTATGATTTCACACAGCTCCATTCTGTGACTTCACACAACTCCTTTCTGAGTTCACACACCTGCATTCATTGACTTCACACACCTCCAATCTGACTTCACACACCTCCATTCTATGACTCCACACACCTCCATTCTGTGATTTCAAAAACCACAATTCTATGACTTCACACACCTCCATTGTGACTTCACATACCTCCATTCTAAGAGTTCACACACCTCCAATCTGACTTCACACACCTCCATTCTATGAATTCCCACAGCTATATTCTGACTTAACACACCTCCATTCTATGACTTCAAACACCTCCATTCTGTGACTTCACACACCTCAACTCTGTCACTTTACACACCTCCATTCTGTGACTTCTCACACCTCCATTCTGTGATTTCACACACCTCCATTCTATGACTTCACACACCTCCATTGTTTGACTTCACACACCTCTGTTCTATGACTTCACACACCTCCATTATGACTTCACACATCGCCGTTGAGTGACTTCACACACCTCCCTTCTGTGACTTGACACACCTCCATTGTATGACTTCACACACCTCCATTCTATGACTTCACACACCTCCATTCTGTAATTTCACACACTTCCAATGTTTGACTTCACAAACCTCCATTCCATGACTTCATACACCTCCATTCTATGACTTAACAGACCTCCATTCTTTGACTTCACACAACTCCATTTTGACTTCACACACCTCCATTCTGTTACTTCACACACCTCCATTTGTGACTTCACACACCACAATTTTGACTTCACACACCTCCATTCTTTGACTTCACACTGCTCCATTTTTGACTTCACGCACCTCCATTTTGACTTCACCCACTTCCATTCTGTGAATTCTCACACCTCCATTCTGTGACTTCACACACCTCCATTGTTTAACTACACACACCTCCATTCTTTGACTTCACACACCTCCATTCCATGACATCACACTCCTCCATTCTATGAGCTCACATACCTCCATTCTATGAGTTCACACACATCAATTTTGACTTAACACAACTCCATTCAATGACTTCAAACACCTTCATTCTTACTTCAGAAACATCCATTCTATGACTTCACACACCTCCATTCTGTGACTTCAAAAACCACCATTCTATGACTTCACACACCTCCATTTTGACCTCACACACAACCATTCAATGAGTTCACACACCTCCATTCTGATTTCACACACCTCCATTCTATGACTTCGCACACCCCTATTCTGACTTCACACACCTCCATCCTGTCACTTCACACACCTCCATTCTCTGACTTCACACTCCTCCATTCTATGACTTCACATACCTCCACTTTGTGACTTTACACACCTTAATTCTGTGTCTTCACACACCTCCATCCTGTGATTTCACACACCTTCATTCTATGACTTCAAATACCTCCATTCTATGACTTCACATAACTCCATTCTATGACTTCACACACCTCCATTGTATGACTTCACACATCTGCATTCTGACTTCACACACCTCCATTCTATGACTTCGCACACCTCCCTTCTCTGACTTCACACATCTCCATTCTGACTTCACACACCTCCAATCTCTGACTTCACACATCTCCCTTCTCTGACTTCACACACCTCCATTCTGTAACTTCACACACTTCCAATGTTTGACTTCACAAACCTCCATTCCATGACTTCATACACATCCATTCTATGACTTCACACAACTCCTTTCTTTGACTTCACAAAATTCCATTTTGATTTCACACACCTCCACTCTGTGACTTCACACAACTCCATTTGTGACTTCACACATCACAATTTTTGCTTCACACACGTCCATTCTGTGACTCACACACCTCCATTCTGAGTTAACCCACCTCCATTTGTGACTTCACACACCTCCATTCTGACTTCACACACCTCCATTCTATGACTTCACACACTTCCATTCTATGACTTCACACACCTCCATTCTGTGACTTCACACACCTCCACTATGAGATCACACACTTCCATTCTGTGTCTTCACACACCTCCATTCTGTGACTTCACACACCTCGTTATATGACTTCACACACTTCCATTCTGTGACCTCACACACCTCAAATCTGAGTTCACACCCCGCCATAGTGTGACTTCACACACCTCCATTCTGAGACTTCACACACCTCCATTCTATGACCTCACACACCTCCATTCTATGACTTCACACACCTCCATTCTATGCCTTTACACACCTCCATTCTGTGACTTCACACACCTCCATTCTATGACATCACACACCTCCATTCTGTGACTTCACACACCTCCATTCTGTGACTTCACACACCTCCATTCTATGACTTCAGAAACCTACATTGTGACTTCACACACCTCCATTCTCTGACTTCACACACCTCCATTCTTACTTCACACACCTCCACTCTGACTTCACACACCTCAAATCTGTGACTTCACACACCTCCATTGTATGATTTCACACACCTCCATTCTATGACTTCACAGACCTCCATTCTATGACTTCACACACCTCCTTTCTGAGTTCACACACATCCATTCTGTGACTTCACACACATCCATTGTGACTTCATACACCTCCATTCTATGAGTTCACACACCTCCATTCTGACTTCACACACTTCCATTCTATGACTTCGCACACCTCTATTCTGACTTCACACAACTGCATTCTGTGACTTCACACACCTCCCTTCTATGATTTCACACACCTCCATTCTGTGACTTCACACACCTCCACTCTGTGACTTTACACACCTCCATTCTGTGACATCACACACCTCCATTCTGTGATTTCACACACAATCCATTCTATAACTTCACAAACCTCCATTCTTTGATTTCACACACCTCCATTCTATGACTTCACACACCTCCATTGTGACTTCATACTACTCCATTCTGTGAATTCACACACCTCCTTTCTGTGACTTCACACACCTCCACACTATGACTTCCACACACCTTCAATCTACGACTTCACAACCTCAATTCTATGACTTCACACACTTCCAATCTATGACTTCACAAACCTCCATTCTATGACTTCACACACCTGCAATCTGACTTCACACACCTCCATTCTCTGACTTCACACACCTCCATGCTATGACTTCACACACCTCCATTCTGTAACTTCACACGCTTCCAATGTTTGACGTCACAAACCTCCATTCCATGACGTCATACACCTCCATTCTATGACTTCACACACATACATTCTTTGACCTCACACACCTCCATTTTGACTTCACACACCTCCATTCTGTGACTTCACACACCTGCATTTGTGACTTCACACACCACAATTGTGACTTCACACACGTCCATTCTTTGAGTTCACACACCTCCATTTTGACTTCACACACCTCCATTTTGTGACGTCACACACCTCCATTCTATGACTTCACACACCTCCATTCTATGACTTCACACACCTACATTGTGACTTCAAACACCTACGTTCTATCAGTTCACACACCTGCATTGTGACTTCACACACCTCCATTCTATGACTTCACACACCTCCATTCTGAATTCACACATCTCCATTCTGACTTCACACACCTCAATTCTGTGACTTCACACACCTCCAATCTATGATTTCCCACACCTCCATTCTTTGACTTCACACACCTCCATTCTTTGACTTCACATACCTCCTTTCTGAGTTCACACACCTCCATTCAGTGACTTCACACACCTCCAGGCTTACTTCAAACACCTCCATTCTATGACTCCACACACCTCCATTCTGTGATTTCAAAAACCACAATTCTATGACTTCACACACCTCCATTGTGACTTCACATACCTCCATTCTAAGAGTTCACACACCTCCAATCTGACTTCACACACCTCCATTCTATGAATTCCCACAGCTCCATTCTGACTTAACACATCTCCATTCTACGACTTCGCATACCTCTATTCTGACTTCATACACCTCCATTCTGTGACTTCACACACCTCCATTCTATGACTTCAAACACCTCCATTCTGTGACTTCACACACCTCAACTCTGTCACTTTACACACCTCCATTCTGTGACTTCTCACACCTCCAATCTGTGATTTCACACACCTCCATTCCATGACTTCATACACATCCATTCTATGACTTCACACAACTCCTTTCTTTGACTTCACAAAATTCCATTTTGATTTCACACACCTCCACTCTGTGACTTCACACAACTCCATTTGTGACTTCACACATCACAATTTTTGCTTCACACACGTCCATTCTGTGACTCACACACCTCCATTCTGAGTTAACCCACCTCCATTTGTGACTTCACACACCTCCATTCTGACTTCACACACCTCCATTCTATGACTTCACACACTTCCATTCTATGACTTCACACACCTCCATTCTGTGACTTCACACACCTCCACTATGAGATCACACACTTCCATTCTGTGTCTTCACACACCTCCATTCTGTGACTTCACACACCTCGTTATATGACTTCACACACTTCCATTCTGTGACCTCACACACCTCAAATCTGAGTTCACACCCCGCCATAGTGTGACTTCACACACCTCCATTCTGAGACTTCACACACCTCCATTCTATGACCTCACACACCTCCATTCTATGACTTCACACACCTCCATTCTATGCCTTTACACACCTCCATTCTGTGACTTCACACACCTCCATTCTATGACATCACACACCTCCATTCTGTGACTTCACACACCTCCATTCTGTGACTTCACACACCTCCATTCTATGACTTCAGAAACCTACATTGTGACTTCACACACCTCCATTCTCTGACTTCACACACCTCCATTCTTACTTCACACACCTCCATTCTGACTTCACACACCTCAAATCTGTGACTTCACACACCTCCATTGTATGATTTCACACACCTCCATTCTATGACTTCACAGACCTCCATTCTATGACTTCACACACCTCCTTTCTGAGTTCACACACATCCATTCTGTGACTTCACACATATCCATTGTGACTTCATACACCTCCATTCTATGAGTTCACACACCTCCATTCTGACTTCACACACTTCCATTCTATGACTTCGCACACCTCTATTCTGACTTCACACAACTGCATTCTGTGACTTCACACACCTCCCTTCTATGATTTCACACACCTCCATTCTGTGACTTCACACACCTCCACTCTGTGACTTTACACACCTTCATTCTGTGACATCACACACCTCCATTCTGTGATTTCACACACAATCCATTCTATAACTTCACAAACCTCCATTCTTTGATTTCACACACCTCCATTCTATGACTTCACACACCTCCATTGTGACTTCATACTACTCCATTCTGTGAATTCACACACCTCCTTTCTGTGACTTCACACACCTCCACACTATGACTTCCACACACCTTCAATCTACGACTTCACAACCTCAATTCTATGACTTCACACACTTCCAATCTATGACTTCACAAACCTCCATTCTATGACTTCACACACCTGCAATCTGACTTCACACACCTCCATTCTCTGACTTCACACACCTCCATGCTATGACTTCACACACCTCCATTCTGTAACTTCACACGCTTCCAATGTTTGACGTCACAAACCTCCATTCCATGACGTCATACACCTCCATTCTATGACTTCACACACATACATTCTTTGACCTCACACACCTCCATTTTGACTTCACACACCTCCATTCTGTGACTTCACACACCTGCATTTGTGACTTCACACACCACAATTGTGACTTCACACACGTCCATTCTTTGAGTTCACACACCTCCATTTTGACTTCACACACCTCCATTTTGTGACGTCACACACCTCCATTCTATGACTTCACACACCTCCATTCTATGACTTCACACACCTACATTGTGACTTCAAACACCTACGTTCTATCAGTTCACACACCTGCATTGTGACTTCACACACCTCCATTCTATGACTTCACACACCTCCATTCTGAATTCACACATCTCCATTCTGACTTCACACACCTCAATTCTGTGACTTCACACACCTCCAATCTATGATTTCCCACACCTCCATTCTTTGACTTCACACACCTCCATTCTTTGACTTCACATACCTCCTTTCTGAGTTCACACACCTCCATTCAGTGACTTCACACACCTCCAGGCTTACTTCAAACACCTCCATTCTATGACTCCACACACCTCCATTCTGTGATTTCAAAAACCACAATTCTATGACTTCACACACCTCCATTGTGACTTCACATACCTCCATTCTAAGAGTTCACACACCTCCAATCTGACTTCACACACCTCCATTCTATGAATTCCCACAGCTCCATTCTGACTTAACACATCTCCATTCTACGACTTCGCATACCTCTATTCTGACTTCATACACCTCCATTCTGTGACTTCACACACCTCCATTCTATGACTTCAAACACCTCCATTCTGTGACTTCACACACCTCAACTCTGTCACTTTACACACCTCCATTCTGTGACTTCTCACACCTCCATTCTGTGATTTCACACACCTCCATTCTATGACTTCACACACCTCCATTCTTTGACTTCACACACCTCCATTCTGTGACTTCACACACCTCCATTCTGTGACTTCACACACCTCTAGTCTGTGACTTTACACACCTCCATTCTGTGACTTCTCACATCTCCATTCTGTGATTTCACACACCTCCATTTTATGACTTCACACACCTCAATTGTGACTTCACACAACTCCATTCTGTGACTTCACACACCTCCCTTCTGTGACTTGACACACCTCCATTCTATAACTTCACACACCTCCATTCTATGACCTCACACACCTGTATTTTGACTTCACACACCTCCATTCTCTGACTTCTCACACCTCCATTCTATGACTTCACAAACCTCCATTCTTTGACTTCACACATCTCCATTCTATCACTTCACACACCTCTATTGTGACTTCACACAACTCCATTCTGTGATTTCACACACCTCCTTTCTGTGACTTCACACACCTCCATACTATGACCTCCACACACTTTCATTCTATGACTTCACACACCTCCATTGTATGACTTCACACACTTCCAATTTATGACTTCACACACCTCCATTCTATGACATCACACACCTCCATTCTATGTCTTCACACACCTGCATTCTGATTTCACACACCTCCATTTTCTGACTTCACACACCTCCATTCTATGACTTCACACACCTCCATTCTGTAACGTCACACGCTTCCAATGTTTGACTTCTCAAAGCTCCATTCCATGACTTCATACACCTCAATTTTATGACTTCATACACATCCATTATTTGACTTCACACACCTCCATTTTGACTTCACACACCTCCATTCTGTGACTTCACACACCTGCATTTGTGACTTCACACACCACAATTTTGACTTCACACACGTCCATTCTTTGACTTCACACACCTCCATTCTCTGACTTCACACACCTCCATTTTTTGAATTCACACACCTCCATTTTGACTTCACACACCTCCATTCTATGACTTCACACAACTTCATTCTTACTTCAGAAACATCCATACTATGACTTCACGAACCTCCCTTCTGTGAATTCACACCTCCATTCTGAGTTCAAACACCTCCATTCTGTGACTTCACACATCTCCATTCTGAGACTTCACACACCCCCATTCTATGACTTCACACACCTCCATCTGTGAGTTCACACACCTCCATTCTATGAATTCACACTCCTCCATTCTATGAGTTCACACACTTTCATTCTGTTACTTCACACACCTCCATTTGTGACTTCACACATCACAATTTTGACTTCACACACCTCCATTCTGTGATTCACACACCTCCATTCTGAGTTAACACACCTCCATTTGTGACTTCACACACCTCCATTCTGACTTCACACACCTCCATTCTATGACTTCTCACACTTCCATTCTATGACTTCACACACCTCCATTCTGTGACTTCACACACCTCCACTCTGAGTTCACACACTTCCATTCTGTGCCTTCACACACCTCCATTCTGTGACTTCACACACCTCGTTTTATGACTTCACACACCTCCATTCTGTGACCTCACACACCTCAAATCTGAGTTCAGACCCCTCTATAGTGTGACTTCACACACCTCCATTCTGTGACTTCACACACCTCCATTCTATGACTTCACACACCTCCATTCTATGACTTCACACACCTCCATTCTATGACATCACACACCTCCATTCTGTGACTTCACACACCTCCATTCTATGACTTCACACACCTCCATTCTATGTCTTCAGATACCTACATTGTGACTTCACGCACCTCCATTCTATGAGTTCACACACCTGCATTGTGACTTCACCCACCTCCATTCTCTGACTTCACACACCTCCATTCTGACTTCACACACCTCCATTCTGACTTCACACACCTCAGTTCTGTGATTTCACACACCTCCATTCTATGATTTCACACACCTACCTTCTATGACTTCACAGACCTCCATTCTATGACTTCACACACCTCCTTTCTGAGTTCACACACATCCATTCTGTGACTTCACACACCTCCATTATGACTTCATAAACGTCCATTCTATGAGTTCACACACCTCCATTCTTACTTCACACACTTCCATTCTATGACTTCACACAGCTCCATTCTGACTTCACACACCTCCATTTTTTGACTTCGCAAACCTCTATTCTGACTTCACACAACTGCATTCTGTGACTTCACACACCTCCATTCTATGACTTCACACACCTCCATTCTGTGACTTCACACACCTCCACTCTGTGACTTTACACACCTCCATTCTGAGACTTCACACACCTCCATTCTGTGATTTCACACACAATCCATTCTATGACTTCACAAACCTCCATTCTTTGATTTCACACACCTCCATTCTATGACTTCACACACCTCCATTGTGACTTCATACAACTCCATTCTCTGAATTCACACACCTCCTTTCTGTGACTTCACACACCTCCATACTATGACTTCCACACACCTTCAATCTATGACTTCACAACCTCCATTCTATGACTTCACACACTTCCAATCTATGACTTCACAAACCTCCATTCTAGGACTTCACACACCTGCAATCTAACTTCACACACCTCCATTCTCTGACTTCACACACCTCCATTCTATGACTTCACACACCTGCATTCAGTAACTTCACACGCTTCCAATGTTTGACGTCACAAACCTCCATTCCATGACTTCATACACCACCATTCTATGACTTCACACACATCCATTCTTTGACCTCACACACCTCCATTTTGATTTCACACACCTCCATTCTGTGACTTCACACACCTGCATTTGTGACTTCACACACCACAATTTTGACTTAACACACGTCAATTCTTTGACTTCACACACCTCCATTTTGACTTCACACACCTCC
Organism: Megascapheus bottae; assembly: GCA_024803745.1. NCBI lineage: Eukaryota > Metazoa > Chordata > Mammalia > Rodentia > Geomyidae > Megascapheus > Megascapheus bottae. Next base: position 386,655 of record JANJXV010000487.1, on the reverse strand, counting down.
ATTTTGTGACTTCACACACCTCCATTCTATGACTTCACACACCTCCATTCTATGACTTCACACACCTACATTGTGACTTCACACACCTACGTTCTATCAGTTCACACACCTGCATTGTGACTTCACACACCTCCATTCTATGACTTCACACACCTCCATTTTGAATTCACACACCTCCATTCTGACTTCACACACCTCAATTCTGTGACTTCACACACCTCCATTCTATGATTTCCCACACCTCCATTCTTTGACTTCACACACCTCCATTCTATGACTTCACTTACCTCCTTTCTGAGTTGACACACCTCCATTCTGTGACTTCACATACCTCCAATCTGACTTCACACACCTCCATTCTATGACTTCACACACCTCCATTCTGTGACTTCAAAAACAACCATTCTATGACTTCACACATCTCCATTGTGACTTTACACACCTCCATTCTATGAGTTCACATAGCTCCATTCTGACTTTACACACCTCCATTCTATGTCTTCGCATACCTCTATTCTGACTTCACACCCCTCCATTCTGTGATTTCACATACCTCCACTCTTTGACTTCACACACCTCCATTCTATGATTTCACACACCTCCATTCTATGATTTCACACAGCTCCATTCTATGACTTCACACAACTCCTTTCTGAGTTCACACACCTCCATTCATTGACTTCACACACCTCCAATCTGAATTCACACACCTCCATTCTATGACTCCACACACCTCCATTCTGTGATTTCAAAAACCACAATTCTATGACTTCACACACCTCCATTGCGACTTCACATACCTCCATTCTAAGAGTTCACCCATCTCCAATCTGACTTCACACACCTCCAATCTATGAATTCCCACAGCTCCATTCTGGCTTAACACAGCTCCATTCTATGACTTCGCATACCTCTATTCTGACTTCATACACCTCCATTCTGTGACTTCACACACCTCCATCTATGACTTCAAACACCTCCATTCTGTGACTTCACATACCTCAAATCTGTCACTTTACACACCTCCATTCTGTGACTTCTCACACCTCCATTTTGTGATTTCACACACCTCCATTCTATGACTTCACACACCTCCATTCTTTGACTTCACACACCTCCATTCTATGACTTCACACACCTCAATTGTGACTTCACACATCGCCGTTCTGTGACTTCACACACCTCCCTTCTGTGACTTGACACACCTCCATTCTATGACTTCACACACCTCCATTCCGTAATTTCACACACTTCTAATGTTTGACTTCACAAACCTCCATTCCATGACTTCATACACCTCCATTCTATGACTTCACAGACCTCTATTCTTTGACTTCACACACCCCCATTATGACTTCACACACCTCCATTCTGTGACTTCACACACCTCCATTTGTGACTTCACACACCACAATTTTGACTTCACACACCTCCATTTTTTGACTTCACACACCTCCATTTTTTGACTTCACACACCTCCATTTTGACATCACACACTTCCATTCTGTTAATTCACACACCTCCATTCTGTGACTTCACACACCTCCATTGTTTTACTACACACAACTCCATTCTTTGACTTCACGCAACTCCATTCCATGACATCACACACCTCCATTCTATGAGCTCACATACCTCCATTCTATGAGTTCACACACCTCAATTTTGACTTCACACACCTCCATTCTATGACTTCACACACCTCCATTCTATAACTTCGCACACCTCCATTCTCTGACTTCACACATCTCCATTCTGACTTCACACACCTCCAATCTATGGCTTCACACATCTCCCTTCTCTGACTTCACACACCTCCATTCTGTAACTTCACACACTTCCAATGTTGGACTTCACAAACCTCCATTCCATGACTTCATGCACATCCATTCTATGACTTCACACAACACCTTTCTTTGACTTCACAAAATTCCATTTTGATTTCACACACCTCCACTCTGTGACTTCACACACCTCCATTTGTGACTTCACACATCACAATTTTGACTTCACACACCTCCATTCTGTGACTCACAGACCTCCATTCTGAGTTAACACACCTCCATTTGTGACTTCACACACCTCCATTCTGACTTCACACACCTCCATTCTATGACTTCACACACTTCCATTCTATGACTTCACACACCTCCATTCTGTGACTTCACACACCTCCACTCTGAGTTCACACACTTCCATTCTGTGTCTTCACACACCTCCATTCTGTGACTTCACACACCTCGTTATATGAATTCACACACCTCCATTCTGTGACCTCACACACCTCAAATCTGAGTTCACACCCCTCCATAGTGTGACTTCACACACCTCCATTCTGTGACTTCACACACCTCCATTCTATGATTTCACACACCTCCATTCTATGACTTCACACACCTCCATTCTATGCCTTTACACACCTCCATTCTGTGACTTCACACACCTCCATTCTATGAGAGCACACACCTCCATTCTGTGATTTCACACACCTCCATTCTATGACTTCACACACCTCCATTCTATGACTTCAGAAACCTACATTGTGACTTCACACACCTCCATTCTATGAGTTCACACACCTGCATTGTGACTTCACCCACCTCCATTCTCTGACTTCACACACCTCCATTCTGACTTCACACACCTCCATTCTGACTTCACACACCTCAATTCTGTGACTTCACACACCTCCATTCTATGATTTCACACACCTCCATTCTATGACTTCACAGACCTCCATTCTATAACTTCACACACCTCCTTTCTGAGTTCACACACATTCATTCTGTGACTTCACACACCTCCATTTTTACTTCATACACCTCCATTCTATGAGTTCACACACCGCCATTCTGACTTCACACACTTCCATTCTATGAGTTCACACACCTCCATTCTGACTTCACACACCTCCATTCTATGACTTCACACACCTCCATTATGTGACTTCACACACCTCCACTCTGTGACTTTACACACCTCTATTCTGTGACTTCACACACCTCCATTCTGTGATTTCACACACAATCCATTCTATGACTTCACAAACCTCCATTCTTTGATTTCACACACCTCCATTCTATGACTTCACACACCTCCATTGTGACTTCATACAACTCCATTCTGTGAATTCACACACCTCCTTTCTGGGACTTCACACACCTCCATACTATGACTTCCACACACCTTCAATCTATGACTACACAACCTCCATTCTATGACTTCACAGACTTCCAATCTATGACATCAGAAACCTCCATTCTATGACTTCACACACCTGCAATCTAACTTCACACACCTCCATTCTCTGACTTCACACACCTCCATTCAATGACTTCACACACCTCCATTCTGTAACTTCACACGCTTCCAATGTTTGATGTCACAAACCTCCATTCCATGACTTCATACACCCCCATTCTATGACTTCACACACATCCATTCTTTGACCTCACACACCTCCATTTTGACTTCACACACCTCCATTCTGTGACTTCACACACCTGCATTTGTGACTTCACACACCACAATTGTGACTTCACACACGTCCATTCTTTGACTTCACACACCTCCATTTTGACTTCACAAACCTCCATTTTGTGACTTCACACACCTCCATTCTATGACTTCACACACCTACATTGTGACTTCACACACCTATGTTCTATCAGTTCACACACCTGCATTGTGACTTCACACACCTCCATTCTATGACTTCACACACCTCCATTCTGAATTCACACACCTCCATTCTGACTTCACACACCTCAATTCTGTGACTTCACACACCTCCATTCTATGATTTCCCACACCTCTATTCTTTGACTTCCCACACCTCCATTCTATGACTTCACATACCTCCTTTCTGAGTTCACACACCTCCATTCATTGACTTCACAAACCTCCAATCTGACTTCACACACCTCCATTCCATGACTCCACACACCTCCATTCTGTGATTTCAAAAACCACAATTCTATGACTTCACACATCTCCATTGTGACTTCACATACCTCCATTCTAAGAGTTCACACACCTCCAATCTGACTTCACACACCTCCATTCTATGAATTCCCACAGCTCCATTCTGACTTAACACACCTCCATTCTATGACTTCGCATACCTCTATTGTGACTTCATACACCGCCATTCGGTGACTTCACACACCTCCATTCTATGACTTCAAACACCTCCATTCTGTGACTTCACACACCTCAACTCTGTCACTTTACACACCTCCATTCTGTGACTTCTCACACCTCCATTCTGTGATTTCACACACCTCCATTCTATGACTTCACACACCTCCATTCTTTGACTTCACACACCTGCATTTTGTGACTTCACACACCTCCATTCTATGACTTCACACACCTCCATTCTATGACTTCTCGCACCTACATTGTGACTTCAAACACCTACGTTCTATCAGTTCACACACCTGCATTGTGACTTCACACACTTCCATTCTATGACTTCACACACCTCCATTCTGAATTCACACACCTCCATTCTGACTTCACACACCTCAATTCTGTGACTTCACACACCTCCATTCTATGACTTCACACACCTCCATTCTTTGACTTCACACACCTCCATTCTATGACTTCACACACCTCCATTTTGACTTCACACATCGCCGTTCTGTGACTTCACACACCTCCCTTCTGTGACTTGACACACCTCCATTTTATGACTTCACACACCTCCATTCTATGACTTCACACACCTCCATTCTGTAATTTCACACGCTTCCAATGTTTGACGTCACAAACCTCCATTCTATGACTTCATACACCTCCATTCTACGACTTCACACACATCCATTCTTTGAACTCACACACCTCCATTTTGACTTCACACACCTCCATTCTGTGACTTCACACACCTGCATTTGTGACTTCACACACCACAATTGTGACTTCACACACGTCCATTCTTTGACTTCACACACCTCCATTTTGACTTCACACACCTCCATTTTGTGACTTCACACACCTCCATTCTATGACTTCACAAACCTCCATTCTATGACTTCACACACCTACATTGTGCCTTCACACACTTACGTTCTATCAGTTCACACACCTGCATTGTGACTTCACACACCTCCATTCTGTGACTTCACACCCCTCCATTCTGAATTCACACACCTCCATTCTGACTTCACACACCTCAATTCTGTGACTTCACACACCTCCATTCTATGATTTCCCACACCTCCATTCTTTGACTTCACACACCTCCATTCTATGACTTCACATACCTCCTTTCTGAGTTCACACACCTCCATTCATTGACTTCACAAACCTCCAATCTGACTTCACACACCTCCATTCTATGACTCCACACACCTCCATTCTGTGATTTCAAAAACCACAATTTTATGACTTCACACACCTCCATTGTGACTTCACATACCTCCATTCTAAGAGTTCACACACCTCCAATCTGACTTCACACACCTCCATTCTATGAATTCCCACAGCTCCATTCTGACTTAACACATCTCCATTCTACGACTTCGCATACCTCTATTCTGACTTCATACACCTCCATTCTGTGACTTCACACACCTCCATTCTATGACTTCAAACACCTCCATTCTGTGACTTCACACACCTCAACTCTGTCACTTTACACACCTCCATTCTATGACTTCACCCACCTCCATTCTGTGACTTCACACACCTCCATTCTATGACTTCACACACCTTCATTCGTACTTCACAAACATATATTCTATGACTTCACACACCTCCATTCTATGACTTTACACACCTCCATCCTTTGACTTCACACACCTCCCTTCTGTGACTTGACACACCTCCATTCTATGACTTCACACACCTACATTTTATGACTTCACACACCTCCATTCTGTAATTTCACACACTTCCAATGTTTGACTTCACAAACCTCCATTCTTTGACTTCACACACCTCCATTCTATGACCTCTCACACCTCCATTGTGACTTCACACATCTCCGTTCTATGACTTCACACACCTCCCTTCTGTGACTTGACACACCTCCATTCTATGACTTCACACACCTCCATTCTTTGACTTCACACATCTCCATTTTGACATCACACAGCTCCATTCAGTGACTTCACACACCTCCATTTGTGACTTCACACACCACAATTTTGACTTCACACACCTCCATTCTTTGACTTCACACACCTCCATTTTGACTTCACACACTTCCATTGTGTGAATTCACACACCTCCATTCTCTGACATCACACACCTCCATTCTGACTTCACACACCTCCATTCTATGACTTCACACACTTCCATTCTATGACTTCACACACCTCCATTCTGTGACTTCACACACCTCCACTCTGAGTTCACACACTTCCATTCTGTGTCTTCACACACCTCCATTCTGTGACTTCACACACCTCGTTATATGACTTCACACACATCCATTCTGTGACCTCACACACCTCAAATCTGAGTTCTTACCCCTCCATAGTGTGACTTCACACACCTCCATTCTGTGACTTCACACACCTCCATTCTATGACTTCACACACCTCCATTCTATGACTTCAGAAACCTACATTGTTACTTCACACACATCCATTCTATGAGTTCACACCTGCATTGTGACTTCACCCACCTCCATTCTCTGACTTCACACACCTCCATTCTGACTTCACACACCTCCATTCTGACTTCACACACCTCAAATCTGTGACTTCACACACCTCCATTGTATGATTTCACACACCTCCATTCTATGACTTCACAGACTTCCATTCTCTGACTTCACACACCCCCTTTCTGAGTTCACACACATCCATTCTGTGACTTCACACACCTCCATTGTGACTTCATATACCTCCATTATATGAGTTCACACAACCCAATTCTGACTACACACTCTTCCATTCTATGACTTCACACAGCTCCATTCTGACTTCACACACCTCCATTCTATGACTTCACACACCTCTATTTGACTTCACACAACTGCATTCTGTGACTTCACACACCTCCATTCTATGACTTCACACACCTCCATTCTCTGCCTTTACACACTTCCATTCTGTGACTTCACACACCTCCATTCTATGACATCACACACCTCCATTCTGTGACTTCACACACCTCCATTCTACGACTTCACACACCTCCATTCTATGACTTCAGAAACCTACATTGTGACTTCACACACCTGCATTCTATTAGTTCACACACGTGCATTGTGACTTCACCAACCTCATTCTGACTTCACACACCTCAACTCTGTGACTTCACACACCTCCATTCTATGATTTCACACACCTCCATTCTATGACTTCACAGACCTCCATTCTATGACTTCACACACCTCCTTTCTAAGTTCACACACATCCATTCTGTGACTTCACACACCTCCATTGTGACTTCATACACCACCATTCTATGAGTTCACACACCTCCATTCTGACTTCACACACTTCCATTCTGTAATTTCACACACTTCCAATGTTTGACTTCACAAACCTCCATTCTTTGACTTCACACTCCTACATTCTATGACTTCGCACACCTCCATTCTGTAATTTCACACGCTTCCTATGTTTGACGTCACAAACCTCCATTCCATGACTTCATACACCTCCATTCTATGAGTTCACACACATCTATTCTTTGACCTCACACACCTCCATTTTGACTTCACACACCTCCATTCTGTGACTTCACACACCTGCACTTGTGACTTCACACACCACAATTTTGACTTCACACACGTCCATTCTTTGACTTCACACACCTTCATTTTGACTTCACACACCTCCATTTTGTGACTACACACACCTCCATTCTATGACTTCACACACCTCCATTCTATGACTTCACACACCTACATTGTGACTTCACACATCTCCATTCTATGACTTCACACACTTCCATTCTGAATTCACACACCTCAACTCTGTCACTTTACACACCTCCATTCTGTGACTTCTCACACCTCCATTCTGTGATTTCACACACCTCCATTCTATGACTTCACACACCTCCATTTTTTGACTTCACTCACCTCCATTCTATGACTTCACACACCTCCATTTTGACTTCACACATCGCCGTTCTTTGACTTCACACACCTCCCGTCTGTGACTTGACACACCTCCATTTTATGACTTCACACACCTCCATTCTATGACTTCACACACCTCCATTCTGTAATTTCACACGCTTCCAATGTTTGACGTAACAAACCTCCATTCCATGACTTCATACACCTCCATTCTATGACTTCACACACATCCATTCTTTGACCTCACACACCTCCATTTTGACTTCACACACCTCCATTCTTTGACTTCACACACCTCCATTTGGACTTCACACACTTCCATTTTGTGCCTTCATACACCTCCATTCTATGACTTCACACACCTCCATTCTATGACTTCACACACCTACATTGTGACTTCAAACACCTACTTTCTATCAGTTCACACACCTGCATTGTGACTTCACACACTTCCATTCTATGACTTCACACACCTCCATTCTGAATTCACACACCTCCATTCTGACTTCACACACCTCAATTCTGTGACTTCACACACCTCCATTCTATGACTTCACACACCTCCATTCTATGACTTCACACACCTCCATTCTATGACTTCACACACCTCCATTCTGACTTCACACACCTCAATTCTGTGACTTCACACACCTCCATTCTATGACTTCACACACCTCCATTCTTTGACTTCACACACCTCCATTCTATGACCTCTCACACCTCCATTGTGACTTCACACATCTCCGTTCTGTGACTTCTCACACCTCCCTTCTGTGACTTGACACACCTCCATTCTATGACTTCACACACCTCCATTCTTTGACTTCACACACCTCCATTTTGACATCACACACCTCCATTCTGTGACTTCACACACCTCCATTCTTTGACTTCACACACCTCCATTTTGACTTCACACACTTCCATTCTGTGAATTCACACACCTCCATTCTGTGACTTCACACACCTCCATTGTTTGACTACACAGAACTCCATTCTTTGACTTCACACACCTCCATTCCATGACATCACACACGTCCATTCTATGAGCTCACATACCTCCATTCTATGAGTTCACACACCTCAATTTTGACTTCATACACCTCCATTGAATGACTTCACACACCTTCATTCTTACTTCAGAAACATCCATTCTATGACTTCACACACCTCCATTCTGTGACTTCAAAAACCACCATTCTATGACTTCACACCCCTCCATTTTGACTTCACACACATCCATTCAATGAGTTCAAACACCTCCATTCTGACTTCACACACCTCCATTCTATGACTTCGCATACCTTTATTCTGACTTCACACACCTCCATCCTGTGACTTCACACACCTCAATTCTCTGACTTCACACACATCCATTCTGTAACTTCACACACCTCCACTCTGTGACTTTACACACCTCCATTCTGTGTCTTCACACACCTCCATCCTGTGATTTCACGCACCTCCATTCTATGACTTCACACACCTCCATTTTATGACTTCACACACCTCCATTCTATGACTTCACACACCTCCATTCTATGACTTCACACAGCTCCATTCTATGACTTCACACACCTCCATTCTATGACTTCACACACTTCTATTCTGTGACTAGACACACCTCCATTCTATGACTTCACACACCTCCATTCTATGACTTCACACATCTGCATTCTGACTTCACACACCTTCATTCTATGACTTCACACCTCCATTCTCTGACTTCACACATCTCCATTCTGACTTCACACACCTCCAATCTATGACTTCACACACCTCCATTCTATGACTTCACACAGCTCCATTCTATGACTTCACACACCTCCATTCTATGAATTCACACATCTACATTGTGACTTCAAACACCTACGTTCTATCAGTTCACACACCTGCATTGTGACTTCACACACTTCCATTCTATGACTTCACACACCTCCATTCTGAATTCACACACCTCCATTCTGACTTCACACACCTCAATTCTGTGACTTCACACACCTCCATTCTATGATTTCCCACACCTCCATTCTTTGACTTCACACACCTCCATTCTATGACATCACATACCTCCTTTCTGAGTTCACACACCTCCATTCATTGACTTCACACACCTCCAATCTGACTTCACACACCTCCATTCTATGACTTCACACACCTCCCTTCTTTGACTTCACACATCTCCATTCTATGACTTCACACACCTCCATTGTGACTTCACACATCGCCGTTCTGTGACTTCATACACCTCCCTTCTGTGACTTGACACAACTCCATTTTATGACTTCACACACCTCCATTCTATGACTTCACACACCTCCATTCTGTAATTTCACATGCTTCCAATGTTTGACGTCAAAAACCTCCATTCCATGACTTCATACACCTCCATTCTATGACTTCACACACATTCATTCTTTGACCTCACACACCTCCATTTTGACTTCACACACCTCCATTCTGTGTCTTCACACATCTTCATTTGTGACTTCACACACCACAATTGTGACTTCACACACGTCCATTCTTTGACTTCACACACCTCCATTTTGACTTCACACACCTACATTTTGTGACTTCACACACCTCCATTCTATGACTTCACAAACCTCCATTCTATGACTTCACGCACCTACATTGTGACTTCAAACACCTACATTCTATCAGTTCACACACCTGCATTGTGACTTCACACACTTCCATTCTATGACTTCACACACCTCCATTCTGAATTCACACACCTCCATTCTGACTTCACACACCTCAATTCTGTGACTTCACACACCTCCATTCTATGATTTCCCACACCTCCATGCTTTGACTTCACACACCTCCATTCTATGACTTCACATTCCTCCTTTCTGAGTTCACACACCTCCATTCATTGACTTCACACACCTCCAATCTGACTTCACACACCTCCATTGTATAACTTCACACACCTCCATTCTTTGACTTCACACACCTCCATTCTATGACTTCACACACCTCCATTTTGACTTCACACATCTCCGTTCTGTGACTTCACACACCTCCCTTCTGTGACTTGACACACCTCCATTTTATGACTTCACACACCTCCATTCTATGACTTCACACACCTCCATTCTGTAATTTCACACGCTTCCAATGTTTGACGTCACAAACCTCCATTCCATGACTTCATACACCTCCATTCTATGACTTCACACACATCCATTCTTTGACCTCACACACCTCCATTTTGACTTCACACACCTCCATTCTGTGACTTCACACACCTGCATTTGTGACTTCACACACCACAATTGTGACTTCACACACGTCCATTCTTTGACTTCACACACCTCCATTTTGACTTCACACACCTCCATTTTGTGACTTCATACACCTACATTCTATGACTTCACACACCTCCATTCTATGACTTCACACACCTACATTGTGACTCCAAACACCTACTTTCTATCAGTTCACACACCTGCATTGTGACTTCACCCACTTCCATTCTATGACTTCACACACCTCCATTCTGTATTCACACAACTCCATTCTGACTTCACACACCTCAATTCTGTGACTTCACACACCTCCATTCTATGACTTCACACACCTCCATTCTATGACTTCACACACCTCCATTCTGTAATTTCACACACTTCCAATGTTTGACTTCACAAACCTGCATTCTTTGACTTCACACACCTCCATTCTATGACCTCTCACACCTCCATTGTGACTTCACACATCTCCGATCTGTGACTTCTCACACCTCCCTTCTGTGACTTGACACACCTCCATTCTATGACTTCACACACCTCCATTCTTTGACTTCACACACCTCCATTTTGACATCACACACCTCCATTCTGTGACTTCACACACCTCCATTTGTGACTTCACACACCACAATTTTGACTTCACACACCTCCATTCTTTGACTTCACACACCTCCATTCTTCGACTTCACACACCTCCATTTTGACTTCACACACTTCCATTCTGTGAATTCACACACCTCCATTCTGTGACTTCACACACCTCCATTGTTTGACTACACAGAACTCCATTCTTTGACTTCACACACCTCCATTCCATGACATCACACACGTCCATTCTATGAGCTCACATACCTCCATTCTATGAGTTCACACACCTCAATTTTGACTTCATACACCTCCATTGAATGACTTCACACACCTTCATTCTTACTTCAGAAACATCCATTCTATGACTTCACACACCTCCATTCTGTGACTTCAAAAACCACCATTCTATGACTTCACACCCCTCCATTTTGACTTCACACACATCCATTCAATGAGTTCAAACACCTCCATTCTGACTTCACACACCTTCATTCTATGACTTCGCATACCTTTATTCTGACTTCACACATCTCCATCCTGTGACTTCACACGCCTCAATTCTCTGACTTCTCACACCTCCATTCTGTAACTTTACACACCTCCACTCTGTGACTTTACACACCTCCATTCTGTGTCTTCACACACCTCCATTCTATGCCTTTACACACCTCCATTCTGTGACTTCACACACCTCCATTCTATGCCTTTACACACCTCCATTCTGTGACTTCACACACCTCCATTCTATAACATCACACACCTCCATTCTGTGACTTCACACACCTCCATTCTATGACTTCACACACCTCCATTGTATGACTTCAGAAACCTACATTGTGACTTCACACACCTCCATTCTCTGAGTTCACACCCCTGCATTGTGACTTCACACACCTCCATTTTCTGCCTTCACACACCTCCATTCTGACTTCACACACCTCCATTCTGACTTCACACACCTCCATTCTGTGACTTCACACACCTCCATTGTATGATTTCACACACCTCCATTCTATGACTTCACAGACCGCCATTCTATGACTTCACACACCTCCTTTCTGAGTTCACACACATCCATTCTGTGACTTCACACACCTCCATTTTGACTTCATACACCTCCATTCTATGAGTTCACACACCTCCATTCTGACTTCACACACTTCCATTCTATGACTTCACACAGCTCCATTCTGACTTCACACACCTCCATTCTATGACTTCGCACACCTCTATTCTGACTTCACACAACTGCATTCTGTGACTTCACACACCTCCTTTCTATGACTTCACTCACCTCCATTCTGTGACTTCACACACCTCCACTCTGTGACTTTACACACCTCCATTCTGTGACTTCACACACCTCCATTCTGTGATTTCACACACAATCCATTCTATGACTTCACAAACCTCCATTCTTTGATTTCACACACCTCCATTCTATGACTTCACACACCTCCATTGTGACTTCATACAACTCCATTCTGTGAATTCACACACCTCCTTTCTGTGACTTCACACACCTCCACACTATGACTTCCACACACCTTCAATCTATGACTTCACAACCTCCATTCTATGACTTCACACACTTCCAATCTATGACTTCACAAACCTCCATTCTATGACTTCACAAACCTGCAATCCGACTTCACACGCCTCCATTATCTGACTTCACACACCTCCATTCTATGACTTCACACACCTCCATTCTGTAACTTCACACGCTTCCAATGTTTGACTTCACAAACCTCCATTCCATGACTTCATACACCTCCATTCTATGACTTCACACACATCCATTCTTTGACCTCACACAAATCCATTTTGACTTCACACACCTCCATTCTGTGACTTCACACACCTGCATTTGTGACTTCACACATCACAATTTTGACTTCACACACGTCCATTCTTTGACTTCACACACATCCATTTTGACTTCACACACTTCCATTCTGTGACTTCACACACCTCCATTCTGTGACTTCACACACATACATTGTTTGACTTCACACACCTCCATTTTGACTTCACACACCTCCATTCTATGACTTCACACAACTTCATTCTTACTTCAGAAACATCCATTCTATGACTTCACAAACCTCCCTTCTGTGAATTCACACACCGCCATTCTGGGTTCACACACCTCCATTGTGTGACTTCACACACCTCCATTCCATGAGTTCACACACCTCCATTGTAACTTCACACATCGCCGTTCTGTGACTTCACACACCTCTCTTCTGTGACTTGACAAACCTCCAATTTATGACTTCACACACCTCCATTCTATGACCTCACACACCTCCATTCTGTAATTTCACACGCTTCCAATGTTTGACGTCACAAACCTCCATTCCATGACTTCATAAACCTCCATTCCATGACTTCACACACATCCATTCTTTGACCTCACACACCTCCATTTTGACTTCACACACCTCCATTCTGTGACTTCACACACCTGCATTTGTGACTTCACACACCACAATTGTGACTTCACACACGTTCATTCTTTGACTTCACACTCCTCCATTTTGACTTCACACACCTCCATTCTATGACTTCACACACCTCCATTCTATGACTTCACACACCTACATTGTGACGTCAAACACCTACATTCTATCAGTTCACACACCTGCATTGTGACTTCACACACCTCCATTCTATGACTTCACACACCTCCATTCTGAATTCACACACCTCCATTCTGACTTCCCACACCTCAATTCTGTGACTTCACACACCTCCATTCTATGATTTCCCACACCTCCATTCTTTGACTTCACACACCTCCATTCTATGACTTCACATACCTCCTTTCTGAGTTCACACACCTCCATTCATTGACTTCACACACCTCCAATCTGACTTCACACACATCCATTCTATGACTCCACACACCTCCATTCTGTGATTTCAAAAACCACAATTCTATGACTTCACACACCTCCCTTGTGACTTCACATACCTCCATTCTAAGAGTTCACACACCTCCAATCTGACTTCACACACCTCCATTCTATGACTTCACACACCTCCATTGTGACTTCACACATCGCCGTCCTGTGACTTCACACACCTCCCTTCTGTGACTTGACACACCTCCATTTTATGACTTCACACACCTCCATTCCATGACTTCAAACACCTCCATTCTGTGACTTCACACACCTCAACTCTGTCACTTTACACACCTCCATTCTGTGACTTCTCACACCTCCATTCTGTGATTTCACACACCTCCATTCTATGACTTCACACACCTCCATTCTTTGACTTCACACACCTCCATTCTATGACTTCACACACCTCCATTGTGACTTCACACCTCGCCGTTCTGTGACTTCACACACCTCCCTTCTGTGACTTGACACACCTCCATTTTATGACTTCACACACTTCCATTCTATGGCTTCACACAGCTCCATTCTGACTTCACACACCTCCATTCTATGACTTCGCACACCTCTATTCTGACTTCACACAAATGCATTCAGTGACTTCACACACCTCCATTCTATGACTTCACACACCTCCATTCTGTGACTTCACACACCTCCACTCTGTGACTTTACACACCTCCATTCTGTGACTTCACACACCTCCATTCTGTGATTTCACACACAATCCATTCTATGACTTCACAAACCTCCATTCTTTGATTTCACACACCTCCATTCTATGACTTCACACACCTCCATTGTGACTTCATACAACTCCATTCTGTGAATTCACACACCTCTTTTCTGTGACTTCACACACCTCCATACTATGACTTCCACACACATTCAATCTATGACTTCACAACCTCCATTCTATGACTTCACAGACTTCCAATCTATGACTTCACAAACCTCCATTCTATGACTTCACACACCTGCAATCTGAATTCACACACCTCCATTCTCTGACTTCACACACCTCCATTCTATGACTTCACACACCTCCATTCTGTAACTTCACAGGCTTCAAATGTTTGACGTCACATACCTCAATTCCATGACTTCATACACCCCCATTCTATGACTTCACACACATCCATTCTTTGACCTCACACACCTCCATTTTGACTTCACACACCTCCATTCTGTGACTTCACACACCTGAATTTGTGACTTCACACATCACAATTTTGACTTCACACACGTCCATTCTTTGACTTCACACACATCCATTTTGACTTCACACACTTCCATTCTGTGACTTCACACACCTCCATTCTGTGACTTCACACACATACATTGTTTGACTTCACACACCTCCATTTTGACTTCACACACCTCCATTCTATGACTTCACACAACTTCATTCTTACTTCAGAAACATCCATTCTATGACTTCACAAACCTCCCTTCTGTGAATTCACACACCGCCATTCTGGGTTCACACACCTCCATTGTGTGACTTCACACACCTCCATTCCATGAGTTCACACACCTCCATTGTAACTTCACACATCGCCGTTCTGTGACTTCACACACCTCTCTTCTGTGACTTGACAAACCTCCAATTTATGACTTCACACACCTCCATTCTATGACTTCACACACCTCCATTCTGTAATTTCACACGCTTCCAATGTTTGACGTCACAAACCTCCATTCCATGACTTCATACACCTCCATTCTATGACTTCACACACATCCATTCTTTGACCTCACACACCTCCATTTTGACTTCACACACCTCCATTCTGTGACTTCACACACCTGCATTTGTGACTTCACACACCACAATTGTGACTTCACACACGTCCATTCTTTGACTTCACACACCTCCATTTTGACTTCACACACCTCCATTCTATGACTTCACACACCTCCATTCTATGACTTCACACACCTACATTGTGACTTCAAACACCTACATTCTATCAGTTCACACACCTGCATTGTGACTTCACACACCTCCATTCTATGACTTCACATACCTCCATTCTGAATTCACACACCTCCATTCTGACTTCCCACACCTCAATTCTGTGACTTCACACACCTCCATTCTATGATTTCCCACACCTCCATTCTTTGACTTCACACACCTCCATTCTATGACTTCACATACCTTCTTTCTGAGTTCACACACCTCCATTCATTGACTTCACACACCTCCAATCTGACTTCACACACCTCCATTCTATGACTCCACACACCTCCATTCTGTGATTTCAAAAACCACAATTCTATGACTTCACACACCTCCCTTGTGACTTCACATACCTCCATTCTAAGAGTTCACACACCTCCAATCTGACTTCACACACCTCCATTCTATGACTTCACACACCTCCATTGTGACTTCACACATCGCCGTCCTGTGACTTCACACACCTCCCTTCTGTGACTTGACACACCTCCATTTTATGACTTCACACACCTCCATTCCATGACTTCAAACACCTCCATTCTGTGACTTCACACACCTCAACTCTGTCACTTTACACACCTCCATTCTGTGACTTCTCACACCTCCATTCTGTGATTTCACACACCTCCATTCTATGACTTCACGCACCTCCATTCTTTGACTTCACACACCTCCATTCTATGACTTCACACACCTCCATTGTGACTTCACACCTCGCCGTTCTGTGACTTCACACACCTCCCTTCTGTGACTTGACACACCTCCATTTTATGACTTCACACACTTCCATTCTATGGCTTCACACAGCTCCATTCTGACTTCACACACCTCCATTCTATGACTTCGCACACCTCTATTCTGACTTCACACAAATGCATTCAGTGACTTCACACACCTCCATTCTATGACTTCACACACCTCCATTCTGTGACTTCACACACCTCTACTCTGTGACTTTACACACCTCCATTCTGTGACTTCACACACCTCCATTCTGTGATTTCACACACAATCCATTCTATGACTTCACAAACCTCCATTCTTTGATTTCACACACCTCCATTCTATGACTTCACACACCTCCATTGTGACTTCATACAACTCCATTCTGTGAATTCACACACCTCTTTTCTGTGACTTCACACACCTCCATACTATGACTTCCACACACATTCAATCTATGACTTCACAACCTCCATTCTATGACTTCACAGACTTCCAATCTATGACTTCACAAACCTCCATTCTATGACTTCACACACCTGCAATCTGAATTCACACACCTCCATTCTCTGACTTCACACACCTCCATTCTATGACTTCACACACCTCCATTCTGTAACTTCACAGGCTTCAAATGTTTGACGTCACATACCTCAATTCCATGACTTCATACACCCCCATTCTATGACTTCACACATCCATTCTTTGACCTCACACACCTCCATTTTGACTTCACACACCTCCATTCTGTGACTTCACACACCTGCATTTGTGACTTCACACACCACAATTTTGACTTCACACACGTCCATTGTTTGACTTCACACACCTCCATTTTGACTTCACACACCTCCATTTTGTGACTTCACACACCTCCATTCTATGACTTTACACACCTCCATTCTATGACTTCACACAGCTACATTGTGACTTCACACACCTACGTTCTATCAGTTCACACACATGCATTGTGACTTCACACACCTCCATTCTATGACTTCACACACCTCCTTTCTGAATTCACACACCTCCATTCTGAGTTCACACACCTCAATTCTATGATGTCCCACACCTCCATTCTTTGACTTCACACACCTCCATTCTATGACTTCACATACCTCCTTTCTGAGTTGACACACCTCCATTCTGACTTCCCACACCTCAATTCTGTGACTTCACACACCTCCATTCTATGATTTCCCACACCTCCATTCTTTGACTTCACACACCTCCATTCTATGACTTCACATACCTCCTTTCTGAGTTCACACACCTCCATTCATTGACTTCACACACCTCTAATCTGACTTCACACACCTCCATTCTATGACTCCACACACCTCCATTCTGTGATTTCAAATACCACAATTCCATGACTTCACACACCTCCATTGTGACTACACATACCCCATTCTAAGAGTTCACACACCTCCAATCTGACTTCACACACCTCCATTCTTTGAATTCCCACAGCTCCATTCTGACTTCCCGCACCTCCATTCTATGACTTCGCATACCTCTATTCTGACTTCATACACCTCCATTCTGTGACTTCACACACCTCCATTCTATGACTTCAAACACCTCCATTCTGTGACTTCACACACCTCAATTCTGTCACTTTACACACCTCCATTCTGTGACTTCTCACACCTCTATTCTGTAATTTCACACACCTCCATTCTATGACTTCACACACCTCCATTCTTTGACTTCACACACCTCCATTCTATGACTTCACACACCTCCATTGTGACTTCACACATCGCCGTTCTGTGACTTCACACACATCCATTCTTTGACCTCACACACCTCCATTTTGACTTCACACACCTCCATTCTGTGACTTCACACACCTCCATTTGTGACTTCACACACCACAATTGTGACTTCACACACGTCCATTCTTTGACTTCACACACCTCCATTTTGACTTCACACACCTCCATTTTGTGACTTCACACAACTCCATTCTATGACTTCACACACCTCCATTCTATGACTTCACACACCTTCATTGTGACTTCAAACACCTACGTTCTATCAGTTCACACACCTCCATTGTGACTTCACACACCTCCATTCTATGACTTCACACACCTCCATTCTGAATTCACACACCTCCATTCTGACTTCACACACCTCAATTCTGTGACTTCACACACCTCCATTCTATGATTTCCCACACCTCCATTCTTTGACTTCACACACCTCCATTCTATGACTTCACATACCTCCTTTCTGAGTTCACACACGTCCATTCATTGACTTCACACACCTCCAATCTGACTTCACACACCTCCATTCTATGACTTCCCTCACCTCCATTCTTTGACTTCACACACCTCCATTCTGTGACTTCACACACCACCATTGTGACTTCACACATCGCCGTTCTGTGACTTCACACACCTCCCTTCTGTGACTTGACACACCTCCATTTTATGACTTCACACACCTCCATTCTATGACTTCACACACCTCCATTCTGTAATTTCACACTCTTCCAATGTTTGACGTCACAAACCTCCATTCCATGACTTCATACACCTCCATTCTATGACTTCACACACATCCATTCTTTGACCTCACACACCTCCATTTTGACTTCACACACCTCCATTCTGTGACTTCACACACCTGCATTTGTGACTTCACACACCACAATTGTGACTTCACACACGTCCATTGTTTGACTTCACACACCTCCATTTTGACTTCACACACCTCCATTTTGTGACTTCACACACCTCCATTCTATGACTTTACACACCTCCATTCTATGACTTCACACAGCTACATTGTGACTTCACACACCTACGTTCTATCAGTTCACACACATGCATTGTGACTTCACACACCTCCATTCTATGACTTCACACACCTCCTTTCTGAATTCACACACCTCCATTCTGAGTTCACACACCTCAATTCTATGATGTCCCACACCTCCATTCTTTGACTTCACACACCTCCATTCTATGACTTCACATACCTCCTTTCTGAGTTGACACACCTCCATTCTGTGACTTCACATACCTCCAATCTGACTTCACACACCTCCATTCTATGACTTCACACATCTCCATTGTGACTTCACACACCTCCATTCTATGAGTTCACATAGCTCCATTCTGACTTCACACACCTCAATTGTATGACTTCGCACACCTCTATTCTGACTTCACACCCCTCCATTCTGTGATTTCACATACCTCCACTCTTTGACTTCACACACCTCCATTCTATGATTTCACACACCTCCATTCTATGATTTCACACAGCTCCATTCTATGACTTCACACAACCCCTTCTGAGTTCACACACCTCCATTCATTGACTTCAAACACCTCCAATCTGACTTCACACACCTCCATTCTATGATTCCACACACCTCCATTCTGTGATTTCAAAAACCACAATTCTATGACTTCACACACCTCCATTGTGACTTCACATACCTCCATTCTAAGAGTTCACACACCTCCAATCTGACTTCAGACACCTCCAATCTATGAATTCCCACAGCTCCATTCTGAATTAACACACCTCCATTCTATGACTTCGCATACCTCTATTCTGACTTCATACACCTCCATTCTTTGACTTCACACACCTCAACTCTGTCACTTTACACACCTCCATTCTGTGACTTCTCACACCTCCATTCTGTGAATTCACTCACCTCCATTGTGAGTTCACACACCTCCATTCTGTGACTTCACACACCTTGATTCTCTGACTTCACACACCTCCATTCTACGATTTCACACACCTCCATTCTGGACTTCACACATGTCCATTCTATGAATTCACACACCTCCATTCTGTGACTTCACACACCTCCATTCTGAGTTTACACACATCCATTCTGTGACTTCACACACCTCCAATATATGACTTCACACACCTCCATTTTGTGACTTCACACACCTCCATTCTATGACTTCACACACCTCCATTCTATGACTTCACACACCTGCATTGTGACTTCACACACCTCCATTCTCTGACTTCACACACCTCCATTCTGAATTCACACATCTCCATTCTGACTTCACACACCTCAATTCTCTGACTTCACACACCTCCATTCTATGAATTCACATACCTCATTTCTGAGTTGACACACCTCCATTCTGTGACTTCACATACCTCCAATCTGACTTCACACACCTCCGTTCTATGACTTCACACACCTCCATTCTGTGACTTCAAAAACCACCATTCTATGACTTCACACATCTCCATTGTGACTTCACACAACTCCATTCTATGAGTTCACACAGCTCCATTCTGACTTCACACACCTCCATTCTATGACATCGTACAACTCTATTCTGACTTCACCCCCCTCCATTATGTGACTTCACATACCTCCATTCTTTGACTTCACACACCTCCATCTGTGACTTCACACACCTCCATTCTATGACTTCACACTCCTCCATTCTATGAGTTCACACACCTCCATTCTGTGACTTCACACACCTCCATTCTATGACTTCACACACTTCCATTCTGACTTCACACACTTCCATTTTGACTTCAAAGTCCTCATTTCTGTGACTTCACACACCTCCATTGTATGACTTCACACACCTCCATTCTTTGACTTCACACATCTCCATTCTATGAGTTCACACACCTCCATTCTGTGACTTCACACACCTCCATTGTATGACTTCACACACCTCCATTCTTTGACTTCACACATCTCCATTCTATGAATTCACACACCTACATTGTGACTTCACACAACTCTATTCTGTGACTTCACACACCTGCCTTCTGTGACTTCACACACCTCTATTCTATGACTTCACACCTCCATTCTATGACTTCACATCTCCATTCTATGACTTCACACACCAACATTTATGACGTCACACACCTCCATTCTGTGACTTCACACACCTCCATTCTGACATCACACACCTACATTCTATGACTTCACACACTTCCATTCTATGACTTCACACACCTCCATTCTGTGACTTCACTCACCTCCATTGTGAGTTCACACACCTCCATTCTGTGACTTCACACACCTTGATTCTCTGACTTCACACACCTCCATTCTACGATTTCACACACCTCCATTCTGGACTTCACACATGTCCATTCTATGAATTCACACACCTCCATTCTGTGACTTCACACACCTCCATTCTGAGTTTACACACATCCATTCTGTGACTTCACACACCTCCAATATATGACTTCACACACCTCCATTTTGTGACATTGCACACCTCCATTCTATGACTTCACACACCTCCATTCTATGACTTCACACACCTACATTGTGACTTCACACACTCCTGAATTCTGTGACTTCACACACCTCCAATATATGACTTCACACACCTCCATTTTGTGACTTCACACACCTCCATTCTATGACTTCACACACCTCCATTCTATGACTTCACACACCTGCATTGTGACTTCACACACCTCCATTCTCTGACTTCACACACCTCCATTCTGAATTCACACATCTCCATTCTGACTTCACACACCTCAATTCTCTGACTTCACACACCTCCATTCTATGAATTCACATACCTCATTTCTGAGTTAACACACCTCCATTCTGTGACTTCACATACCTCCAATCTGACTTCACACACCTCCATTCTATGACTTCACACACCTCCATTCTGTGACTTCAAAAACCACCATTCTATGACTTCACACATCTCCATTGTGACTTCACACAACTCCATTCTATGAGTTCACACAGCTCCATTCTGACTTCACACACCTCCATTCTATGACATCGTACACCTCTATTCTGACTTCACCCCCATCCATTCTGTGACTTCACATACCTCCATTCTTTGACTTCACACCCCCCCATTCTGTGACTTCACATACCTCCATTCTTTGACTTCACTCCATTCCATTGTGTGCCTTCACACCCCTCCACTCTGTGACTTTACACACATCCATTCTGTGATTTCACACACCTCCCTTCTGTGACCTCACACACCTCCATTCTATGACTTCACACACCTCCATTCTAAGTCTTCACACACCTCCATTCTATGACTTCACACACTTCCATTTTTTGACATCATACACCTCCATTTTTTGACTTCACACACCTCCGTTCCATGAATTCACACACCTTCATTCTATGAGTTCACACACCTCCATTCTATGAGTTCACACACCTTCATTCTTACTTCAGCAACATCCATTCTATGAATTCAGACACCTCCATTCTATGACTTCACACACCTTCATTCTTACTTCAGCAACATGCATTCTATGACTTCACACACCTCCATTCTATGACTTCACAAACCTCCATTCTGTGACTTCACACACCTCCATTCTGGGTTCACACACCTCCGTTCTGTGACTTCACACACCTCGATTCTGACTTCACACACCTCCATTCTATGACTTCTCACACTTCCATTCTATGACTTCACACACCTCCATTCTGTGACTTCACATACCTCCACTCTGAGTTCACACACCTCCATTCTGTGTCTTCACACACCTCCATTCTGTGACTTCACACACCTACTTCTATGACTTCACACACCTCCATTCTGTGACTTCACACACCTCAAATCTGAGTTCACACACCTCCATACTGTGACTTCACAAACCTCTCTTCTGTGACTTCACACACCTCCATTCTATGACTTCACACACCTCCATTCTATGCCTTCACACACCTCCATTCTGTGACTTCACACACCTCCATTCAATGACATCACACACCTCTATTCTGTGACTTCACACACCTCCATTCTATGACTTCACACACCTCCAATATATGACTTCAGGAACCTACATTGTTAATTCACACACCTCCATTCTATGAGTTCACACACCTCCATTCTGACTTCACACACCTCAATTCTGTGACTTCACACACCTCCATTCTATGATTTCACACACCTCCATTCTATGACTTCACAGACCTCCATTCTATGACTTTACACACCTGCTTTCTGAGTTCACACACATCCATTCTGTGACTTCACACACCTCCATTGTGACTTCATATACCTCCATTCTATGAGTTCACACACCTCCATTCTGACTTCACACACTGCAATTCTATGACTTCACACAGCTCCATTTTCACTTCACACTCCTCCATTCTATGACTTCGCACACCTCTGTTCTGACCTCACACACCTGCATTCTGTGACTTCACACACCTCCATTCTATGACTTCACAAACCTCCATTCTGTGACTTCACACACCTCCACTCTGTGACTTTACACACCTCCATTCTGTGACTTCACACACCTCCATTCTCTGATTTCACACACAATCCATTCTATGACTTCACAAACCTCCCTTCTGTGAATTCACACATCTCCATTCTGGGTTCACACACCTCCATTCTGTGACTTCACACACCTCCATCTGTGACTTCACACACCTCCATTCTATGACTTCACACTCCTCCATTCTATGAGTTCACACACCTCCTTTTTGTGACTTCACACACCTCCATTCTATGACTTCACACACCTCCATTCTCTGACTTCACACACCTCCATTCTGACTTCACATACTTCCTTTTTGACTTCAAACACCTCATTTCTGTGACTTCACACACCTCCATTCTATGATTTCACAAACCTCCATTCTATGACTTCACACACCTCCATTCTATGACTTCACACACCTCCTTTCTGAGTTGACACACTTCCATTCTGTGACTTCACACACCTCCATCTGTGACTTCACACACCTCCATTCTATGACTTCACACTCCTCCATTCTATGAGTTCACACACCTCCTTTTTGTGACTTCACACACCTCCATTCTATGACTTCACACACCTCCATTCTATGACTTCACACACCTCCATTGTGACTTCACATACTTCCATTTTGACTTCAAACACCTCATTTCTTTGACTTCACACACCTCCATTCTATGATTTCACACACCTCCATTCTATGACTTCACACACCTCCATTCTATGACTTCACACACCTACTTTCTGAGTTGACACACTTCCATTCTGTGACTTCACACACCTCCAATCTGACCTCACACACCTCCATTCTATGACTTCACACACCTCCATTCTCTGAATTCAAAAACCAACATTCTATGACTTCAAACACCTCCATTCTATGACTTCACACACCTCCATTCTGAGACTTCACACACCTCCGTTCTGTGACTTTACACACCTCCACTCTGTGACTAAATACATTTCCATTCTGTGATTTCACACACCTCCATTCTTTGACTTCACACACCTCCATTCTATGAATTCACACACCTCCATTATGACTTCACATAAGTCTATTCTGTGACTTCACACACCTGCCTTCTGTGACTTCACACACCTCCATTCTATGACTTCACACTCCATTCTATGGCTTCACACCTCCATTCTATGACTTCACACACCAACATTTATGACGTCACACACCTCCATTCTGTGACTTCACACACCTCCATTCTGACATCACACACCTACATTCTATGACTTCACGCACTTCCATTCTATGACTTCACACACCTCCATTCTGTGACTTCACTGACCTCCATTGTGAGTTCACACACATCCATTCTGTGACTTCACACACCTCCATTCATTGACTTCACACACCTTGATTCTCTGACTTCACATACCTCCATTCTACGATTTCACACACCTCCATTCTGTGACTTCACACATCTAAATTCTCTGATTTCACACACCTCCATTCTGTGACTTCACACACCTCCATTCTGAGTTCACACACCTCCATTCTGTGACTTCACAATCCTCCATTATCTGACTTCACACACCTCCATTTTTTGACTTCACACTCCTCCATTCTATGACTTCACACACCTCCATTCTATCACTTCACACACCTCTATTGTGACTTCACACATCTCCCTTCTATGAGTTTACACACCTCCATTCTGACTTCACACACCTCCATTCTATGAGTTCACACAGCTCCATTCTGGCTTCACACACCTCCATTCTATGACTTTATGACTTCGCAAACCTCTATTCTGACTTTCCACCCCTCCATTCTGTGACTTCACATACCTCCATTCTTTGACTTCGCACCCCTCAATTCTGTGCCTTCACATACCTTAAATCTGAGTTCACACACCTCCATACTGTGACTTCACACACCTCCATTCTGTGACTTCACATACCTCCATTCTATGACTTCAAACACCTCCATTCTATGACTTCACACACCTCCATTTTATGCCTTCACACACCTCCATTCTGTGACTTCACACACCTCCATTCTATGACATCACACGCCTCCATTCTGTGACTTCACACACCTGCATTCTATGACTTCACACACCTCCATTCTATGACTTCAGAAACCTACATTGTTACTTCACACACCTCCATTCTGTGACTTCACACACCTCCATTGTTTGCCTTCACACACCTCCATTTTGACTCCACACACCTCCATTCTATGTCTTCACACACCTTCATTCTTACTGCAGAAATCTCCATTCTATGACTTCACAAACCTCCCTTCTGTGAATTCACACACCTCCATTCTGAGTTCACACACCTCCATTCTGTGACTTCACACACCTCCATTCTGTTAATTCACACACCTCCATTCTATGACTTCACACACCTCCATTCTATGACTTCACACACCTCCAGTCTGTCTTCACAGACTTCCATTTGACTTGAAACACCTCATTTCTGTGACTTCACACACCTCCATTCTATGATTTCACACACCTCCATTCTATGAATTCAAACACCTCCATTCTATGACTTCACACACCTCCTTTCTGAGTTGACACACCTCCATTCTGTTACTTCACACCCTTCCAATCTGACTTCACACACCTCCATTCTATGAATTCACACACCTGCATTCTGTGACTTCAAAAACCAACATTCTATGACTTCAAACACCTCCATTCTATGACTTCACACACCTCCGTTCTATGACTTCACACACCTCCATTCTATCACTTCACACACTTACATTGTGACTTCACACACCTACGTTCTATCAGTACACACACCTGCATTGTGACTTCACAAACCTCCATTCTCTGACTTCACACACCTCCATTCTGAATTCACACACCTCCATTCTGACTTCACACACCTCAATTCTGTGACTTCACACACCTCCATTCTATGACTTCACATACAACATTTCTGAGTTGACAAACCTCCATTCTGTGACTTCACATACCTCCAATCTGACTTCACACACCTCCATTCTATGACTTCACACACCTCCATTCTGTGACATCAAAAACCAACATTCTATGACTTCGCACATCTCCATTGTGACTTCACACACCTCCATTCTATGAGTTCACACAGCTCCATTCTGACTTCACACACCTCCATTCTATGAGTTCGCAAACCTCTATTCTGACTTCACACCCCTCCATTCTGTGACTTCACATACCTCCATACTTTGACTTCACACCCCTCAACTCTGTGCCTTCACACACCTTAAATCTGAGTTCACACACCTCCATACGGTGACTTCACACACCTCCATTCTGTGACTTCACACACCTCCATTCTATGACTTCACACACCTCCATTATATGACTTCACACACCTCCATTTTATGCCTTCACACACCTCCATTCTGTGACTTCACACACCTCCATTTTATGACATCACACACCTCCATTCCGTGACTTCACACACCTCCATTCTATGACTTCACACACCTCCATTCTATGACTTCAGAATCCTACATTCTTACTTCACACACCTCCATTCTGTGACTTCACACACCTCCATTGTTTGCCTTCACACACCTCCATTTTGACTAAACACACCTCCATTCTATGTCTTCACACACCTTCATTCTTACTGCAGAAATCTCCATTCTATGACTTCACAAACCTCCCTTCTGTGAATTCACACACCTCCATTCTGAGTTCACACACCTCCATTCTGTGACTTCACACACCTCCATTCTGGGACTTCACAAACCTCCATTCTATGACTTCACACACCTCCATTCTATGACTTCACACACCTCCATCTGTGACTTCACACACCTCCATTCTATGACATCACACTCCTCCATTCTATGAGTTCACACACCTCCTTTCTGAGTTGACACACTTCCATTCAGTGACTTCATACACCTCCAATCTGACCTCACACACCTCCATTCTATGACTTCACACACCTCCATTCTATAACTTCACAAACCTCCATTCTGTGACTTCACACACTTCCACTCTGTGACTTCACACACCTCCATTCTGAGACTTCACACACCTCCATTCTCTGACTTTACACACCTCCACTCTGTGACTACACACACTTCCATTCTGTGATTTCACACTCCTCCGTTCTATGACTTCACACACCTCCATTCTCTGACTTCACGAACCTCCATTCTGTGACTTCACACACCTCCACTCTGTGACTTTACACACCTCCATTCTGTGTCTTCACACACCTCCATGCTGTGATTTCACACACCTCCATTCTATGACTTCACACACCTCCATTCTATGACTTCACACACCTCCATTCTATGACTTCACACACCTCCATTCTATGACTTCACACACTTCTATTCTGTGACTAGACACACGTCCATTCTATGACTTCACACACCTCCATTCTATGACTTCACACATCTGCATTCTGACTTCACACACCTCCATTCTATGATGTCACACCTCCATTCTCTGACTTCACACATCTCCATTCTGACTTCACACACCTCCAATCTATGACTTCACACATCTCCCTTCTATGACTTCACACACCTCCATTCTGTAACTTCACACACATCCAATGTTTGACTTCACCAACCTCCATTCCATGACTTCATACACATCCATTCTATGACTTCACACAACTCCTTTCTTTCACTTCACAAAATTCCATTTTGATTTCACACACCTCCACTCTGTGACTTCACACACCTCCATTTGTGACTTCACACATCACAATTTTGACTTCACTCACCTCCATTCTGTGACTTCACACACCTCCATTCTGAGTTATTACACCTCCATTTGTGACTTCACACACCTCCATTCTGACTTCACACACCTCCATTCTATGACTTCACACACTTCTATTCTATGACTTCACACACCTCCATTCTGTGACTTCACACACCTCCACTCTGAGTTCACACACCTCCATTCTGTGTCTTCACACACCTCCATTCTGTGACTTCACACACCTCGTTATATGACTTCACACACCTCCATTCTGTGACCTCACACACCTCAAATCTGAGTTCACACCCCTCCATAGTTTGACTTCACATACCTCCATTCTGTGACTTCACACACTCCTATTCTGTGACTTCACATACCTCCATTCTATGACTTCACACACCTCCATTCTATGCCTTTACACACCTCTATTCTGTGACTTCACACACCTCCAATCTATAACATCACACACCTCCATTCTGTGACTTCACACACCTCCATTCTATGACTTCACACACCTTCATTCTATGACTTCAGAAACCTACATTGTGACTTCACACACCTCCATTCAATGAGTTCACACACCTGCATTGTGACTTCACACACCTCCATTCTCTGACTTCACACACCTCCATTCTGACTTCACACACCTCCATTCTGACTTCACACACCTCCATTCTGTGTCTTCACACACCTCCATTCTATGGTTTCACACACCTCCATTCTATGACTTCACAGACCTCCATTCTATGACTTCCCACACCTCCTTTCTGAGTTCACACACATCCATTCTGTGACTTCACACACCTCCATTGTGACTTCATACACCTCCATTCTATGAGTTCACACACCTCCATTCTGACTTCACACACTTCCATTCTATGACTTCACACAGCTCCATTCTGACTTCACACACCTCCATTCTATGACTTCGCACACCTCTATTCTGACTTCACACAACTGCATTCTGTAACTTCACACAACTCCATTCTATGACTTCACACATCTCCATTATGTGACTTCACACACCTCCACTCTGTGACTTTACACACCTCCATTCTGTGACTTCACACACTTCTATTCTGTGATTTCACACACAATCCATTCTATGACTTCACAAACCTCCATTCTTTGATTTCACACACCTCCATTCTATGACTTCACACACATACATTGTGACTTCATACAACTCCATTCTGTGAATTCACACACCTCCTTTCTGTGACTTCACACACCTCCATTCTATGACTTCACACACCTCCATTCTGTAACTTCACACGCTTCCAATGTGTGATTTCACAAACCTCCATTCCATGACTTCATACACCTCCATTCTATGACTTCACACACATCCATTCTTTGACCTCACACACCTCCATTTTGACTTCACACACCTCCATTCTCTGACTTCACACACGTGCATTTGTGACTTCACACACCACAATTTTGACTTCACACACGTCCATTCTTTGACTTCACACACCTCCATTTTGACTTCACACACTTCCATTCTGTGACTTCACACACCTCCATTCTGTGACTTCACACACCTTCATTGTTTGACTTCACACACCTCCATTTTGACTTCACACACCTCCATTCTATGACTTCACACACCTTCATTCTTACTTCAGAAACATCCATTCTGTGACTTCACAAACCTCCCTTCTGTGAATTCAAACACCTCCAATCTGGGTTCACACACCTCCATTCTGTGACTTCACACACCTCCATTCTATGACTTCACACACCTCCATCTGTGACTTCACACACCTCCATTCTATGACTTCTCACTCCTCCATTCTATGAGTTCACACACCTCCATTCTGTGACTTCACACACCTCCATTCTATGACTTCATACACTTCCATTCTGACTTCACACACTTCCATTTTGACTTCAAAGACCTCATTTCTGTGACTTCACACACCTCCATTCTATTATTTCACACACCTCCATTCTATGACTTCCCACACCTCCATTCTATGACTTCACACACCTCCTTTCTGAATTGACCCACTTCCATTCTGTGACTTCACACACCTCCAATCTGACCTCACACACCTCCATTCTATGACTTCACACACCTCCATTCTATGACTTCACACACCTCCATTCTTTGACTTCACACACCTCCATTCTATGAATTCACACACCTCCATTCTTTGACTTCACAAACCTCCATTCTGTGACTTCCCACACCTCCATTCTGAGAATTCACACACCTCCACTCTGTGACTTTACACACCTCCACTCTGTGACTACACACCCCTCCATTTTGTGATTTCACACACCTCCATTGTATGACTTCACACACCTCCATTCTTTGACTTCACACATCTCCATTCTATGAATTCACACACTTCCATTGTGACTTCACACAACTCTATTCTGTGACTTCACACACCTGCCTTCTGTGACTTCACACACCTCTATTCTATGACTTCACACCTCCATTCTATGACTTCACATCTCCATTCTATGACTTCACACACCAACATTTATGACGTCACACACCTCCATTCTGTGACTTCACACACCTCCATTCTGACATCACACACCTACATTCTATGACTTCACACACTTCCATTCTATGACTTCACACACCTCCATTCTGTGACTTCACTCACCTCCATTGTGAGTTCACACACCTCCATTCTGTGACTTCACACACCTTGATTCTCTGACTTCACACACCTCCATTCTACGATTTCACACACCTCCATTCTGGACTTCACACATGTCCATTCTATGAATTCACACACCTCCATTCTGTGACTTCACACACCTCCATTCTGAGTTTACACACATCCATTCTGTGACTTCACACACCTCCAATATATGACTTCACACACCTCCATTTTGTGACATTGCACACCTCCATTCTATGACTTCACACACCTCCATTCTATGACTTCACACACCTACATTGTGACTTCACACACACCTGAATTCTGTGACTTCACACACCTCCAATATATGACTTCACACACCTCCATTTTGTGACTTCACACACCTCCATTCTATGACTTCACACACCTCCATTCTATGACTTCACACACCTGCATTGTGACTTCACACACCTCCATTCTCTGACTTCACACACCTCCATTCTGAATTCACACATCTCCATTCTGACTTCACACACCTCAATTCTCTGACTTCACACACCTCCATTCTATGAATTCACATACCTCATTTCTGAGTTGACACACCTCCATTCTGTGACTTCACATACCTAAAATCTGACTTCACACACCTCCATTCTATTACTTCACACACCTCCATTCTGTGACTTCAAAAACCACCATTCTATGACTTCACACATCTCCATTGTGACTTCACACAACTCCATTCTATGAGTTCACACAGCTCCATTCTGACTTCACACACCTCCATTCTATGACTTCGTACACCTCTATTCTGACTTCACCCCCCTCCATTATGTGACTTCACATACCTCCATTCTTTGACTTCACACACCTCCATCTGTGACTTCACACACCTCCATTCTATGACTTCACACTCCTCCATTCTATGAGTTCACACACCTCCATTCTGTGACTTCACACACCTCCATTCTATGACTTCACACACTTCCATTCTGACTTCACACACTTCCATTTTGACTTCAAAGACCTCATTTCTGTGACTTCACACACCTCCATTCTATTATTTCACACACCTCCATTCTATGACTTCCCAGACTTCCCACACCTCCATTCTATGACTTCACACACCTCCTTTCTGAATTGACCCACTTCCATTCTGTGACTTCACACACCTCCAATCTGACCTCACACACCTCCATTCTATGACTTCACACACCTCCATTCTATGACTTCACACACCTCCATTCTTTGACTTCACACACCTCCATTCTATGAATTCACACACCTCCATTCTTTGACTTCACAAACCTCCATTCAGTGACTTCCCACACCTCCATTCTGAGAATTCACACACCTCCATTCTGTGACTTTACACACCTCCACTCTGTGACTACACACACCTCCATTTTGTGATTTCACACACCTCCATTGTACGACTTCACACACCTCCATTATTTGACTTCACACATCTCCATTCTATGAATTCACACACTTCCATTGTGACTTCACACAACTCTATTCTGTGACTTCACACACCTGCCTTCTGTGACTTCACACACCTCTATTCTATGACTTCACACCTCCATTCTATGACTTCACATCTCCATTCTATGACTTCACACACCAACATTTATGACGTCACACACCTCCATTCTGTGACTTCACACACCTCCATTCTGACATCACACACCTACATTCTATGACTTCACACACTTCCATTCTATGACTTCACACACCTCCATTCTGTGACTTCACTCACCTCCATTGTGAGTTCACACACCTCCATTCTGTGACTTCACACACCTTGATTCTCTGACTTCACACACCTCCATTCTACGATTTCACACACCTCCATTCTGGACTTCACACATGTCCATTCTATGAATTCACACACCTCCATTCTGTGACTTCACACACCTCCATTCTGAGTTTACACACATCCATTCTGTGACTTCACACACCTCCAATATATGACTTCACACACCTCCATTTTGTGACATTGCACACCTCCATTCTATGACTTCACACACCTCCATTCTATGACTTCACACACCTACATTGTGACTTCACACACACCTGAATTCTGTGACTTCACACACCTCCAATATATGACTTCACACACCTCCATTTTGTGACTTCACACACCTCCATTCTATGACTTCACACACCTCCATTCTATGACTTCACACACCTGCATTGTGACTTCACACACCTCCATTCTCTGACTTCACACACCTCCATTCTGAATTCACACATCTCCATTCTGACTTCACACACCTCAATTCTCTGACTTCACACACCTCCATTCTATGAATTCACATACCTCATTTCTGAGTTGACACACCTCCATTCTGTGACTTCACATACCTAAAATCTGACTTCACACACCTCCATTCTATTACTTCACACACCTCCATTCTGTGACTTCAAAAACCACCATTCTATGACTTCACACATCTCCATTGTGACTTCACACAACTCCATTCTATGAGTTCACACAGCTCCATTCTGACTTCACACACCTCCATTCTATGACTTCGTACACCTCTATTCTGACTTCACCCCCCTCCATTATGTGACTTCACATACCTCCATTCTTTGACTTCACACACCTCCATCTGTGACTTCACACACCTCCATTCTATGACTTCACACTCCTCCATTCTATGAGTTCACACACCTCCATTCTGTGACTTCACACACCTCCATTCTATGACTTCACACACTTCCATTCTGACTTCACACACTTCCATTTTGACTTCAAAGACCTCATTTCTGTGACTTCACACACCTCCATTCTATTATTTCACACACCTCCATTCTATGACTTCCCACACCTCCATTCTATGACTTCACACACCTCCTTTCTGAATTGACCCACTTCCATTCTGTGACTTCACACACCTCCAATCTGACCTCACACACCTCCATTCTATGACTTCACACACCTCCATTCTATGACTTCACACACCTCCATTCTTTGACTTCACACACCTCCATTCTATGAATTCACACACCTCCATTCTTTGACTTCACAAACCTCCATTCAGTGACTTCCCACACCTCCATTCTGAGAATTCACACACCTCCATTCTGTGACTTTACACACCTCCACTCTGTGACTACACACACCTCCATTTTGTGATTTCACACACCTCCATTGTACGACTTCACACACCTCCATTATTTGACTTCACACATCTCCATTCTATGAATTCACACACTTCCATTGTGACTTCACACAACTCTATTCTGTGACTTCACACACCTGCCTTCTGTGACTTCACACACCTCTATTCTATGACTTCACACCTCCATTCTATGACTTCACATCTCCATTCTATGACTTCACACACCAACATTTATGACGTCACACACCTCCATTCTGTGACTTCACACACCTCCATTCTGACATCACACACCTACATTCTATGACTTCACACACTTCCATTCTATGACTTCACACACCTCCATTCTGTGACTTCACTCACCTCCATTGTGAGTTCACACACCTCCATTCTGTGACTTCACACACCTTGATTCTCTGACTTCACACACCTCCATTCTACGATTTCACACACCTCCATTCTGGACTTCACACATGTCCATTCTATGAATTCACACACCTCCATTCTGTGACTTCACACACCTCCATTCTGAGTTTACACACATCCATTCTGTGACTTCACACACCTCCAATATATGACTTCACACACCTCCATTTTGTGACATTGCACACCTCCATTCTATGACTTCACACACCTCCATTCTATGACTTCACACACCTACATTGTGACTTCACACACACCTGAATTCTGTGACTTCACACACCTCCAATATATGACTTCACACACCTCCATTTTGTGACTTCACACACCTCCATTCTATGACTTCACACACCTCCATTCTATGACTTCACACACCTGCATTTTGACTTCACACACCTCCATTCTCTGACTTCACACACCTCCATTCTGAATTCACACATCTCCATTCTGACTTCACACACCTCAATTCTCTGACTTCACACACCTCCATTCTATGAATTCACATACCTCATTTCTGAGTTGACACACCTCCATTCTGTGACTTCACATACCTCCAATCTGACTTCACACACCTCCATTCTATGACTTCACACACCTCCATTCTGTGACTTCAAAAACCACCATTCTATGACTTCACACATCTCCATTGTGACTTCACACAACTCCATTCTATGAGTTCACACAGCTCCATTCTGACTTCACACACCTCCATTCTATGACTTCGTACACCTCTATTCTGACTTCACCCCCCTCCATTCTGTGACTTCACATACCTCCATTCTTTGACTTCACACCCCCCATTCTGTGACTTCACATACCTCCATTCTTTGACTTCACTCCATTCCATTGTGTGCCTTCACACCCCTCCACTCTGTGACTTTACACACATCCATTCTGTGATTTCACACACCTCCCTTCTGTGACTTCACACACCTCCATTCTATGACTTCACACACCTCCATTCTAAGTCTTCACACACCTCCATTCTATGACTTCACACACTTCCATTTTTTGACATCATACACCTCCATTTTTTGACTTCACACACCTCCGTTCCATGAATTCACACACCTTCATTCTATGAGTTCACACACCTCCATTCTATGAGTTCACACACCTTCATTCTTACTTCAGCAACATCCATTCTATGAATTCAGACACCTCCATTCTATGACTTCACACACCTTCATTCTTACTTCAGCAACATGCATTCTATGACTTCACACACCTCCATTCTATGACTTCACAAACCTCCATTCTGTGACTTCACACACCTCCATTCTGGGTTCACACACCTCCATTCTGTGACTTCACACACCTCGATTCTGACTTCACACACCTCCATTCTATGACTTCACACACTTCCATTCTATGACTTCACACACCTCCATTCTGTGACTTCACATACCTCCACTCTGAGTTCACACACCTCCATTATGTGACTTCACACACCTACTTCTATGACTTCACACACCTCCATTCTGTGACTTCACACACCTCAAATCTGAGTTCACACACCTCCATACTGTGACTTCACAAACCTCTCTTCTGTGACTTCACACACCTCCATTCTATGACTTCACACACCTCCATTCTATGCCTTCACACACCTCCATTCTGTGACTTCACACACCTCCATTCTATGACATCACACACCTCTATTCTGTGACTTCACACACCTCCATTCTATGACTTCACACACCTCCAATATATGACTTCAGGAACCTACATTGTTAATTCACACACCTCCATTCTATGAGTTCACACACCTGCATTGTGACTTCACACACCTCCATTATCTGACTTCACACACCTCCATTCTGACTTCACACACCTCCATTCTGACTTCACACACCTCAATTCTGTGACTTCACACACATCCATTCTATGATTTCACACACCTCCATTCTATGACTTCACAGACCTCCATTCTATGACTTTACACACCTGCTTTCTGAGTTCACACACATCCATTCTGTGACTTCACACACCTCCATTGTGACTTCATATACCTCCATTCTATGAGTTCACACACCTCCATTCTGACTTCACACACTGCAATTCTATGACTTCACACAGCTCCATTTTCACTTCACACTCCTCCATTCTATGACTTCGCACACCTCTGTTCTGACTTCACACACCTGCATTCTGTGACTTCACACACATCCATTCTATGACTTCACAAACCTCCATTCTGTGACTTCACACACCTCCACTCTGTGACTTTACACACCTCCATTCTGTGACTTCACACACCTCCATTCTCTGATTTCACACACAATCCATTCTATGACTTCACAAACCTCCCTTCTGTGAATTCACACATCTCCATTCTGGGTTCACACACCTCCATTCTGTGACTTCACACACCTCCATCTGTGACTTCACACACCTCCATTCTATGACTTCACACTCCTCCATTCTATGAGTTCACATACCTCCTTTTTGTGACTTCACACACCTCCATTCTATGACTTCACACACCTCCATTCTCTGACTTCACACACCTCCATTCTGACTTCACATACTTCCATTTTGACTTCAAACACCTCATTTCTGTGACTTCACACACCTCCATTCTATGATTTCACAAACCTCCATTCTATGACTTCACACACCTCCATTCTATGACTTCACACACCTCCTTTCTGAGTTGACACACTTCCATTCTGTGACTTCACACACCTCCATCTGTGACTTCACACACCTCCATTCTATGACTTCACACTCCTCCATTCTATGAGTTCACACACCTCCTTTTTGTGACTTCACACACCTCCATTCTATGACTTCACACACCTCCATTCTATGACTTCACACACCTCCATTCTGACTTCACATACTTCCATTTTGACTTCAAACACCTCATTTCTTTGACTTCACACACCTCCATTCTATGACTTCACACACCTACTTTCTGAGTTGACACACTTCATTCTGTGACTTCACACACCTCCAATCTGACCTCACACACCTCCATTTTATGACTTCACACACCTCCATTCTCTGAATTCAAAAACCAACATTCTATGACTTCAAACATCTCCATTCTATGACTTCACACACCTCCATTCTGAGACTTCACACACCTCCGTTCTGTGACTTTACACACCTCCACTCTGTGACTAAATACATTTCCATTCTGTGATTTCACACACCTCCATTCTTTGACTTCACACACCTCCATTCTATGAATTCACACACCTCCATTATGACTTCACACAAGTCTATTCTGTGACTTCACACACCTGCCTTCTGTGACTTCACACACCTCCATTCTATGACTTCACACTCCATTCTATGGCTTCACACCTCCATTCTATGACTTCACACACCAACATTTATGACGTCACACACCTCCATTCTGTGACTTCACACACCTCCATTCTGACATCACAGACCTACATTCTATGACTTCACGCACTTCCATTCTATGACTTCACACACCTCCATTCTGTGACTTCACTCACCTCCATTGTGAGTTCACACACATCCATTCTGTGACTTCACACACCTCCATTCATTGACTTCACACACCTTGATTCTCTGACTTCACATACCTCCATTCTACGATTTCACACACCTCCATTCTGTGACTTCACACATCTAAATTCTCTGATTTCACACACCTCCATTCTGTGACTTCACACACCTCCATTCTGAGTTCACACACCTCCATTCTGTGACTTCACAATCCTCCATTATCTGACTTCACACACCTCCATTTTTTGACTTCACACTCCTCCATTCTATGACTTCACACACCTCCAT
This sequence comes from Megascapheus bottae, assembly GCA_024803745.1. NCBI lineage: Eukaryota > Metazoa > Chordata > Mammalia > Rodentia > Geomyidae > Megascapheus > Megascapheus bottae. Next base: position 347,298 of record JANJXV010000487.1, on the reverse strand, counting down.
TCTATCACTTCACACACCTCTATTGTGACTTCACACATCTCCCTTCTATGAGTTTACACACCTCCATTCTGACTTCACACACCTCCATTCTATGAGTTCACACAGCTCCATTCTGGCTTCACACACCTCCATTCTATGACTTTATGACTTCGCAAACCTCTATTCTGACTTCACACCCCTCCATTCTGTGACTTCACATACCTCCATTCTTTGACTTCGCACCCCTCAATTCTGTGCCTTCACATACCTTAAATCTGAGTTCACACACCTCCATACTGTGACTTCACACACCTCCATTCTGTGACTTCACATACCTCCATTCTATGACTTCAAACACCTCCATTCTATGACTTCACACACCTCCATTTTATGCCTTCACACACCTCCATTCTGTGACTTCACACACCTCCATTCTATGACATCACACGCCTCCATTCTGTGACTTCACACACCTGCATTCTATGACTTCACACACCTCCATTCTATGACTTCAGAAACCTACATTGTTACTTCACACACCTCCATTCTGTGACATCAAAAACCAACATTCTATGACTTCGCACATCTCCATTGTGACTTCACACACCTCCATTCTATGAGTTCACACAGCTCCATTCTGACTTCACACACCTCCATTCTATGACTTCGCAAACCTCTATTCTGACTTCACACCCCTCCATTCTGTGACTTCACATACCTCCATACTTTGACTTCACACCCCTCAACTCTGTGCCTTCACACACCTTAAATCTGAGTTCACACACCTCCATAAGGTGACTTCACACACCTCCATTCTGTGACTTCACACACCTCCATTCTATGACTTCACACACCTCCATTCTATGACTTCACACACCTCCATTTTATGCCTTCACACACCTCCATTCTGTGACTTCACACACCTCCATTCTATGACATCACACACCTCCATTTCGTGACTTCACACACCTCCATTCTATGACTTCACACACCTCCATTCTATGACTTCAGAAACCTACATTCTTACTTCACACACCTCCATTCTGTGACTTCACACACCTCCATTGTTTGCCTTCACACACCTCCATTTTGACTAAACACACCTCCATTATATGTCTTCACACACCTTCATTCTTACTGCAGAAATCTCCATTCTATGACTTCACAAACCTCCCTTCTGTGAATTCACACACCTCCATTCTGAGTTCACACACCTCCATTCTGTGACTTCACACACCTCCATTCTGTGACTTCACACACCTCCATTCTATGACTTCACACACCTCCATTCTATGACTTCACACACTTCCATTCTGCCTTCACAGACTTCCATTTGACTTCAAACACCTCATTTCTGTGACTTCACACACCTCCATTCTATGATTTCACACACCTCCATTCTATGACTTCAAACACCTCCATTCTATGACTTCACACACCTCCTTTCTGAGTTGACACACCTCCATTCTGTTACTTCACACCCCTCCAATCTGACTTCACACACCTCCATTCTATGACTTCACACACCTGCATTCTGTGACTTCAAAAACCAACATTCTATGACTTCAAAAACCTCCATTCTATGACTTCACACACCTCCATTCTGAGACTTCACAAACCTCCAATCTGTGACTTTACACACCTCCACTCTGTGACTACACACACCTACATTCTGTGATTTCACACACCTCCATTCTATGACTTCACACACATCCATTCTTTGACTTCACACACCTCCATTCTATGAATTCACACACCTCCATTGTGACCTCACACAACTCTGTTCTGTGACTTCACACACCTGACTTCTGTGACTTCACACACCTCCATTCTATGACTTCACACACCTCCATTCTATGACTTCACACCAACATACTATGACTTCACACACCAAAATTGATGACGTCACACACCTCCATTCTGTGACTTAACACACCTCCATTCTGACATCACACACCTCCATTCTATGACTTCACACACTTCCATTCTATGACTTCACACACCTCCATTCTGTGACTTCACTCACCTCCATTGTGAGTTCACCCACCTCCATTCTGTGACTTCACACACCTCCATTCTGTGAATTCACACACCTCAATGCTCTGACTTCACACACCTCTCTTCTGTGACTTCACACACCTCCATTCTATGACTTCACACACCTCCAATATATGACTTCAGGAACCTACATTGTTAATTCACACACCTCCATTCTATGAGTTCACACACCTGCATTGTGACTTCACACACCTCCATTATCTGACTTCACACACCTCCATTCTGACTTCACACACCTCCATTCTGACTTCACACACCTCAATTCTGTGACTTCACACACATCCATTCTATGATTTCACACACCTCCATTCTATGACTTCACAGACCTCCATTCTATGACTTTACACACCTGCTTTCTGAGTTCACACACATCCATTCTGTGACTTCACACACCTCCATTGTGACTTCATATACCTCCATTCTATGAGTTCACACACCTCCATTCTGACTTCACACACTGCAATTCTATGACTTCACACAGCTCCATTTTCACTTCACACTCCTCCATTCTATGACTTCGCACACCTCTGTTCTGACTTCACACACCTGCATTCTGTGACTTCACACACATCCATTCTATGACTTCACAAACCTCCATTCTGTGACTTCACACACCTCCACTCTGTGACTTTACACACCTCCATTCTGTGACTTCACACACCTCCATTCTCTGATTTCACACACAATCCATTCTATGACTTCACAAACCTCCCTTCTGTGAATTCACACATCTCCATTCTGGGTTCACACACCTCCATTCTGTGACTTCACACACCTCCATCTGTGACTTCACACACCTCCATTCTATGACTTCACACTCCTCCATTCTATGAGTTCACATACCTCCTTTTTGTGACTTCACACACCTCCATTCTATGACTTCACACACCTCCATTCTCTGACTTCACACACCTCCATTCTGACTTCACATACTTCCATTTTGACTTCAAACACCTCATTTCTGTGACTTCAAACACCTCCATTCTATGATTTCACAAACCTCCATTCTATGACTTCACACACCTCCATTCTATGACTTCACACACCTCCTTTCTGAGTTGACACACTTCCATTCTGTGACTTCACACACCTCCATCTGTGACTTCACACACCTCCATTCTATGACTTCACACTCCTCCATTCTATGAGTTCACACACCTCCTTTTTGTGACTTCACACACCTCCATTCTATGACTTCACACACCTCCATTCTATGACTTCACACACCTCCATTCTGACTTCACATACTTCCATTTTGACTTCAAACACCTCATTTCTTTGACTTCACACACCTCCATTCTATGACTTCACACACCTACTTTCTGAGTTGACACACTTCCATTCTGTGACTTCACACACCTCCAATCTGACCTCACACACCTCCATTTTATGACTTCACACACCTCCATTCTCTGAATTCAAAAACCAACATTCTATGACTTCAAACATCTCCATTCTATGACTTCACACACCTCCATTCTGAGACTTCACACACCTCCGTTCTGTGACTTTACACACCTCCACTCTGTGACTAAATACATTTCCATTCTGTGATTTCACACACCTCCATTCTTTGACTTCACACACCTCCATTCTATGAATTCACACACCTCCATTATGACTTCACACAAGTCTATTCTGTGACTTCACACACCTGCCTTCTGTGACTTCACACACCTCCATTCTATGACTTCACACTCCATTCTATGGCTTCACACCTCCATTCTATGACTTCACACACCAACATTTATGACGTCACACACCTCCATTCTGTGACTTCACACACCTCCATTCTGACATCACAGACCTACATTCTATGACTTCACGCACTTCCATTCTATGACTTCACACACCTCCATTCTGTGACTTCACTCACCTCCATTGTGAGTTCACACACATCCATTCTGTGACTTCACACACCTCCATTCATTGACTTCACACACCTTGATTCTCTGACTTCACATACCTCCATTCTACGATTTCACACACCTCCATTCTGTGACTTCACACATCTAAATTCTCTGATTTCACACACCTCCATTCTGTGACTTCACACACCTCCATTCTGAGTTCACACACCTCCATTCTGTGACTTCACAATCCTCCATTATCTGACTTCACACACCTCCATTTTTTGACTTCACACTCCTCCATTCTATGACTTCACACACCTCCATTCTATCACTTCACACACCTCTATTGTGACTTCACACATCTCCCTTCTATGAGTTTACACACCTCCATTCTGACTTCACACACCTCCATTCTATGAGTTCACACAGCTCCATTCTGGCTTCACACACCTCCATTCTATGACTTTATGACTTCGCAAACCTCTATTCTGACTTCACACCCCTCCATTCTGTGACTTCACATACCTCCATTCTTTGACTTCGCACCCCTCAATTCTGTGCCTTCACATACCTTAAATCTGAGTTCACACACCTCCATACTGTGACTTCACACACCTCCATTCTGTGACTTCACATACCTCCATTCTATGACTTCAAACACCTCCATTCTATGACTTCACACACCTCCATTTTATGCCTTCACACACCTCCATTCTGTGACTTCACACACCTCCATTCTATGACATCACACGCCTCCATTCTGTGACTTCACACACCTGCATTCTATGACTTCACACACCTCCATTCTATGACTTCAGAAACCTACATTGTTACTTCACACACCTCCATTCTGTGACATCAAAAACCAACATTCTATGACTTCGCACATCTCCATTGTGACTTCACACACCTCCATTCTATGAGTTCACACAGCTCCATTCTGACTTCACACACCTCCATTCTATGACTTCGCAAACCTCTATTCTGACTTCACACCCCTCCATTCTGTGACTTCACATACCTCCATACTTTGACTTCACACCCCTCAACTCTGTGCCTTCACACACCTTAAATCTGAGTTCACACACCTCCATAAGGTGACTTCACACACCTCCATTCTGTGACTTCACACACCTCCATTCTATGACTTCACACACCTCCATTCTATGACTTCACACACCTCCATTTTATGCCTTCACACACCTCCATTCTGTGACTTCACACACCTCCATTCTATGACATCACACACCTCCATTTCGTGACTTCACACACCTCCATTCTATGACTTCACACACCTCCATTCTATGACTTCAGAAACCTACATTCTTACTTCACACACCTCCATTCTGTGACTTCACACACCTCCATTGTTTGCCTTCACACACCTCCATTTTGACTAAACACACCTCCATTATATGTCTTCACACACCTTCATTCTTACTGCAGAAATCTCCATTCTATGACTTCACAAACCTCCCTTCTGTGAATTCACACACCTCCATTCTGAGTTCACACACCTCCATTCTGTGACTTCACACACCTCCATTCTGTGACTTCACACACCTCCATTCTATGACTTCACACACCTCCATTCTATGACTTCACACACTTCCATTCTGCCTTCACAGACTTCCATTTGACTTCAAACACCTCATTTCTGTGACTTCACACACCTCCATTCTATGATTTCACACACCTCCATTCTATGACTTCAAACACCTCCATTCTATGACTTCACACACCTCCTTTCTGAGTTGACACACCTCCATTCTGTTACTTCACACCCCTCCAATCTGACTTCACACACCTCCATTCTATGACTTCACACACCTGCATTCTGTGACTTCAAAAACCAACATTCTATGACTTCAAAAACCTCCATTCTATGACTTCACACACCTCCATTCTGAGACTTCACAAACCTCCAATCTGTGACTTTACACACCTCCACTCTGTGACTACACACACCTACATTCTGTGATTTCACACACCTCCATTCTATGACTTCACACACATCCATTCTTTGACTTCACACACCTCCATTCTATGAATTCACACACCTCCATTGTGACCTCACACAACTCTGTTCTGTGACTTCACACACCTGACTTCTGTGACTTCACACACCTCCATTCTATGACTTCACACACCTCCATTCTATGACTTCACACCAACATACTATGACTTCACACACCAAAATTGATGACGTCACACACCTCCATTCTGTGACTTAACACACCTCCATTCTGACATCACACACCTCCATTCTATGACTTCACACACTTCCATTCTATGACTTCACACACCTCCATTCTGTGACTTCACTCACCTCCATTGTGAGTTCACCCACCTCCATTCTGTGACTTCACACACCTCCATTCTGTGAATTCACACACCTCAATGCTCTGACTTCACACACCTCTCTTCTGTGACTTCACACACCTCCATTCTATGACTTCACACACCTCCAATATATGACTTCAGGAACCTACATTGTTAATTCACACACCTCCATTCTATGAGTTCACACACCTGCATTGTGACTTCACACACCTCCATTATCTGACTTCACACACCTCCATTCTGACTTCACACACCTCCATTCTGACTTCACACACCTCAATTCTGTGACTTCACACACATCCATTCTATGATTTCACACACCTCCATTCTATGACTTCACAGACCTCCATTCTATGACTTTACACACCTGCTTTCTGAGTTCACACACATCCATTCTGTGACTTCACACACCTCCATTGTGACTTCATATACCTCCATTCTATGAGTTCACACACCTCCATTCTGACTTCACACACTGCAATTCTATGACTTCACACAGCTCCATTTTCACTTCACACTCCTCCATTCTATGACTTCGCACACCTCTGTTCTGACTTCACACACCTGCATTCTGTGACTTCACACACATCCATTCTATGACTTCACAAACCTCCATTCTGTGACTTCACACACCTCCACTCTGTGACTTTACACACCTCCATTCTGTGACTTCACACACCTCCATTCTCTGATTTCACACACAATCCATTCTATGACTTCACAAACCTCCCTTCTGTGAATTCACACATCTCCATTCTGGGTTCACACACCTCCATTCTGTGACTTCACACACCTCCATCTGTGACTTCACACACCTCCATTCTATGACTTCACACTCCTCCATTCTATGAGTTCACATACCTCCTTTTTGTGACTTCACACACCTCCATTCTATGACTTCACACACCTCCATTCTCTGACTTCACACACCTCCATTCTGACTTCACATACTTCCATTTTGACTTCAAACACCTCATTTCTGTGACTTCACACACCTCCATTCTATGATTTCACAAACCTCCATTCTATGACTTCACACACCTCCATTCTATGACTTCACACACCTCCTTTCTGAGTTGACACACTTCCATTCTGTGACTTCACACACCTCCATCTGTGACTTCACACACCTCCATTCTATGACTTCACACTCCTCCATTCTATGAGTTCACACACCTCCTTTTTGTGACTTCACACACCTCCATTCTATGACTTCACACACCTCCATTCTATGACTTCACACACCTCCATTCTGACTTCACATACTTCCATTTTGACTTCAAACACCTCATTTCTTTGACTTCACACACCTCCATTCTATGACTTCACACACCTACTTTCTGAGTTGACACACTTCCATTCTGTGACTTCACACACCTCCAATCTGACCTCACACACCTCCATTTTATGACTTCACACACCTCCATTCTCTGAATTCAAAAACCAACATTCTATGACTTCAAACATCTCCATTCTATGACTTCACACACCTCCATTCTGAGACTTCACACACCTCCGTTCTGTGACTTTACACACCTCCACTCTGTGACTAAATACATTTCCATTCTGTGATTTCACACACCTCCATTCTTTGACTTCACACACCTCCATTCTATGAATTCACACACCTCCATTATGACTTCACACAAGTCTATTCTGTGACTTCACACACCTGCCTTCTGTGACTTCACACACCTCCATTCTATGACTTCACACTCCATTCTATGGCTTCACACCTCCATTCTATGACTTCACACACCAACATTTATGACGTCACACACCTCCATTCTGTGACTTCACACACCTCCATTCTGACATCACAGACCTACATTCTATGACTTCACGCACTTCCATTCTATGACTTCACACACCTCCATTCTGTGACTTCACTCACCTCCATTGTGAGTTCACACACATCCATTCTGTGACTTCACACACCTCCATTCATTGACTTCACACACCTTGATTCTCTGACTTCACATACCTCCATTCTACGATTTCACACACCTCCATTCTGTGACTTCACACATCTAAATTCTCTGATTTCACACACCTCCATTCTGTGACTTCACACACCTCCATTCTGAGTTCACACACCTCCATTCTGTGACTTCACAATCCTCCATTATCTGACTTCACACACCTCCATTTTTTGACTTCACACTCCTCCATTCTATGACTTCACACACCTCCATTCTATCACTTCACACACCTCTATTGTGACTTCACACATCTCCCTTCTATGAGTTTACACACCTCCATTCTGACTTCACACACCTCCATTCTATGAGTTCACACAGCTCCATTCTGGCTTCACACACCTCCATTCTATGACTTTATGACTTCGCAAACCTCTATTCTGACTTCACACCCCTCCATTCTGTGACTTCACATACCTCCATTCTTTGACTTCGCACCCCTCAATTCTGTGCCTTCACATACCTTAAATCTGAGTTCACACACCTCCATACTGTGACTTCACACACCTCCATTCTGTGACTTCACATACCTCCATTCTATGACTTCAAACACCTCCATTCTATGACTTCACACACCTCCATTTTATGCCTTCACACACCTCCATTCTGTGACTTCACACACCTCCATTCTATGACATCACACGCCTCCATTCTGTGACTTCACACACCTGCATTCTATGACTTCACACACCTCCATTCTATGACTTCAGAAACCTACATTGTTACTTCACACACCTCCATTCTGTGACATCAAAAACCAACATTCTATGACTTCGCACATCTCCATTGTGACTTCACACACCTCCATTCTATGAGTTCACACAGCTCCATTCTGACTTCACACACCTCCATTCTATGACTTCGCAAACCTCTATTCTGACTTCACACCCCTCCATTCTGTGACTTCACATACCTCCATACTTTGACTTCACACCCCTCAACTCTGTGCCTTCACACACCTTAAATCTGAGTTCACACACCTCCATAAGGTGACTTCACACACCTCCATTCTGTGACTTCACACACCTCCATTCTATGACTTCACACACCTCCATTCTATGACTTCACACACCTCCATTTTATGCCTTCACACACCTCCATTCTGTGACTTCACACACCTCCATTCTATGACATCACACACCTCCATTTCGTGACTTCACACACCTCCATTCTATGACTTCACACACCTCCATTCTATGACTTCAGAAACCTACATTCTTACTTCACACACCTCCATTCTGTGACTTCACACACCTCCATTGTTTGCCTTCACACACCTCCATTTTGACTAAACACACCTCCATTATATGTCTTCACACACCTTCATTCTTACTGCAGAAATCTCCATTCTATGACTTCACAAACCTCCCTTCTGTGAATTCACACACCTCCATTCTGAGTTCACACACCTCCATTCTGTGACTTCACACACCTCCATTCTGTGACTTCACACACCTCCATTCTATGACTTCACACACCTCCATTCTATGACTTCACACACTTCCATTCTGCCTTCACAGACTTCCATTTGACTTCAAACACCTCATTTCTGTGACTTCACACACCTCCATTCTATGATTTCACACACCTCCATTCTATGACTTCAAACACCTCCATTCTATGACTTCACACACCTCCTTTCTGAGTTGACACACCTCCATTCTGTTACTTCACACCCCTCCAATCTGACTTCACACACCTCCATTCTATGACTTCACACACCTGCATTCTGTGACTTCAAAAACCAACATTCTATGACTTCAAAAACCTCCATTCTATGACTTCACACACCTCCATTCTGAGACTTCACAAACCTCCAATCTGTGACTTTACACACCTCCACTCTGTGACTACACACACCTACATTCTGTGATTTCACACACCTCCATTCTATGACTTCACACACATCCATTCTTTGACTTCACACACCTCCATTCTATGAATTCACACACCTCCATTGTGACCTCACACAACTCTGTTCTGTGACTTCACACACCTGACTTCTGTGACTTCACACACCTCCATTCTATGACTTCACACACCTCCATTCTATGACTTCACACCAACATACTATGACTTCACACACCAAAATTGATGACGTCACACACCTCCATTCTGTGACTTAACACACCTCCATTCTGACATCACACACCTCCATTCTATGACTTCACACACTTCCATTCTATGACTTCACACACCTCCATTCTGTGACTTCACTCACCTCCATTGTGAGTTCACCCACCTCCATTCTGTGACTTCACACACCTCCATTCTGTGAATTCACACACCTCAATGCTCTGACTTCACACACCTCTCTTCTGTGACTTCACACACCTCCATTCTTTGACTTCACACACCTCCGTTTCATGAATTCACACACCTCCATTCTATGAGTTCACACACCTCCATTCTATGAGTTCACACACCTCCATTCTTACTTCAGCAACATCCATTCTATGACTTCAGACACCTCCATTCCGTGACTTCACACACCTTCATTATTACTTCAGCCACATCCATTCTCTGACTTCACACACCTGAATGCTCTGACTTCACACACCTCTCTTCTGTGACTTCACACACCTCCATTCTTTGACTTCACACACCTCCGTTCCATGAATTCACACACCTCCATTCTATGACTTCACACACCTCCATTCTAAGACTTCACACACCTCCATTCTATGACTTCACACAACTCCATTCTATGACTTCACACACCTCCATTTTGTGACTTCACACACCTCCATTCTATGACTTCCCACAACTCCATTCTATGACTTCACACACGTGCATTCTGACTTCACACACCTCCATTCCATGACTTCATACACCTCCATTCTATGACTCTACACACCAACATTCTTTGACTTCACACACCTCCATTCTGTGACTTCACATATCTCCATTCTGACTTCACACACATCCATTCTATGACTTCACAAATCTCCATTCTATGACTTCAGAAACCTCAATTCCATGACTTCATACACCTCCATTCTATGACTTCAACACCTCCTTTCTTTGACTTCACACACCTCCATTTTGACTTCACACACCACAATTCTGTGACTTCACACACCTCCATTTGTGACTTCACACATCAATATTTTGACTTCACACACCTCCATTCTGTGACTTCACACACCTCAATTTTGACTTCACACACTTCCATTCTGTGACTTCACACATCTCCATTCTGTGACTTCATACACGTCCATTGTTTGATTTCACACACCTCCATTCTTGGATTTCACACTTCTCCATTCCATGACTTCACACACCTCCATTCTATGAGGTCACACACCTCTATTCTATGAGTTCACACACCTGCATTTTGACTTCACACACCTATATTCTGTGACTTCACACACCTCCATTCTGTGACTTCACACACCTCAATTTTGACTTCACACACTTCCATTCTGTGACTTCACACATCTCCATTCTGTGACTTCATACACCTCCAATGTTTGATTTCACACACCTCCATTCTTGGATTTCACACACCTCCAATCCATGACTTCACACACCTCCATTCTATGACTTCACACACCTCCATTCTATGACTTCAGAAACGTACATTGTTACTTCACACACCTCCATTCTGTGACTTCACACACCTCCATTGTTTGCCTTCACACACCTCCATTTTGACTAAACACACCTCCATTCTATGTCTTCACACACCTTCATTCTTACTGCAGAAATCTCCATTCTATGACTTCACAAACCTCCCTTCTGTGAATTCACACACCTCCATTCTGAGTTCACACACCTCCATTCTGTGACTTCACACACCTCCATTCTGTGACTTCACACACCTCCATTCTATGACTTCACACACCTCCATTCTATGACTTCACACACCTCCATTCTGCCTTCACAGACTTCCATTTGACTTCAAACACCTCATTTCTGTGAATTCACACACCTCCATTCTATGATTTCACACACCTCCATTCTATGACTTCAAACACCTCCATTCTATGACTTCACACACCTCCTTTCTGAGTTGACACACCTCCATTCTGTTACTTCACACCCCTCCAACCTGACTTCACACACCTCCATTCTATGACTTCACACACCTGCATTCTGTGACTTCAAAAACCAACATTCTATGTCTTCAAAAACCTCCATTCTATGACTTCACACACCTCCATTCTGAGACTTCACAAACCTCCACTCTGTGACTTTACACACCTCCACTTTGTGACTACACACACCTCCATTCTGGGATTTCACACACCTCCATTCTATGACTTCACACACATCCATTCTTTGACTTCACACACCTCCATTCTATGAATTCACACACCTCCATTGTGACCTCACACAACTCTATTCTGTGACTTCACACACCTGACTTCTGTGACTTCACACACCTCCATTCTATGACTTCACACACCTCCATTCTATGACTTCACCCCAACATACTATGACTTCACACACCAAAATTGATGACGTCACACACCTCCATTCTGTGACTTAACACACCTCCATTCTGACATCTCACACCTCCATTCTATGACTTCACACAATTCCATTCTTTGACTTCACACACCTCCATTCTGTGACTTCACTCACCTCCATTGTGAGTTCACCCACCTCCATTCTGTGACTTCACACACCTCCATTCTGTGAATTCACACACCTCAATGCTCTGACTTCACACACTTCTCTTCTGTGACTTCACACACCTCCATTCTTTGACTTCACACACCTCCGTTCCATGAATTCACACACCTCCATTCTATGAGTTCACACACCTCCATTCTATGAGTTCACACACCTCCATTCTTACTACAGCAACATCCATTCTATGACTTCAGACACCTCCATTCTATGACTTCACACACCTTCATTATTACTTCAGCCACATCCATTCTGTGACTTCACACACCTCCCTTCTGTGACTTCACACACCTCCATTCTATGACTTCACACACCTCCATTCTAAGACTTCACACACCTCCATTCTATGACTTCACACACTTCCATTCTATGACTTCACACACCTCCATTTTGTGACTTCACACACCTCCAATCTATGACTTCCCACAACTCCATTCTATGACTTCACACACCTCCATTTTGTGACTTCACACACCTCCATTCTATGACTTCCCACAACTCCATTCTATGACTTCACACACGTGCATTCTGACTTCACACACCTCCATTCCATGACTTCATACACCTCCATTCTATGACTCTACACACCAACATTCTTTGACTTCACACACCTCCATTCTGTGACTTCACATATCTCCATTCTGACTTCACACACATCCATTCTATGACTTCACAAATCTCCATTCTATGACTTCAGAAACCTCAATTCCATGACTTCATACACCTCCATTCTATGACTTCAACACCTCCTTTCTTTGACTTCACACACCTCCATTTTGACTTCACACACCACAATTCTGTGACTTCACACACCTCCATTTGTGACTTCACACATCAAGATTTTGACCTCACACACCTCCATTCTGTGACTTCACACACCTCAATTTTGACTTCACACACTTCCATTCTGTGACTTCACACATCTCCATTCTGTGACTTCATACACCTCCATTGTTTGATTTCACACACCTCCATTCTTGGATTTCACACATCTCCATTCCATGACTTCACACACCTCCATTCTATGAGGTCACACATCTCTATTCTATGAGTTCACACACCTGCATTTTGACTTCACACACCTATATTCTGTGACTTCACACACCTCCATTCTGTGACTACACACACCTCAATTTTGACTTCACACACTTCCATTCTGTGACTTCACACATCTCCATTCTGTGACTTCATACACCTCCAATGTTTGATTTCACACACCTCCATTCTTGGATTTCACACACCTCCAATCCATGACTTCACACACCTCCATTCTATGACTTCACACACCTCCATTCTATGACTTCAGAAACGTACATTGTTACTTCACACACCTCCATTCTGTGACTTCACACACCTCCATTGTTTGCCTTCACACACCTCCATTTTGACTAAACACACCTCCATTCTATGTCTTCACACACCTTCATTCTTACTGCAGAAATCTCCATTCTATGACTTCACAAACCTCCCTTCTGTGAATTCACACACCTCCATTCTGAGTTCACACACCTCCATTCTGTGACTTCACACACCTCCATTCTGTGACTTCACACACCTCCATTCTATGACTTCACACACCTCCATTCTATGACTTCACACACCTCCATTCTGCCTTCACAGACTTCCATTTGACTTCAAACACCTCATTTCTGTGAATTCACACACCTCCATTCTATGATTTCACACACCTCCATTCTATGACTTCAAACACCTCCATTCTATGACTTCACACACCTCCTTTCTGAGTTGACACACCTCCATTCTGTTACTTCACACCCCTCCAATCTGACTTCACACACCTCCATTCTATGACTTCACAAACCTGCATTCTGTGACTTCAAAAACCAACATTCTATGTCTTCAAAAACCTCCATTCTATGACTTCACACACCTCCATTCTGAGACTTCACAAACCTCCACTCTGTGACTTTACACACCTCCACTTTGTGACTACACACACCTCCATTCTGGGATTTCACACACCTCCATTCTATGACTTCACACACATCCATTCTTTGACTTCACACACCTCCATTCTATGAATTCACACACCTCCATTGTGACCTCACACAACTCTATTCTGTGACTTCACACACCTGACTTCTGTGACTTCACACACCTCCATTCTATGACTTCACACACCTCCATTCTATGACTTCACCCCAACATACTATGACTTCACACACCAAAATTGATGACGTCACACACCTCCATTCTGTGACTTAACACACCTCCATTCTGACATCTCACACCTCCATTCTATGACTTCACACACTTCCATTCTTGGACTTCACACACCTCCATTCTGTGACTTCACTCACCTCCATTGTGAGTTCACCCACCTCCATTCTGTGACTTCACACACCTCCATTCTGTGAATTCACACACCTCATTGCTCTGACTTCACACACTTCTCTTCTGTGACTTCACACACCTCCATTCTTTGACTTCACACACCTCCGTTCCATGAATTCACACACCTCCATTCTATGAGTTCACACACCTCCATTCTATGAGTTCACACACCTCCATTCTTACTTCAGCAACATCCATTCTATGACTTCAGACACCTCCATTCTATGACTTCACACACCTTCATTATTACTTCAGCCACATCCATTCTGTGACTTCACACACCTCCCTTCTGTGACTTCACACACCTCCATTCTAAGACTTCACACACTTCCATTCTATGACTTCACACACCTCCATTTTGTGACTTCACACACCTCCATTCTATGACTTCCCACAACTCCATTCTATGACTTCACACACGTGCATTCTGACTTCACACACCTCCATTCCATGACTTCATACGCCTCCATTCTATGACTCCACACACCAACATTCTGTGACTTCACACACCTCCATTCTGTGACTTCACATATCTCCATTCTGACTTCACACACATCCATTCTATGACTTCACAAATCTCCATTCTATGACTTCAGAAACCTCAATTCCATGACTTCATATACCTCCATTCTATGACTTCAACACCTCCTTTCTTTGACTTCACACACCTCCATTTTGACTTCACACACCACAATTCTGTGACTTCACACACCTCCATTTGTGACTTCACACATCAAAATTTTGACTTCACACACCTCCATTCTGTGTCTTCACCCACCTCAATTTTGACTTCACACACTTCCATTCTGTGACTTCACACATCTCCATTCTGTGACTTCATACACCTCCATTGTTTGATTTCACACACCTCCATTCTTGGATTTCACACATCTCCATTCCATGACTTCACACACCTCCATTCTATGAGGTCACACACCTCTATTCTATGAGTTCACACACCTGCATTTTGACTTCACACACCTATATTCTGTGACTTCACACACCTCCATTCTGTGACTTCACACACCTCAATTTTGACTTCACACACTTCCATTCTGTGACTTCACACATCTCCATTCTGTGACTTCATACACCTCCAATGTTTGATTTCACACAACTCCATTCTTGGATTTCACACACCTCCATTCCATGACTTCACACACCTCCATTCTATGACTTCACACACCTCCATTCTGAATTCACACACCTCCATTCTGACTTCATATACCTCAATTGTGTGACTTCACACACCTCCATAATATGATTTCCCACACCTCCATTCTTTGACTTCACACACCTCCATTCTATGACTTCACATACCTCCTTTCTGAGTTGACACACCTCCATTCTGTGACTTCACATACCTCCAATCTGACTTCACACACTTCCATTCTATGACTTCACACACCTCCATTCTGTGACTTCAAAAACCACCATTCTATGACTTAACACATCTCCATTGTGACTTCACACACCTCCATTCTATGAGGTCACACAGCTCCTTTCTGACTTCACACACCTCCATTCTATGACTTCGCACACCTCTATTCTGACTTCACACCCCTCCATTCTGTGACTTCACACACCTCCACTCTGTGACTTTACACACCTCCATTCTGTAACTTCACACAGCTCCCTTCTGTGACTTCACACACCTCCATTCTATGACTTCACACACCTCCATTCTAAGACTTCACACACCTCCATTCTATCACTTCACACACTTCCATTGTTTGACATCATACACCTCCATTCTTTGACTTCACACACCTCCGTTCAATGAATTCGCACACCTCCATTCTATGAGTTCACACACCTCCATTCTTACTTCAGCAACATCCATTCTATGACTTCAGACACCTCCATTCTATGACTACAAACACCTTCATTCTTACTTCAGCAACATCCATTCTGTGACTTCACACACCTCCCTTCTGTGACTTCACACACCTCCATTCTATGACTTCACACACCTCCATTCTATGACTTCACACCTCCATTCTATGACTTCACACACCAACCTTTATGACGTCACACACCTCCCTTCTGTGACTTCACACACCTCCATTCTATGGCTTCACACCTCCATTCTATGACTTCACACACCAACATTTATGACGTCACACACCTCCATTCTTTGACTTCACACACCTCCATTCTGACATCACACACCTACATTCTATGACTTCACACACTTCCATTCTATGACTTCACACACCTCCATTCTGTGACTTCACTCACCTCCATTGTGAGTTCACACACATCCATTCTGTGACTTCACACACCTCCATTCATTTACTTCACACACCTTGATTCTCTGACTTCACATACCTCCATTCTACGATTTCACACACTTCCATTCTGTGACTTCACATATCTCCATTGTATGACTTCACACACCTCCATTCTGTGACTTCACACACCTCCATTCTGAATTCACACAGCTCCTTTCTATGACTTCACACACCTCCTTCTGTGACTTCACACACCTCTATTCTATGACTTCACACACCTCCATTGTGATTTCACACACCTCCCTTCTATGTGTTCACACTCCTCCATTCTGACTTTACACACCTCAATTCTATCACTTCACACACCTCCATTCTGACTTCACACACCTCCATTCTGTGACTTCACACACCTCCATTCTATGATTTCAAACACCTCCATTCCATGACTTCACACACCTGCATTCTATGACTTCACACACCTCCATTCTGCCTTCACACACCTCTATTCTATGACTTAGCACACCTCAATTCTGATTTCACACACCTCCATTCTGTGACTTCACACACCTCCATGACATGACTTTACATACCTCCATTCGATGACTTCACACACCTCCATTCTTTGTCTTCACACACCTCCATTTTGACTTCACACACCTCCATTCTGTGACTTTACACACGTCCATTTGTGACTTCACACACCACCTTTTTGACTTCACACACCTTCATTGTGTGACTTCACACACCTCCATTTTGTGACTTCACACACCTCCGTTTTGACTTCACACACATCCATTCTGTGACTTCACACACCTCCATTGTTTGACTTCATACACCTCCAATGTTTGATTTCACACACCTCCATTCTTGGATTTCACACACCTCCAATCCATGACTTCACACACCTCCATTCTATGACTTCACACACCTCCATTCTATGACTTCAGAAACGTACATTGTTACTTCACACACCTCCATTCTGTGACTTCACACACCTCCATTGTTTGCCTTCACACACCTCCATTTTGACTAAACACACCTCCATTCTATGTCTTCACACACCTTCATTCTTACTGCAGAAATCTCCATTCTATGACTTCACAAACCTCCCTTCTGTGAATTCACACACCTCCATTCTGAGTTCACACACCTCCATTCTGTGACTTCACACACCTCCATTCTGTGACTTCACACACCTCCATTCTATGACTTCACACACCTCCATTCTATGACTTCACACACCTCCATTCTGCCTTCACAGACTTCCATTTGACTTCAAACACCTCATTTCTGTGAATTCACACACCTCATTTCTGTGACTTCACACACCTCCATTCTATGACTTCAAACACCTCCATTCTATGACTTCACACACCTCCTTTCTGAGTTGACACACCTCCATTCTGTTACTTCACACCCCTCCAATCTGACTTCACACACCTCCATTCTATGACTTCACAAACCTGCATTCTGTGACTTCAAAAACCAACATTCTATGTCTTCAAAAACCTCCATTCTATGACTTCACACACCTCCATTCTGAGACTTCACAAACCTCCACTCTGTGACTTTACACACCTCCACTTTGTGACTACACACACCTCCATTCTGGGATTTCACACACCTCCATTCTATGACTTCACACACATCCATTCTTTGACTTCACACACCTCCATTCTATGAATTCACACACCTCCATTGTGACCTCACACAACTCTATTCTGTGACTTCACACACCTGACTTCTGTGACTTCACACACCTCCATTCTATGACTTCACACACCTCCATTCTATGACTTCACCCCAACATACTATGACTTCACACACCAAAATTGATGACGTCACACACCTCCATTCTGTGACTTAACACACCTCCATTCTGACATCTCACACCTCCATTCTATGACTTCACACACTTCCATTCTTGGACTTCACACACCTCCATTCTGTGACTTCACTCACCTCCATTGTGAGTTCACCCACCTCCATTCTGTGACTTCACACACCTCCATTCTGTGAATTCACACACCTCATTGCTCTGACTTCACACACTTCTCTTCTGTGACTTCACACACCTCCATTCTTTGACTTCACACACCTCCGTTCCATGAATTCACACACCTCCATTCTATGAGTTCACACACCTCCATTCTATGAGTTCACACACCTCCATTCTTACTTCAGCAACATCCATTCTATGACTTCAGACACCTCCATTCTATGACTTCACACACCTTCATTATTACTTCAGCCACATCCATTCTGTGACTTCACACACCTCCCTTCTGTGACTTCACACACCTCCATTCTAAGACTTCACACACTTCCATTCTATGACTTCACACACCTCCATTTTGTGACTTCACACACCTCCATTCTATGACTTCCCACAACTCCATTCTATGACTTCACACACGTGCATTCTGACTTCACACACCTCCATTCCATGACTTCATACGCCTCCATTCTATGACTCCACACACCAACATTCTGTGACTTCACACACCTCCATTCTGTGACTTCACATATCTCCATTCTGACTTCACACACATCCATTCTATGACTTCACAAATCTCCATTCTATGACTTCAGAAACCTCAATTCCATGACTTCATATACCTCCATTCTATGACTTCAACACCTCCTTTCTTTGACTTCACACACCTCCATTTTGACTTCACACACCACAATTCTGTGACTTCACACACCTCCATTTGTGACTTCACACATCAAAATTTTGACTTCACACACCTCCATTCTGTGTCTTCACCCACCTCAATTTTGACTTCACACACTTCCATTCTGTGACTTCACACATCTCCATTCTGTGACTTCATACACCTCCATTGTTTGATTTCACACACCTCCATTCTTGGATTTCACACATCTCCATTCCATGACTTCACACACCTCCATTCTATGAGGTCACACACCTCTATTCTATGAGTTCACACACCTGCATTTTGACTTCACACACCTATATTCTGTGACTTCACACACCTCCATTCTGTGACTTCACACACCTCAATTTTGACTTCACACACTTCCATTCTGTGACTTCACACATCTCCATTCTGTGACTTCATACACCTCCAATGTTTGATTTCACACAACTCCATTCTTGGATTTCACACACCTCCATTCCATGACTTCACACACCTCCATTCTATGACTTCACACACCTCCATTCTGAATTCACACACCTCCATTCTGACTTCATATACCTCAATTGTGTGACTTCACACACCTCCATAATATGATTTCCCACACCTCCATTCTTTGACTTCACACACCTCCATTCTATGACTTCACATACCTCCTTTCTGAGTTGACACACCTCCATTCTGTGACTTCACATACCTCCAATCTGACTTCACACACTTCCATTCTATGACTTCACACACCTCCATTCTGTGACTTCAAAAACCACCATTCTATGACTTAACACATCTCCATTGTGACTTCACACACCTCCATTCTATGAGGTCACACAGCTCCTTTCTGACTTCACACACCTCCATTCTATGACTTCGCACACCTCTATTCTGACTTCACACCCCTCCATTCTGTGACTTCACACACCTCCACTCTGTGACTTTACACACCTCCATTCTGTAACTTCACACAGCTCCCTTCTGTGACTTCACACACCTCCATTCTATGACTTCACACACCTCCATTCTAAGACTTCACACACCTCCATTCTATCACTTCACACACTTCCATTGTTTGACATCATACACCTCCATTCTTTGACTTCACACACCTCCGTTCAATGAATTCGCACACCTCCATTCTATGAGTTCACACACCTCCATTCTTACTTCAGCAACATCCATTCTATGACTTCAGACACCTCCATTCTATGACTACAAACACCTTCATTCTTACTTCAGCAACATCCATTCTGTGACTTCACACACCTCCCTTCTGTGACTTCACACACCTCCATTCTATGACTTCACACACCTCCATTCTATGACTTCACACCTCCATTCTATGACTTCACACACCAACCTTTATGACGTCACACACCTCCCTTCTGTGACTTCACACACCTCCATTCTATGGCTTCACACCTCCATTCTATGACTTCACACACCAACATTTATGACGTCACACACCTCCATTCTTTGACTTCACACACCTCCATTCTGACATCACACACCTACATTCTATGACTTCACACACTTCCATTCTATGACTTCACACACCTCCATTCTGTGACTTCACTCACCTCCATTGTGAGTTCACACACATCCATTCTGTGACTTCACACACCTCCATTCATTTACTTCACACACCTTGATTCTCTGACTTCACATACCTCCATTCTACGATTTCACACACTTCCATTCTGTGACTTCACATATCTCCATTGTATGACTTCACACACCTCCATTCTGTGACTTCACACACCTCCATTCTGAATTCACACAGCTCCTTTCTATGACTTCACACACCTCCTTCTGTGACTTCACACACCTCTATTCTATGACTTCACACACCTCCATTGTGATTTCACACACCTCCCTTCTATGTGTTCACACTCCTCCATTCTGACTTTACACACCTCAATTCTATCACTTCACACACCTCCATTCTGACTTCACACACCTCCATTCTGTGACTTCACACACCTCCATTCTATGATTTCAAACACCTCCATTCCATGACTTCACACACCTGCATTCTATGACTTCACACACCTCCATTCTGCCTTCACACACCTCTATTCTATGACTTAGCACACCTCAATTCTGATTTCACACACCTCCATTCTGTGACTTCACACACCTCCATGACATGACTTTACATACCTCCATTCGATGACTTCACACACCTCCATTCTTTGTCTTCACACACCTCCATTTTGACTTCACACACCTCCATTCTGTGACTTTACACACGTCCATTTGTGACTTCACACACCACCTTTTTGACTTCACACACCTTCATTGTGTGACTTCACACACCTCCATTTTGTGACTTCACACACCTCCGTTTTGACTTCACACACATCCATTCTGTGACTTCACACACCTCCATTGTTTGACTTCACACACCTCTATTGTTTGACTTCACACACCTCCATTCTTTGACTTCACACACCTCCATTCCATGACTTCACAACCTCCATTCTATGAGTTCACACACCTTCATTCTATGAGTTCACAAACTCCATTTTTACTTCCCACACCTCCATTCTATGACTTCACACACCTCCATTCTGTGACTGCAAAAACCCCCATTCCATGACTTCACACACCTCAATTGTGACTTCCCACACCTCCATTCTATGACTTCACACACTTCCAATCTATGACTTCACACACCTCCATTCTATGACTTCACACACCTCCATTCTATGACTTCACACACCTGCATTCTGACTTCACACACCTCAATTCTACGACTTCATACACCGCCATTCTATGACTTCACACACCAACATACTATGACTTCACTCACCTGCATTATGTGACTTCACACATCTCCATTCTGACTTCACACTCCTCCACTATATGACTTCACCCACCTCCATTCTATGACTTCACACACCTCCATTTTGTAACTTCACACACTTCCAATGTTTGACTTCACAAACCTCCATTCCATGACTTCTTACACCTCCATTCTATGACTTCACACACCTCCATTCTTTGACTTCACACACCTCCATTTTTACTTCACACACCTCCATTCTGTGACTTCACACACCTCCTTTCTGTGACTTCACACACCTCCATACTATGACTTCCACACACCTTCAATCTATGACTTCACGCACCTCCATTCTATGACTTCACACACTTCCAATCTATGACTTCACACACTTCCAATCTATGACCTCACACACCTCCATTCCATGACTTCACACACCTGCCTTCTGTGACTTCACACACCTCCATTCTATGACTTCACACACCTCCATTCTATGACTTCACACCTCCATTCTATGACTTCACACACCAACATTTATGACGTCACATACCTCCATTCTGTGACTTCACACACCTCCATTCTGACATCACACACCTGCATTCTGTGACTTCACACACCTCCATTCTATGACTTCACACACAACTCTATTCTGTGACTTCACACACCTCCACTCTGTGACTTTACACACCTCAATTCTGTGATTTCACACACCTCCATTCTATGATTTCATACACAATCCATTCTATGACTTAACAAACCTCCATTCTTTGATTTCACACACCTCCATTCTATGAATTCACACACCTCCATTGTGACTTCACACAACTCCATTCTGTGACTTCACACACCTGCCTTCTGTGACTTCACACACCTCCATTCTAAGACTTCACACACCTCCATTCTATGACTTCACACAGCTCCATTCTATGACTTCACACACCAACGTTTATGACGTCACATACTTCCATTCTGTGACTTCACACCCCTCCATTCTGACATCACACACCTACATTCTATGACTTCACACACTTCCATTCTATTACTGGACACACATCCATTCTGTGACTTCACTCACCTCCATTGTGAGTTCACACACCTCCCTCTGTGACTTCACACACCTCCATTCTGTGACTTCACACACCTCGATTCTCTGACTTCACACACTCCATTCCACGATTTCACACACCTCCATTCTGTGACTTCACACATCTCCATTCTGTGACTTCACACACGTCCATTCTGTGACTTCACACACCTCCATTCTGAGTTCACACACCTCCATTCTGTGACTTCAGACACCTCCATTATATGACTTCACACACCTCCATATTGTGACTTCACACACCTCCATTCTATGACTTCACACACCTCCATTCTGATTTCACACATCTACATTGTGACTTCACACACCTACGTTCTATCAGTTCACACACCTGCATTGAGACTTCACACAACTCCAGTCTCTGACCTCCCACACCTCCCTTCTGACTACACACACCTCCATGCTGACTTCACACACCTCAATTCTGTGACTTCACACAGTTCAATTCTATGATTTCCCACACCTTCATTGTTTGACTTCACACACCTCCATTCTATGACTTCACATACCTCCTTTCTGAGTTGACACACCTCCATTCTGTGACTTCACATACCTCCAATCTGACTTCACACACCTCCATTCTGTGACTTCAAAAACCAACATTCTATGACTTCACACATCTCCATTGTGACTTCACACACCTCCATTCTATGAGTTCACACAGCTCCATTCTGACTTCACACACCTCCATTCTATGACTTCACACACCTCTATTCTGACTTCACACACCTCCATTCTATGACTTCACACACTTCCATTGTTTGATATCATACACCTCCATTCTTTGACTTCACACACCTCCGTTCCATGAATTCACACAACTCCATTCTATGAGTTCACACACCTCCATTCTATGAGTTCACACACCTTCATTCTTACTTCAGCAACATCCATTCTATGACTTCAGACCCCTCCATTCTGTGACTTCACACACCTTCATTCTTACTTCAGCAATATCCATTCTATGACTTCACACACCTCCATTCTATGACTTCACAAACCTCCATTCTGTGACTTCACACACCTCCATTCTGAGTTCACACACCTCCATTCTATGACTTCACACACCTCCATTCTGACTTCACACACCTCCATTCTATGACTTCACACACTTCCATTCTATGACTTCACATACCTCCATTTTGTGACTTCACACACCTCCGTTTTGACTTCACACACATCCATTCTGTGACTTCACACACCTCCATTGTTTGACTTCACACACCTCTATTGTTTGACATCACACACCTCCATTCTTTGACTTCACACACCTCCATTCCATGACTTCACAAACTCCATTCTATGAGTTCACACACCTTCATTCTATGAGTTTACAAACTCCATTTTTACTTCCCACACCTCCATTCTATGACTTCACACACCTCCATTCTGTGACTGCAAAAACCCCCATTCCATGACTTCACACACCTCAATTGTGACTTCACACACCTCCATTCTATGAGTTCACACACCTCCATTCTGACTTCACACACCTCCATTCTAAGACTTCACACAGCTCCATTCTGACTTCACACATCTCCATTCTATGACTTCGCACACCTCTATTCTGACTTCACACACCTCCATTCTATGACTTCACACACCTCCATTCTGTGACTTCACACACCTCCATTCTATGACTTCACACACCTCCATTCTATGACTTCCCACACCTCCATTCTATGACTTCACACACTTCCAATCTATGACTTCACACACCTCCATTCTATGACTTCACACACCTCCATTCTATGACTTCACACACCTGCATTCTGACTTCACACACCTCAATTCTATGACTTCATACACCTCCATTCTATGACTTCACACACCAACATACTATGACTTCACACACCTCCATTATGTGACTTCACACATCTCCATTCTGACTTCACAATCCTCCATTCTATGACTTCACCCACCTCCATTCTATGACTTCACACACCTCCATTCTGTAACTTCACACACTTCCAATGTTTGACTTCAAACCTCCATTCCATGAGTTCATACACCTCCATTCTATGACTTCACAAACCTCCATTCTTTGACTTCACACACCTCCATTTTGACTTCACACACCTCCATTCTGTGACTTCACACACCTCCTTTCTGTGACTTCACACACCTCCATACTATGACTTCCACACACCTTCAATCTATGACTTCACGCACGTCCATTCTATGACTTCACACACTTCCAATCTATGACTTCACACACTTCCAATCTATGACTTCACACACCTCCATTCCATGACTTCACACACCTGCCTTCTGTGACTTCACACACCTCCATTCTATGACTTCACACACCACCATTCTATGACTTCACACCTCCATTCTATGACTTCACACACCAACATTTATGACGTCACATACCTCCATTCTGTGACTTCACACACCTCCATTCTGACATCACACACCTGCATTCTGTGACTTCACACACCTCCATTCTATGACTTCACACACAACTCCATTCTGTGACTTCACACACCTCCACTCTGTGACTTTACACACCTCAGTTCTGTGATTTCAACACCTCCGTTGTACGATTTCACACACAATCCATTCTATGACTTAACAAACCTCCATTCTTTGATTTCACACACCTCCATTCTATGAATTCACACACCTCCATTGTGACTTCACACAACTCGATACTGTGACTTCACACACCTGCCTTCTGTGACTTCACACACCTCCATTCTAAGACTTCACACACCTCCATTCTATGACTTCACACACCTCCATTCTATGACTTCACACACCAACATTTATGACGTCGCATACCTCCATTCTGTGACTTCACACCCCTCCATTCTGACATCACACACCTACATTCTATGACTTCACACACTTCCATTCTATTACTGGACCCACCTCCATTCTGTGACTTCACTCACCTCCATTATGAGTTCACACATCTCCATTCTGTGACTTCACACACCTCCATTCTGTGACTTCACACACCTCGATTCTCTGACTTCACACACTCGATTCCACGATTTCACACACCTCCATTCTGTGACTTCACACATCTCCATTCTATGACTTCACACAGTCCATTCTGTGACTTCACACACCACCATTCTGAGTTCACACACCTCCATTCTGTGACTTCACACACCTCCATTATATGACTTCACACACCTCCATATTGTGACTTCACACACCTCCATTCTGATTTCACACACTTACATTGTGACTTCACACACCTATGTTCTATCAGTTCACACACCTGCATTGAGACTTCACACAACTCCAGTCTCTGACCTCGCACACCTCCCTTCTGAATACACACACCTCCATGCTGACTTCACACACCTCAATTCTGTGACTTCACACAGTTCAAT
Source organism: Megascapheus bottae (assembly GCA_024803745.1). Taxonomy (NCBI): domain Eukaryota; kingdom Metazoa; phylum Chordata; class Mammalia; order Rodentia; family Geomyidae; genus Megascapheus; species Megascapheus bottae. Next base: position 319,962 of record JANJXV010000487.1, on the reverse strand, counting down.
TGTATGATTTCCCACACCTTCATTCTTTGACTTCACACACCTCCATTCTATGACTTCACATACCTCCTTTCTGAGTTGACACACCTCCATTCTGTGACTTCACATACCTCCAATCTGACTTCACACACCTCCATTCTGTGACTTCAAAAACCAACATTCTATGACTTCACACATCTCCATTGTGACTTCACACACCTCCATTCTATGAGTTCACACAGCTCCATTCTGACTTCACACACCTCCATTCTATGACTTCACACACCTCTATTCTGACTTCACACACCTCCATTCTATGACTTCACACACTTCCATTGTTTGATATCATACACCTCCATTCTTTGACTTCACACACCTCCGTTCCATGAATTCACACACCTCCATTCTATGAGTTCACACACCTCCATTCTATGAGTTCACACACCTTCATTCTTACTTCAGCAACATCCATTCTATGACTTCAGACCCCTCCATTCTGTGACTTCACACACCTTCATTCTTACTTCAGCAACATCCATTCTATGACTTCACACACCTCCATTCTATGACTTCACAAACCTCCATTCTGTGACTTCACACACCTCCATTCTGAGTTCACACACCTCCATTCTATGACTTCACACACCTCCATTCTGACTTCACACACCTCCATTCTATGACTTCACACACTTCCATTCTATGACTTCACACACCTCCATTCTGTGACTTCACACACCTCCTCTCTGAGTTCACACACCTCCATTCTGTGTCTTCACACACCTCCATTCTGTGACTTCAGACACCTCCTTCTTTGACTTCACACACCTCCATTCTGTGACTTCACACACCTCAAATCTGAGTTTACACACCTCCATACTGTGACTTTACACACCTCCATTCTGTGACTTCACACACCTCCATTCTATGACTTCAGAAACCTACATTGTGACTTCACACACCACCATTCTATGAGTTCACACACCTGCATTGTTCCTTCACACACCTCCATTCTCTGAATTCACACACCTCCATTCTGACTTCGCACACCTCTATTCTGACTTCACACACCTGCATTCTGTGACTTCACACACCTCCATTCTGTGACTTCACACAAAACTCCATTCTGTGTCTTCACACACCTCCAATCGGTGACTTTACACACCTCCATTCTGTGACTTCACACACCTCCATTCTATGATTTCTCACACAATACATTTTATGACTTTACTAACCTCCATTCTTTGATTTCACACACCTCCCTTCTATGACTTCACACACATCCATTCTATGACTTCACACACTTCCATTCTCTGACTTCACACACCTCCTCTCTGAATTCACACACCTGCATTATGTGTCTTCACACAACTCCATTCTGTGACTTCAGACACCTCCTTCATTGATTTCACACACCTCCATTCTGTGACTTCACAAACCTCAAATCTGAGTTCACACACGTCCATACTGTGACTTCACACACCTACATTCTGTGAGTTCACACACCTCAATTCTATGACTTCACACACCTCCATTCTATGACTTCACACACCTCCATTCTATGCCTTCACAAACCTCCATTTTATGCCTTCACACACCTCCATTCTGTGACTTCACACACCACACTTCTATGACATCACACACCTCCATTCCGTGACTTCACACACCTCCATTCTATGACTTCACACACCTCCATTCTATGACTTCAGAAACCTACATTGTTACTTCACACACCTCCATTCTGTCACTTCACACACCTCCATTGTTTGCCTTCACAAACCTCCATTTTGACTAAACACACCTCCATTCTATGTCTTCACAAACCTTCATCCTTACTGCAGAAATCTCCATTCTATGACTTCACAAACCTCCCTTGTGTGAATTCACACACCTCCATTCTGAGTTCACACACCTCCATTCTGTGACTTCACACACCTCCATTCTGTGACTTCACACACCTCCATTCTATGACTTCACACACCTCCATTCTATGACTTCACACACCTCCATTCTGCCTTCACAGACTTCCATTTGACCTCAAACACCTCATTTCTGTGACTTCACACACCTCCATTCTATGATTTCACACACCTCCATTCTATGACTTCAAACACCTCCATTTTATGACTTCACACACCTCCTTTCTGAGTTGACACACCTCCATTCTGTTACTTCACACCCCTCCAATCTGACTTCACACACCTCCATTCTATGACTTCACACACCTGCATTCTGTGACTTCAAAAACCAACATTCTATGACTTCAAACACCTCCATTCTATGACTTCACACACCTCCATTCTGAGACTTCACAAACCTCCACTCTGTGACTTTACACACCTCCACTCTGTGACTACACACACCTCCTTCTGTGATTTCACACACCTCCATTCTATGACTTCACACACCTCCATTCTGAGACTTCACAAACCTCCACTCTGTGACTTTACACAGCTCCATTCTGTGACTTAACACACCTCCATTCTGACATCACACACCTCCATTCTATGACTTCACACACTTCCGTTCTATGACTTCACACACCTCCATTCTGTGACTTCACTCACCTCCATTGTGAGTTCACCCACCTCCATTCTGTGACTTCACACACCTCCATTCTGTGAATTCACACACCTCAATGCTTTGACTTCACACACCTCTCTTCTGTGACTTCACACACCTCCATTCTTTGACTTCACACACCTCCGTTCCATGAATTCACACACCTCCATTCTATGAGTTCACACACCTCCATTCTATGAGTTCACACACCTCCATTCTTACTTCAGCAACATCCATTCTATGACTTCAGACACCTCCATTCTATGACTTCACACACCTTCATTATTACTTCAGCCACATCCATTCTGTGACTTCACACACCTCCCTTCTGTGACTTCACACACCTCCATTCTATGACTTCACACACCTCTATTCTGACTTCACACCTCCATTCTATGACTTCAAACACTTCCATTGTTTGATATCATACACCTCCATTCTTTGACTTCACACACCTCCGTTCCATGAATTCACACACCTCCATTCTATGAGTTCACACACCTCCATTCTATGAGTTCACACACCTTCATTCTTACTTCAGCAACATCCATTCTATGACTTCAGACCCCTCCATTCTGTGACTTCACACACCTTCATTCTTACTTCAGCAACATCCATTCTATGACTTCACACACCTCCATTCTATGACTTCACAAACCTCCATTCTGTGACTTCACACACCTCCATTCTGAGTTCACACACCTCCATTCTATGACTTCACACACCTCCATTCTGACTTCACACACCTCCATTCTATGACTTCACACACTTCCATTCTATGACTTCACACACCTCCATTCTGTGACTTCACACACCTCCTCTCTGAGTTCACACACCTCCATTCTGTGTCTTCACACACCTCCATTCTGTGACTTCAGACACCTCCTTCTTTGACTTCACACACCTCCATTCTGTGACTTCACACACCTCAAATCTGAGTTTACACACCTCCATACTGTGACTTTACACACCTCCATTCTGTGACTTCACACACCTCCATTCTATGACTTCAGAAACCTACATTGTGACTTCACACACCACCATTCTATGAGTTCACACACCTGCATTGTTCCTTCACACACCTCCATTCTCTGAATTCACACACCTCCATTCTGACTTCGCACACCTCTATTCTGACTTCACACACCTGCATTCTGTGACTTCACACACCTCCATTCTGTGACTTCACACAAAACTCCATTCTGTGTCTTCACACACCTCCAATCGGTGACTTTACACACCTCCATTCTGTGACTTCACACACCTCCATTCTATGATTTTTCACACAATACATTTTATGACTTTACTAACCTCCATTCTTTGATTTCACACACCTCCCTTCTATGACTTCACACACATCCATTCTATGACTTCACACACTTCCATTCTCTGACTTCACACACCTCCTCTCTGAATTCACACACCTGCATTATGTGTCTTCACACAACTCCATTCTGTGACTTCAGACACCTCCTTCATTGATTTCACACACCTCCATTCTGTGACTTCACAAACCTCAAATCTGAGTTCACACACGTCCATACTGTGACTTCACACACCTACATTCTGTGAGTTCACACACCTCAATTCTATGACTTCACACACCTCCATTCTATGACTTCACACACCTCCATTCTATGCCTTCACAAACCTCCATTTTATGCCTTCACACACCTCCATTCTGTGACTTCACACACCACACTTCTATGACATCACACACCTCCATTCCGTGACTTCACACACCTCCATTCTATGACTTCACACACCTCCATTCTATGACTTCAGAAACCTACATTGTTACTTCACACACCTCCATTCTGTCACTTCACACACCTCCATTGTTTGCCTTCACAAACCTCCATTTTGACTAAACACACCTCCATTCTATGTCTTCACAAACCTTCATCCTTACTGCAGAAATCTCCATTCTATGACTTCACAAACCTCCCTTGTGTGAATTCACACACCTCCATTCTGAGTTCACACACCTCCATTCTGTGACTTCACACACCTCCATTCTGTGACTTCACACACCTCCATTCTATGACTTCACACACCTCCATTCTATGACTTCACACACCTCCATTCTGCCTTCACAGACTTCCATTTGACCTCAAACACCTCATTTCTGTGACTTCACACACCTCCATTCTATGATTTCACACACCTCCATTCTATGACTTCAAACACCTCCATTTTATGACTTCACACACCTCCTTTCTGAGTTGACACACCTCCATTCTGTTACTTCACACCCCTCCAATCTGACTTCACACACCTCCATTCTATGACTTCACACACCTGCATTCTGTGACTTCAAAAACCAACATTCTATGACTTCAAACACCTCCATTCTATGACTTCACACACCTCCATTCTGAGACTTCACAAACCTCCACTCTGTGACTTTACACACCTCCACTCTGTGACTACACACACCTCCTTCTGTGATTTCACACACCTCCATTCTATGACTTCACACACCTCCATTCTGAGACTTCACAAACCTCCACTCTGTGACTTTACACAGCTCCATTCTGTGACTTAACACACCTCCATTCTGACATCACACACCTCCATTCTATGACTTCACACACTTCCGTTCTATGACTTCACACACCTCCATTCTGTGACTTCACTCACCTCCATTGTGAGTTCACCCACCTCCATTCTGTGACTTCACACACCTCCATTCTGTGAATTCACACACCTCAATGCTTTGACTTCACACACCTCTCTTCTGTGACTTCACACACCTCCATTCTTTGACTTCACACACCTCCGTTCCATGAATTCACACACCTCCATTCTATGAGTTCACACACCTCCATTCTATGAGTTCACACACCTCCATTCTTACTTCAGCAACATCCATTCTATGACTTCAGACACCTCCATTCTATGACTTCACACACCTTCATTATTACTTCAGCCACATCCATTCTGTGACTTCACACACCTCCCTTCTGTGACTTCACACACCTCCATTCTATGACTTCACACACCTCTATTCTGACTTCACACCTCCATTCTATGACTTCAAACACTTCCATTGTTTGATATCATACACCTCCATTCTTTGACTTCACACACCTCCGTTCCATGAATTCACACACCTCCATTCTATGAGTTCACACACCTCCATTCTATGAGTTCACACACCTTCATTCTTACTTCAGCAACATCCATTCTATGACTTCAGACCCCTCCATTCTGTGACTTCACACACCTTCATTCTTACTTCAGCAACATCCATTCTATGACTTCACACACCTCCATTCTATGACTTCACAAACCTCCATTCTGTGACTTCACACACCTCCATTCTGAGTTCACACACCTCCATTCTATGACTTCACACACCTCCATTCTGACTTCACACACCTCCATTCTATGACTTCACACACTTCCATTCTATGACTTCACACACCTCCCTTCTGTGACTTCACACACCTCCATTCTATGACTTCACACACCTCCATTCTAAGACTTCACACACCTCCATTCTATGACTTCACACACTTCAATTCTATGACTTCACACACCTCCATTTTGTGACTTCACACACCTCCATTCTATGACTTCCCACAACTCCATTCTATGACTTCACACACGTGCATTCTGACTTCACACACCTCCATTCCATGACTTCATACACCTCCATTCTATGACTCCACACACCAACATTCTTTGACTTCATACACCTCCATTCTGTGACTTCACATATCTCCATTCTGACTTCACACACATCCATTCTATGACTTCACAAATCTCCATTCTATGACTTCAGAAAACTCAATTCCATGACTTCATACACCTCCATTCTATGACTTCAACACCTCCTTTCTTTGACTTCACACACCTCCATTTTGACTTAACACACCACAATTCTGTGACTTCACACACCTCCATTTGTGACTTCACACATCAAGATTTTGACTTCACACACCTCCATTCTGTGACTTCACACACCTCAATTTTGACTTCACACACTTCCATTCTGTGACTTCACACATCTCCATTCTGTGACTTCATACACCTCCATTGTTTGATTTCACACACCTCCATTCTTGGATTTCACACATCTCCATTGCATGACTTCACACACCTCCATTCTATGAGGTCACACACCTCTATTCTATGAGTTCACACACCTCCATTTTGACTTCACACACCTATATTCTGTGACTTCACACACCTCCATTCTGTGACTTCACACACCTCAATTTTGTCTTCACACACTTTCATTCTGTGACTTCACACATCTCCATTCTGTGACTTCATACACCTCCAATGTTTGATTTCACACACCTCCATTCTTGGATTTCACACACCTCCAATCCATGACTTCACACATCTCCATTCTATGACTTCACACACCTCCATTCTATGACTTCAGAAACCTACATTGTGACTTCACACACCTCCATTCTGTGACTTCACACACCTCCATTGTTTGCCTTCACACACCTCCATTTTGACTAAACACACCTCCATTCTATGTCTTCACACACCTTCATTCTTACTGCAGAAATCTCCATTCTATGACTTCACAAACCTCCCTTCTGTGAATTCACACACCTCCATTCTGAGTTCACACACCTCCATTCTGTGACTTCACACAGCTCCATTCTGTGACTTCACACAACTCCATTCTATGACTTCAAACACCTCCATTCTATGACTTCACACACCTCCATTCTTCCTTCACAGACTTCCATTTGACTTCAAACACCTCATTTCTGTGACTTCACACACCTCCATTCTATGATTTCACACACCTCCATTCTATGACTTCAAACAACTCCATGCTATGACTTCACACACCTCCTTTCTGAGTTGACACACCTCCATTCTGTTACTTCACACCCCTCCAATCCGACTTCACACACCTCCATTCTATGACTTCACACACCTGCATTCTGTGACTTCAAAAACCAACATTCTATGTCTTCAAACACCTCCATTCTATGACTTCACACACCTCCATTCTGAGACTTCACAAACCTCCATTCTGTGACTTTACACACCTCCACTCTGTGACTACACACACCTCCATTCTGTGATTTCACACACCTCCATTCTATGACTTCACACACATCCATTCTTCGACTTCACACACCTCCATTCTATGAATTCACACACCTCCATTGTGACCTCACACAACTCTATTCTGTGACTTCACACACCTGACTTGTGTGACTTCACACACCTCCATTCTATGACTTCACACACCTCCATTCTATGACTTCACCCCAACATACTATGACTTCACACACCAAAATTGATGACGTCAAACACCTCCATTCTGTGACTTAACACACCTCCATTCTGACATCTCACACCTCCATTCTATGACTTCACACACTTCTATTCTATGACTTCACACACCTCCATTCTGTGACTTCACTCACCTCCATTGTGAGTTCACCCACCTCTATTCTGTGACTTCACACACCTCCATTCTGTGAATTCACACACCTCAATGCTCTGACTTCACACACTTCTCTTCTGTGACTTCACACACCTCCATTCTTTGACTTCACACACCTCCGTTCCATGAATTCACACACCTCCATTCTATGAGTTCACACACCTCCATTCTATGAGTTCACACACCTCCATTCTTACTTCAGCAACATCCATTCTATGACTTCAGACACCTCCATTCTATGACTTCACACACTTTCATTATTACTTCAGCCACATCCATTCTGTGACTTCACACACCTCCCTTCTGTGACTTCACACACCTCCATTCTATGACTTCACACACCTCCATTCTACGACTTCACACACCTCCATTCTATGACTTCACAAACTTCCATTCTATGACTTCACACACCTCCATTTTGTGACTTCACACACATCCATTCTATGACTTCCCACAACTCCATTCTATGACTTCACACACGTGCAATCTGACTTCACACACCTCCATTCCATGACTTCATACACCTCCATTCTATGACTCCACACACCAACATTCTTTGACTTCACACACCTCCATTCTGTGACTTCACATATCTCCATTCTGACTTCACACACATCCATTCTATGACTTCACAAATCTCCATTCTATGACTTCAGAAACCTCAATTCCATGACTTCATACACCTCCATTCTATGACTTCAACACCTCCTTTCTTTGACTTCACACACCTCCATTTTGACTTCACACACCACAATTCTGTGACTTCACACACCTCCATTTGTGACTTCACACATCAAAATTTTGACTTCACATACCTCCATTCTGTGACTTCACACACCTCAATTTAGACTTCACACACTTCCATTCTGTGACTTCACACATCTCCATTCTATGACTTCATACACCTCCATTGTTTGATTTCACACACCTCCATTCTTGGATTTCACACATCTCCATTCCATGACTTCACACACCTCCATTCTATGAGGTCACACACCTCTATTCTATGAGTTCACACACCTGCATTTTGACTTCACACACCTATATTCTGTGACTTCACACACCTCCATTCTGTGACTTCACACACCTCAATTTTGACTTCACACACTTCCATTCTGTGATTTCACACATCTCCATTCTGTGACTTCATACACCTCCAATGTTTGATTTCACACAACTCCATTCTTGGATTTCACACACCTCCATTCCATGACTTCACACACCTCCATTCTATGACTTCACACACCTCCATTCTGAATTCACAAACCTCCATTCTGACTTCATATACCTCAATTGTGTGACTTCACACACCTCCATAATATGATTTCCCACACCTCCATTCTTTGACTTCACACACCTCCATCCTATGACTTCACATACCTCCTTTCTGAGTTGACACACCTCCATTCTGTGACTTCACATACCTCCAATCTGACTTCACACACCTCCATTCTATGACTTCACACACCTCCATTCTGTGACTTCAAAAACCACCATTCTATGACTTCACACATCTCCATTGTGACTTCACACACCTCCATTCTATGAGTTCACACAGCTCCTTTCTGACTTCACACACCTCAATTCTATGACTTCGCACACCTCTATTCTGACTTCACACCACTCCATTCTGTGACTTCACACACCTCCACTCTGTGACTTTACACACCTCCATTCTGTAACTTCACACAGCTTCCTTCTGTGACTTCACACACCTCCATTCTATGACTTCACACACCTCCATTCTAAGACTTCACACACCTCCATTCTATCACTTCACACACTTCCATTGTTTGACATCATACACCTCCATTCTTTGACTTCACACACCTCCGTTCAATGAATTCGCACACCTCCATTCTATGAGTTCACACACCTCCATTCTTACTTCAGCAACATCCATTCTATGACTTCAGACACCTCCATTCTATGACTACACACACCTTCATTCTTACTTCAGCAACATCCATTCTGTGACTTCACACACCTCCCTTCTGTGACTTCACACACCTCCATTCTATGACTTCACACACCTCCATTCTATGGCTTCACACCTCCATTCTATGACTTCACACACCAACATTTATGACGTCACACACCTCCATTCTGTGACTTCACACACCTCCATTCTGACATCACACACCTACATTCTATGACTTCACACACTTCCATTCTATGACTTCACACACCTCCATTCTGTGACTTCGCTCACCTCCATTGTGAGTTCACACACATCCATTCTGTGACTTCACACACCTGCATTCATTTACTTCACACACATTGATTCTCTGACTTCACATACCTCCATTCTACGATTTCACACACCTCCATTCTGTTACTTCACATATCTCCATTCTATGACTTCACACACCTCAATTCTGTGACTTCACACACCTCCATTCTGAATTCACACAGCTCCTTTCTATGACTTCACACACCTCCTTCTGTGACTTCACACACCTCTATTCTATGACTTCACACTCCTCCATTGTGATTTCACACACCTCCCTTCTATGTGTTCACACACCTCCATTCTGACTTTACACACCTCAATTCTATCACTTCACACACCTCCATTCTGACTTCACACACCTCCATTCTGTGACTTCACACACCTCCATTCTATGATTTCAAACACCTCCATTCCATGACTTCACACACCTCCATTCTATGACTTCACACACCTGCATTCTGACTTCACACACCTCCATTCTGTGACTTCACACACCTCCATTCTATGATTTCACACACCTCAATTTCTGACTTCACACACTTCCATTCTATGACTTCCACACCTCCATTCTGTAACTTCACATACCACCATTCTAGGACTTCACACACCTCCATTGTGACTTCACATACCTCCATTCTATGAGTTCACACACCTCTATTCTATGACTTAGCACTCCTCAATTGGGATTTCACACACCTCCATTCTGTGACTTCACACACCTCCATGACATGACTTTACATACCTCCATTGATGACTTCAGACACCTCCATTCTTTGACTTCACACACCTCCATTTTGACTTCACACACCTCCATTCTGTGACTTTACACACGTCCATTTGTGACTTCACACACCACCTTTTTGACTTCACACACCTTAATTCTGTGACTTCACACACCTCCATTTTGTGACTTCACACACCTCCGTTTTGACTTCACACACATCCATTCTGTGACTTCACACACCTCCATTGTTTGACTTCACACACCTCTATTGTTTGACTTCACACACCTCCATTCTTTGACTTCACACACCTCCATTCCATGACTTCACACACCTCCATTCTATGAGTTCACACACCTTCATTCTATGAGTTCACAAACTCCATTTTTACTTCCCACACCTCCATTCTATGACTTCACACACCTCCATTCTGTGACTGCAAAAATCCCCATTCCATGATTTCACACACCTCAATTGTGACTTCACACACCTCCATTCTATGAGTTCACACACCTCCATTCTGACTTCACACACCTCCATTCTAAGACTTCACACAGCTCCATTCTGACTTCACACATCTCCATTCTATGACTTCGCACACCTCTATTCTGACTTCACACACCTCCATTCTATGAATTCACACACCTCCATTGTGACTTCAGACAACTCGATTCTGTGACTTCACACACCTCCATTCTGTGACTTCACACACCTCCATTCTATGACTTCACACACCTCCATTCTATGACTTCCCACACCTCCATTCTATGACTTCACACACTTCCAATCTATGACTTCACACACCTACATTCTATGACTTCACACACCTCCATTCTATGACTTCACACACCTGCATTCTGACTTCACACACCTCAATTCTATGACTTCATACACCTCCATTCTATGACTTCACACACCAACATACTATGACTTCACACACCTCCATTATGTGACTTCACACATCTCCATTCTGACTTCACACTCCTCCATTCTATGACTTCACCCACCTGCATTCTATGACTTCACACACCTCCATTCTGTAACTTCACACACTTCCAATGTTTGACTTCACAATCCTCCATTCCATGACTTCATACACCTCCATTCTATGACTTCACACACCTCCATTCTTTGACTTCACACACCTCCATTCTGTGACTTCACACACCTCCTTTCTGTGACTTCACACACCTCCATACTATGACTTCCACACACCTTCAATCTATGACTTCACGCACCTCCATTCTATGACTTCACACACTTCCAATCTATGGCTTCACACACTTCCATTCTATGACTTCACACACCTCCATTCCATGACTTCACACACCTGCCTTCTGTGACTTCACACACCTCCATTCTATGACTTCACACACCTCCATTCTATGACTTCACACCTCCATTCTATGACTTCACACACCAACATTTATGACGTCACATACCTCCATTCTGTGACTTCACACACCTCCACTCTGTGACTGTACACACCTCCATTCTGTAACTTCACACAGCTCCCTTCTGTGACTTCACACACCTCCATTCTATGACTTCACACACCTCCATTCTAAGACTTCACACACCTCCATTCTATCACTTCACACACTTCCATTGTTTGACATCATACACCTGCTTTCTTTGACTTCACACACCTCCGTTCAATGAATTCGCACACCTCCATTCTATGAGTTGACACACCTCCATTCGTACTTCAGCAACATCCATTCTATGACTTCAGACACCTCCATTCTATGACTACACACACCTTCATTCTTACTTCAGCAACATCCATTCTGTGACTTCACACACCTCCCTTCTGTGACTTCACACACCTCCATTCTATGACTTCACACCTCCATTCTATGACTTCACACACCAACATTTATGACGTCACACACCTTCCTTCTGTGACTTCACACATCTCCATTCTATGGCTTCACACCTCCATTCTATGACTTCACACACTTCCATTCTATGACTTCACACACCTCCATTCTGTGACTTCACACACCTCCATTCTGACATCACACACCTACATTCTATGACTTCACACACTTCCATTCTATGACTTCACACAGCTCCATTCTGTGACTTCACTCACCTCCATTGTGAGTTCACACACATCCATTCTGTGACTTCACACACCTCCATTCATTTACTTCACACACCTTGATTCTCTGACTTCACATACCTCCATTCTACGATTTCACACACCTCCATTCTGTGACTTCACACATCTCCATTCTATGACTTCACACACCTCCATTCTGTGACTTCACACACCTCCATTCTGAATTCACACAGCTCCTTTCTATGACTTCACACACCTCCTTCTGTGACTTCACACACCTCTATTCTATGACTTCACACCCCTCCATTGTGATTTCACACACCTCCCTTCTATGTGTTCACACACCTCCATTCTGACTTTACACACCTCAATTCTATCACTTCACACACCTCCATTCTGACTTCACACACCTCCATTCTGTGACTTCACACACCTCCATTCTATGATTTCAAACACCTCCATTCCATGACTTCACACACCTCCATTCTATGACTTCACACACCTCCATTCTGAATTCACACACCTATATTCTGTGACTTCACACACCTCAATTTCTGACTTCACACACTTCCATTCTATGACTTCCACACCTCCATTCTGTAACTTCACATACCACCATTCTATGACTTCACACACCTCCATTGTGACTTCACATACCTCCATTCTATGAGTTCACACACCTCCATTCTGACTTCACACACCTCCATTCTATGACTTCACACACCTCCATTCTGACTTCACACACCTCTATTCTATGACTTAGCACACCTCAATTCTGATTTCACACACCTCCATTCTGTGACTTCACACACCTCTATGACATGACTTTACATACCTCCATTCGATGACTTCACACACCTCCATTCTTTGACTTCACACACCTCCATTTTGACTTCACACACCTTCATTCTGTGACTTCACACACCTCCATTTTGTGACTTCACTCACCTCCGTTTTGACTTCACACACATCCATTCTGTGACTTCACACACCTCCATTGTTTGACTTCAGACACCTCTATTGTTTGACTTCACACACCTCCATTCTTTGACTTCACACACCTCCATTCCATGACTTCACACACCTCCATTCTATGACTTCACACACCTCCATTCTGAATTCACACACCTATATTCTGTGACTTCACACACCTCAATTTAGACTTCACACACTTCCATTCTGTGACTTCACACATCTCCATTCTATGACTTCATACACCTCCATTGTTTGATTTCACACACCTCCATTCTTGGATTTCACACATCTCCATTCCATGACTTCACACACCTCCATTCTATGAGGTCACACACCTCTATTCTATGAGTTCACACACCTGCATTTTGACTTCACACACCTATATTCTGTGACTTCACACACCTCCATTCTGTGACTTCACACACCTCAATTTTGACTTCACACACTTCCATTCTGTGATTTCACACATCTCCATTCTGTGACTTCATACACCTCCAATGTTTGATTTCACACAACTCCATTCTTGGATTTCACACACGTCCATTCCATGACTTCACACACCTCCATTCTATGACTTCACACACCTCCATTCTGAATTCACAAACCTCCATTCTGACTTCATATACCTCAATTGTGTGACTTCACACACCTCCATAATATGATTTCCCACACCTCCATTCTTTGACTTCACACACCTCCATGCTATGACTTCACATACCTCCTTTCTGAGTTGACACACCTCCATTCTGTGACTTCACATACCTCCAATCTGACTTCACACACCTCCATTCTATGACTTCACACACCTCCATTCTGTGACTTCAAAAACCACCATTCTATGACTTCACACATCTCCATTGTGACTTCACACACCTCCATTCTGTGACTTCACACACCTCCATTCTGACATCACACACCTACATTCTATGACTTCACACACTTCCATTCTATGACTTCACACACCTCCATTCTGTGACTTCGCTCACCTCCATTGTGAGTTCACACACATCCATTCTGTGACTTCACACACCTGCATTCATTTACTTCACACACATTGATTCTCTGACTTCACATACCTCCATTCTACGATTTCACACACCTCCATTCTGTTACTTCACATATCTCCATTCTATGACTTCACACACCTCAATTCTGTGACTTCACACACCTCCATTCTGAATTCACACAGCTCCTTTCTATGACTTCACACACCTCCTTCTGTGACTTCACACACCTCTATTCTATGACTTCACACTCCTCCATTGTGATTTCACACACCTCCCTTCTATGTGTTCACACACCTCCATTCTGACTTTACACACCTCAATTCTATCACTTCACACACCTCCATTCTGACTTCACACACCTCCATTCTGTGACTTCACACACCTCCATTCTATGATTTCAAACACCTCCATTCCATGACTTCACACACCTCCATTCTATGACTTCACACACCTCCATTCTGACTTCACACACCTCCATTCTGTGACTTCACACACCTCCATTCTATGATTTCACACACCTCAATTTCTGACTTCACACACTTCCATTCTATGACTTCCACACCTCCATTCTGTAACTTCACATACCACCATTCTAGGACTTCACACACCTCCATTGTGACTTCACATACCTCCATTCTATGAGTTCACACACCTCTATTCTATGACTTAGCACTCCTCAATTGGGATTTCACACACCTCCATTCTGTGACTTCACACACCTCCATGACATGACTTTACATACCTCCATTGATGACTTCAGACACCTCCATTCTTTGACTTCACACACCTCCATTTTGACTTCACACACCTCCATTCTGTGACTTTACACACGTCCATTTGTGACTTCACACACCACCTTTTTGACTTCACACACCTTAATTCTGTGACTTCACACACCTCCATTTTGTGACTTCACACACCTCCGTTTTGACTTCACACACATCCATTCTGTGACTTCACACACCTCCATTGTTTGACTTCACACACCTCTATTGTTTGACTTCACACACCTCCATTCTTTGACTTCACACACCTCCATTCCATGACTTCACACACCTCCATTCTATGAGTTCACACACCTTCATTCTATGAGTTCACAAACTCCATTTTTACTTCCCACACCTCCATTCTATGACTTCACACACCTCCATTCTGTGACTGCAAAAATCCCCATTCCATGATTTCACACACCTCAATTGTGACTTCACACACCTCCATTCTATGAGTTCACACACCTCCATTCTGACTTCACACACCTCCATTCTAAGACTTCACACAGCTCCATTCTGACTTCACACATCTCCATTCTATGACTTCGCACACCTCTATTCTGACTTCACACACCTCCATTCTATGAATTCACACACCTCCATTGTGACTTCAGACAACTCGATTCTGTGACTTCACACACCTCCATTCTGTGACTTCACACACCTCCATTCTATGACTTCACACACCTCCATTCTATGACTTCCCACACCTCCATTCTATGACTTCACACACTTCCAATCTATGACTTCACACACCTACATTCTATGACTTCACACACCTCCATTCTATGACTTCCCACACCTCCATTCTATGACTTCACACACTTCCAATCTATGACTTCACACACCTACATTCTATGACTTCACACACCTCCATTCTAAGACTTCACACACCTCCATTCTATGACTTCACACACTTCAATTCTATGACTTCACACACCTCCATTTTGTGACTTCACACACCTCCATTCTATGACTTCCCACAACTCCATTCTATGACTTCACACACGTGCATTCTGACTTCACACACCTCCATTCCATGACTTCATACACCTCCATTCTATGACTCCACACACCAACATTCTTTGACTTCATACACCTCCATTCTGTGACTTCACATATCTCCATTCTGACTTCACACACATCCATTCTATGACTTCACAAATCTCCATTCTATGACTTCAGAAAACTCAATTCCATGACTTCATACACCTCCATTCTATGACTTCAACACCTCCTTTCTTTGACTTCACACACCTCCATTTTGACTTAACACACCACAATTCTGTGACTTCACACACCTCCATTTGTGACTTCACACATCAAGATTTTGACTTCACACACCTCCATTCTGTGACTTCACACACCTCAATTTTGACTTCACACACTTCCATTCTGTGACTTCACACATCTCCATTCTGTGACTTCATACACCTCCATTGTTTGATTTCACACACCTCCATTCTTGGATTTCACACATCTCCATTGCATGACTTCACACACCTCCATTCTATGAGGTCACACACCTCTATTCTATGAGTTCACACACCTCCATTTTGACTTCACACACCTATATTCTGTGACTTCACACACCTCCATTCTGTGACTTCACACACCTCAATTTTGTCTTCACACACTTTCATTCTGTGACTTCACACATCTCCATTCTGTGACTTCATACACCTCCAATGTTTGATTTCACACACCTCCATTCTTGGATTTCACACACCTCCAATCCATGACTTCACACATCTCCATTCTATGACTTCACACACCTCCATTCTATGACTTCAGAAACCTACATTGTGACTTCACACACCTCCATTCTGTGACTTCACACACCTCCATTGTTTGCCTTCACACACCTCCATTTTGACTAAACACACCTCCATTCTATGTCTTCACACACCTTCATTCTTACTGCAGAAATCTCCATTCTATGACTTCACAAACCTCCCTTCTGTGAATTCACACACCTCCATTCTGAGTTCACACACCTCCATTCTGTGACTTCACACAGCTCCATTCTGTGACTTCACACAACTCCATTCTATGACTTCAAACACCTCCATTCTATGACTTCACACACCTCCATTCTTCCTTCACAGACTTCCATTTGACTTCAAACACCTCATTTCTGTGACTTCACACACCTCCATTCTATGATTTCACACACCTCCATTCTATGACTTCAAACAACTCCATGCTATGACTTCACACACCTCCTTTCTGAGTTGACACACCTCCATTCTGTTACTTCACACCCCTCCAATCCGACTTCACACACCTCCATTCTATGACTTCACACACCTGCATTCTGTGACTTCAAAAACCAACATTCTATGTCTTCAAACACCTCCATTCTATGACTTCACACACCTCCATTCTGAGACTTCACAAACCTCCATTCTGTGACTTTACACACCTCCACTCTGTGACTACACACACCTCCATTCTGTGATTTCACACACCTCCATTCTATGACTTCACACACATCCATTCTTCGACTTCACACACCTCCATTCTATGAATTCACACACCTCCATTGTGACCTCACACAACTCTATTCTGTGACTTCACACACCTGACTTGTGTGACTTCACACACCTCCATTCTATGACTTCACACACCTCCATTCTATGACTTCACCCCAACATACTATGACTTCACACACCAAAATTGATGACGTCAAACACCTCCATTCTGTGACTTAACACACCTCCATTCTGACATCTCACACCTCCATTCTATGACTTCACACACTTCTATTCTATGACTTCACACACCTCCATTCTGTGACTTCACTCACCTCCATTGTGAGTTCACCCACCTCTATTCTGTGACTTCACACACCTCCATTCTGTGAATTCACACACCTCAATGCTCTGACTTCACACACTTCTCTTCTGTGACTTCACACACCTCCATTCTTTGACTTCACACACCTCCGTTCCATGAATTCACACACCTCCATTCTATGAGTTCACACACCTCCATTCTATGAGTTCACACACCTCCATTCTTACTTCAGCAACATCCATTCTATGACTTCAGACACCTCCATTCTATGACTTCACACACTTTCATTATTACTTCAGCCACATCCATTCTGTGACTTCACACACCTCCCTTCTGTGACTTCACACACCTCCATTCTATGACTTCACACACCTCCATTCTACGACTTCACACACCTCCATTCTATGACTTCACAAACTTCCATTCTATGACTTCACACACCTCCATTTTGTGACTTCACACACATCCATTCTATGACTTCCCACAACTCCATTCTATGACTTCACACACGTGCAATCTGACTTCACACACCTCCATTCCATGACTTCATACACCTCCATTCTATGACTCCACACACCAACATTCTTTGACTTCACACACCTCCATTCTGTGACTTCACATATCTCCATTCTGACTTCACACACATCCATTCTATGACTTCACAAATCTCCATTCTATGACTTCAGAAACCTCAATTCCATGACTTCATACACCTCCATTCTATGACTTCAACACCTCCTTTCTTTGACTTCACACACCTCCATTTTGACTTCACACACCACAATTCTGTGACTTCACACACCTCCATTTGTGACTTCACACATCAAAATTTTGACTTCACATACCTCCATTCTGTGACTTCACACACCTCAATTTAGACTTCACACACTTCCATTCTGTGACTTCACACATCTCCATTCTATGACTTCATACACCTCCATTGTTTGATTTCACACACCTCCATTCTTGGATTTCACACATCTCCATTCCATGACTTCACACACCTCCATTCTATGAGGTCACACACCTCTATTCTATGAGTTCACACACCTGCATTTTGACTTCACACACCTATATTCTGTGACTTCACACACCTCCATTCTGTGACTTCACACACCTCAATTTTGACTTCACACACTTCCATTCTGTGATTTCACACATCTCCATTCTGTGACTTCATACACCTCCAATGTTTGATTTCACACAACTCCATTCTTGGATTTCACACACCTCCATTCCATGACTTCACACACCTCCATTCTATGACTTCACACACCTCCATTCTGAATTCACAAACCTCCATTCTGACTTCATATACCTCAATTGTGTGACTTCACACACCTCCATAATATGATTTCCCACACCTCCATTCTTTGACTTCACACACCTCCATCCTATGACTTCACATACCTCCTTTCTGAGTTGACACACCTCCATTCTGTGACTTCACATACCTCCAATCTGACTTCACACACCTCCATTCTATGACTTCACACACCTCCATTCTGTGACTTCAAAAACCACCATTCTATGACTTCACACATCTCCATTGTGACTTCACACACCTCCATTCTATGAGTTCACACAGCTCCTTTCTGACTTCACACACCTCAATTCTATGACTTCGCACACCTCTATTCTGACTTCACACCACTCCATTCTGTGACTTCACACACCTCCACTCTGTGACTTTACACACCTCCATTCTGTAACTTCACACAGCTTCCTTCTGTGACTTCACACACCTCCATTCTATGACTTCACACACCTCCATTCTAAGACTTCACACACCTCCATTCTATCACTTCACACACTTCCATTGTTTGACATCATACACCTCCATTCTTTGACTTCACACACCTCCGTTCAATGAATTCGCACACCTCCATTCTATGAGTTCACACACCTCCATTCTTACTTCAGCAACATCCATTCTATGACTTCAGACACCTCCATTCTATGACTACACACACCTTCATTCTTACTTCAGCAACATCCATTCTGTGACTTCACACACCTCCCTTCTGTGACTTCACACACCTCCATTCTATGACTTCACACACCTCCATTCTATGGCTTCACACCTCCATTCTATGACTTCACACACCAACATTTATGACGTCACACACCTCCATTCTGTGACTTCACACACCTCCATTCTGACATCACACACCTACATTCTATGACTTCACACACTTCCATTCTATGACTTCACACACCTCCATTCTGTGACTTCGCTCACCTCCATTGTGAGTTCACACACATCCATTCTGTGACTTCACACACCTGCATTCATTTACTTCACACACATTGATTCTCTGACTTCACATACCTCCATTCTACGATTTCACACACCTCCATTCTGTTACTTCACATATCTCCATTCTATGACTTCACACACCTCAATTCTGTGACTTCACACACCTCCATTCTGAATTCACACAGCTCCTTTCTATGACTTCACACACCTCCTTCTGTGACTTCACACACCTCTATTCTATGACTTCACACTCCTCCATTGTGATTTCACACACCTCCCTTCTATGTGTTCACACACCTCCATTCTGACTTTACACACCTCAATTCTATCACTTCACACACCTCCATTCTGACTTCACACACCTCCATTCTGTGACTTCACACACCTCCATTCTATGATTTCAAACACCTCCATTCCATGACTTCACACACCTCCATTCTATGACTTCACACACCTGCATTCTGACTTCACACACCTCCATTCTGTGACTTCACACACCTCCATTCTATGATTTCACACACCTCAATTTCTGACTTCACACACTTCCATTCTATGACTTCCACACCTCCATTCTGTAACTTCACATACCACCATTCTAGGACTTCACACACCTCCATTGTGACTTCACATACCTCCATTCTATGAGTTCACACACCTCTATTCTATGACTTAGCACTCCTCAATTGGGATTTCACACACCTCCATTCTGTGACTTCACACACCTCCATGACATGACTTTACATACCTCCATTGATGACTTCAGACACCTCCATTCTTTGACTTCACACACCTCCATTTTGACTTCACACACCTCCATTCTGTGACTTTACACACGTCCATTTGTGACTTCACACACCACCTTTTTGACTTCACACACCTTAATTCTGTGACTTCACACACCTCCATTTTGTGACTTCACACACCTCCGTTTTGACTTCACACACATCCATTCTGTGACTTCACACACCTCCATTGTTTGACTTCACACACCTCTATTGTTTGACTTCACACACCTCCATTCTTTGACTTCACACACCTCCATTCCATGACTTCACACACCTCCATTCTATGAGTTCACACACCTTCATTCTATGAGTTCACAAACTCCATTTTTACTTCCCACACCTCCATTCTATGACTTCACACACCTCCATTCTGTGACTGCAAAAATCCCCATTCCATGATTTCACACACCTCAATTGTGACTTCACACACCTCCATTCTATGAGTTCACACACCTCCATTCTGACTTCACACACCTCCATTCTAAGACTTCACACAGCTCCATTCTGACTTCACACATCTCCATTCTATGACTTCGCACACCTCTATTCTGACTTCACACACCTCCATTCTATGAATTCACACACCTCCATTGTGACTTCAGACAACTCGATTCTGTGACTTCACACACCTCCATTCTGTGACTTCACACACCTCCATTCTATGACTTCACACACCTCCATTCTATGACTTCCCACACCTCCATTCTATGACTTCACACACTTCCAATCTATGACTTCACACACCTACATTCTATGACTTCACACACCTCCATTCTATGACTTCACACACCTGCATTCTGACTTCACACACCTCAATTCTATGACTTCATACACCTCCATTCTATGACTTCACACACCAACATACTATGACTTCACACACCTCCATTATGTGACTTCACACATCTCCATTCTGACTTCACACTCCTCCATTCTATGACTTCACCCACCTGCATTCTATGACTTCACACACCTCCATTCTGTAACTTCACACACTTCCAATGTTTGACTTCACAATCCTCCATTCCATGACTTCATACACCTCCATTCTATGACTTCACACACCTCCATTCTTTGACTTCACACACCTCCATTCTGTGACTTCACACACCTCCTTTCTGTGACTTCACACACCTCCATACTATGACTTCCACACACCTTCAATCTATGACTTCACGCACCTCCATTCTATGACTTCACACACTTCCAATCTATGGCTTCACACACTTCCATTCTATGACTTCACACACCTCCATTCCATGACTTCACACACCTGCCTTCTGTGACTTCACACACCTCCATTCTATGACTTCACACACCTCCATTCTATGACTTCACACCTCCATTCTATGACTTCACACACCAACATTTATGACGTCACATACCTCCATTCTGTGACTTCACACACCTCCACTCTGTGACTGTACACACCTCCATTCTGTAACTTCACACAGCTCCCTTCTGTGACTTCACACACCTCCATTCTATGACTTCACACACCTCCATTCTAAGACTTCACACACCTCCATTCTATCACTTCACACACTTCCATTGTTTGACATCATACACCTGCTTTCTTTGACTTCACACACCTCCGTTCAATGAATTCGCACACCTCCATTCTATGAGTTGACACACCTCCATTCGTACTTCAGCAACATCCATTCTATGACTTCAGACACCTCCATTCTATGACTACACACACCTTCATTCTTACTTCAGCAACATCCATTCTGTGACTTCACACACCTCCCTTCTGTGACTTCACACACCTCCATTCTATGACTTCACACCTCCATTCTATGACTTCACACACCAACATTTATGACGTCACACACCTTCCTTCTGTGACTTCACACATCTCCATTCTATGGCTTCACACCTCCATTCTATGACTTCACACACTTCCATTCTATGACTTCACACACCTCCATTCTGTGACTTCACACACCTCCATTCTGACATCACACACCTACATTCTATGACTTCACACACTTCCATTCTATGACTTCACACAGCTCCATTCTGTGACTTCACTCACCTCCATTGTGAGTTCACACACATCCATTCTGTGACTTCACACACCTCCATTCATTTACTTCACACACCTTGATTCTCTGACTTCACATACCTCCATTCTACGATTTCACACACCTCCATTCTGTGACTTCACACATCTCCATTCTATGACTTCACACACCTCCATTCTGTGACTTCACACACCTCCATTCTGAATTCACACAGCTCCTTTCTATGACTTCACACACCTCCTTCTGTGACTTCACACACCTCTATTCTATGACTTCACACCCCTCCATTGTGATTTCACACACCTCCCTTCTATGTGTTCACACACCTCCATTCTGACTTTACACACCTCAATTCTATCACTTCACACACCTCCATTCTGACTTCACACACCTCCATTCTGTGACTTCACACACCTCCATTCTATGATTTCAAACACCTCCATTCCATGACTTCACACACCTCCATTCTATGACTTCACACACCTCCATTCTGAATTCACACACCTATATTCTGTGACTTCACACACCTCAATTTCTGACTTCACACACTTCCATTCTATGACTTCCACACCTCCATTCTGTAACTTCACATACCACCATTCTATGACTTCACACACCTCCATTGTGACTTCACATACCTCCATTCTATGAGTTCACACACCTCCATTCTGACTTCACACACCTCCATTCTATGACTTCACACACCTCCATTCTGACTTCACACACCTCTATTCTATGACTTAGCACACCTCAATTCTGATTTCACACACCTCCATTCTGTGACTTCACACACCTCTATGACATGACTTTACATACCTCCATTCGATGACTTCACACACCTCCATTCTTTGACTTCACACACCTCCATTTTGACTTCACACACCTTCATTCTGTGACTTCACACACCTCCATTTTGTGACTTCACTCACCTCCGTTTTGACTTCACACACATCCATTCTGTGACTTCACACACCTCCATTGTTTGACTTCAGACACCTCTATTGTTTGACTTCACACACCTCCATTCTTTGACTTCACACACCTCCATTCCATGACTTCACACACCTCCATTCTATGACTTCACACACCTCCATTCTGAATTCACACACCTATATTCTGTGACTTCACACACCTCAATTTAGACTTCACACACTTCCATTCTGTGACTTCACACATCTCCATTCTATGACTTCATACACCTCCATTGTTTGATTTCACACACCTCCATTCTTGGATTTCACACATCTCCATTCCATGACTTCACACACCTCCATTCTATGAGGTCACACACCTCTATTCTATGAGTTCACACACCTGCATTTTGACTTCACACACCTATATTCTGTGACTTCACACACCTCCATTCTGTGACTTCACACACCTCAATTTTGACTTCACACACTTCCATTCTGTGATTTCACACATCTCCATTCTGTGACTTCATACACCTCCAATGTTTGATTTCACACAACTCCATTCTTGGATTTCACACACGTCCATTCCATGACTTCACACACCTCCATTCTATGACTTCACACACCTCCATTCTGAATTCACAAACCTCCATTCTGACTTCATATACCTCAATTGTGTGACTTCACACACCTCCATAATATGATTTCCCACACCTCCATTCTTTGACTTCACACACCTCCATGCTATGACTTCACATACCTCCTTTCTGAGTTGACACACCTCCATTCTGTGACTTCACATACCTCCAATCTGACTTCACACACCTCCATTCTATGACTTCACACACCTCCATTCTGTGACTTCAAAAACCACCATTCTATGACTTCACACATCTCCATTGTGACTTCACACACCTCCATTCTGTGACTTCACACACCTCCATTCTGACATCACACACCTACATTCTATGACTTCACACACTTCCATTCTATGACTTCACACACCTCCATTCTGTGACTTCGCTCACCTCCATTGTGAGTTCACACACATCCATTCTGTGACTTCACACACCTGCATTCATTTACTTCACACACATTGATTCTCTGACTTCACATACCTCCATTCTACGATTTCACACACCTCCATTCTGTTACTTCACATATCTCCATTCTATGACTTCACACACCTCAATTCTGTGACTTCACACACCTCCATTCTGAATT
Organism: Megascapheus bottae; assembly: GCA_024803745.1. NCBI lineage: Eukaryota > Metazoa > Chordata > Mammalia > Rodentia > Geomyidae > Megascapheus > Megascapheus bottae. The sequence goes on along the minus strand of JANJXV010000487.1, from coordinate 294,209 downwards.
CACACAGCTCCTTTCTATGACTTCACACACCTCCTTCTGTGACTTCACACACCTCTATTCTATGACTTCACACTCCTCCATTGTGATTTCACACACCTCCCTTCTATGTGTTCACACACCTCCATTCTGACTTTACACACCTCAATTCTATCACTTCACACACCTCCATTCTGACTTCACACACCTCCATTCTGTGACTTCACACACCTCCATTCTATGATTTCAAACACCTCCATTCCATGACTTCACACACCTCCATTCTATGACTTCACACACCTCCATTCTGACTTCACACACCTCCATTCTGTGACTTCACACACCTCCATTCTATGATTTCACACACCTCAATTTCTGACTTCACACACTTCCATTCTATGACTTCCACACCTCCATTCTGTAACTTCACATACCACCATTCTAGGACTTCACACACCTCCATTGTGACTTCACATACCTCCATTCTATGAGTTCACACACCTCTATTCTATGACTTAGCACTCCTCAATTGGGATTTCACACACCTCCATTCTGTGACTTCACACACCTCCATGACATGACTTTACATACCTCCATTGATGACTTCAGACACCTCCATTCTTTGACTTCACACACCTCCATTTTGACTTCACACACCTCCATTCTGTGACTTTACACACGTCCATTTGTGACTTCACACACCACCTTTTTGACTTCACACACCTTAATTCTGTGACTTCACACACCTCCATTTTGTGACTTCACACACCTCCGTTTTGACTTCACACACATCCATTCTGTGACTTCACACACCTCCATTGTTTGACTTCACACACCTCTATTGTTTGACTTCACACACCTCCATTCTTTGACTTCACACACCTCCATTCCATGACTTCACACACCTCCATTCTATGAGTTCACACACCTTCATTCTATGAGTTCACAAACTCCATTTTTACTTCCCACACCTCCATTCTATGACTTCACACACCTCCATTCTGTGACTGCAAAAATCCCCATTCCATGATTTCACACACCTCAATTGTGACTTCACACACCTCCATTCTATGAGTTCACACACCTCCATTCTGACTTCACACACCTCCATTCTAAGACTTCACACAGCTCCATTCTGACTTCACACATCTCCATTCTATGACTTCGCACACCTCTATTCTGACTTCACACACCTCCATTCTATGAATTCACACACCTCCATTGTGACTTCAGACAACTCGATTCTGTGACTTCACACACCTCCATTCTGTGACTTCACACACCTCCATTCTATGACTTCACACACCTCCATTCTATGACTTCCCACACCTCCATTCTATGACTTCACACACTTCCAATCTATGACTTCACACACCTACATTCTATGACTTCACACACCTCCATTCTATGACTTCACACACCTGCATTCTGACTTCACACACCTCAATTCTATGACTTCATACACCTCCATTCTATGACTTCACACACCAACATACTATGACTTCACACACCTCCATTATGTGACTTCACACATCTCCATTCTGACTTCACACTCCTCCATTCTATGACTTCACCCACCTGCATTCTATGACTTCACACACCTCCATTCTGTAACTTCACACACTTCCAATGTTTGACTTCACAATCCTCCATTCCATGACTTCATACACCTCCATTCTATGACTTCACACACCTCCATTCTTTGACTTCACACACCTCCATTCTGTGACTTCACACACCTCCTTTCTGTGACTTCACACACCTCCATACTATGACTTCCACACACCTTCAATCTATGACTTCACGCACCTCCATTCTATGACTTCACACACTTCCAATCTATGGCTTCACACACTTCCAATCTATGACTTCACACACCTCCATTCCATGACTTCACACACCTGCCTTCTGTGACTTCACACACCTCCATTCTATGACTTCACACACCTCCATTCTATGACTTCACACCTCCATTCTATGACTTCACACACCAACATTTATGACGTCACATACCTCCATTCTGTGACTTCACACACCTCCACTCTGTGACTGTACACACCTCCATTCTGTAACTTCACACAGCTCCCTTCTGTGACTTCACACACCTCCATTCTATGACTTCACACACCTCCATTCTAAGACTTCACACACCTCCATTCTATCACTTCACACACTTCCATTGTTTGACATCATACACCTGCTTTCTTTGACTTCACACACCTCCGTTCAATGAATTCGCACACCTCCATTCTATGAGTTGACACACCTCCATTCGTACTTCAGCAACATCCATTCTATGACTTCAGACACCTCCATTCTATGACTACACACACCTTCATTCTTACTTCAGCAACATCCATTCTGTGACTTCACACACCTCCCTTCTGTGACTTCACACACCTCCATTCTATGACTTCACACCTCCATTCTATGACTTCACACACCAACATTTATGACGTCACACACCTTCCTTCTGTGACTTCACACATCTCCATTCTATGGCTTCACACCTCCATTCTATGACTTCACACACTTCCATTCTATGACTTCACACACCTCCATTCTGTGACTTCACACACCTCCATTCTGACATCACACACCTACATTCTATGACTTCACACACTTCCATTCTATGACTTCACACAGCTCCATTCTGTGACTTCACTCACCTCCATTGTGAGTTCACACACATCCATTCTGTGACTTCACACACCTCCATTCATTTACTTCACACACCTTGATTCTCTGACTTCACATACCTCCATTCTACGATTTCACACACCTCCATTCTGTGACTTCACACATCTCCATTCTATGACTTCACACACCTCCATTCTGTGACTTCACACACCTCCATTCTGAATTCACACAGCTCCTTTCTATGACTTCACACACCTCCTTCTGTGACTTCACACACCTCTATTCTATGACTTCACACCCCTCCATTGTGATTTCACACACCTCCCTTCTATGTGTTCACACACCTCCATTCTGACTTTACACACCTCAATTCTATCACTTCACACACCTCCATTCTGACTTCACACACCTCCATTCTGTGACTTCACACACCTCCATTCTATGATTTCAAACACCTCCATTCCATGACTTCACACACCTCCATTCTATGACTTCACACACCTCCATTCTGAATTCACACACCTATATTCTGTGACTTCACACACCTCAATTTCTGACTTCACACACTTCCATTCTATGACTTCCACACCTCCATTCTGTAACTTCACATACCACCATTCTATGACTTCACACACCTCCATTGTGACTTCACATACCTCCATTCTATGAGTTCACACACCTCCATTCTGACTTCACACACCTCCATTCTATGACTTCACACACCTCCATTCTGACTTCACACACCTCTATTCTATGACTTAGCACACCTCAATTCTGATTTCACACACCTCCATTCTGTGACTTCACACACCTCTATGACATGACTTTACATACCTCCATTCGATGACTTCACACACCTCCATTCTTTGACTTCACACACCTCCATTTTGACTTCACACACCTTCATTCTGTGACTTCACACACCTCCATTTTGTGACTTCACTCACCTCCGTTTTGACTTCACACACATCCATTCTGTGACTTCACACACCTCCATTGTTTGACTTCAGACACCTCTATTGTTTGACTTCACACACCTCCATTCTTTGACTTCACACACCTCCATTCCATGACTTCACACACCTCCATTCTATGACTTCACACACCTCCATTCTGAATTCACACACCTATATTCTGTGACTTCACACACCTCAATTTAGACTTCACACACTTCCATTCTGTGACTTCACACATCTCCATTCTATGACTTCATACACCTCCATTGTTTGATTTCACACACCTCCATTCTTGGATTTCACACATCACCATTCCATGACTTCACACACCTCCATTCTATGAGGTCACACACCTCTATTCTATGAGTTCACACACCTGCATTTTGACTTCACACACCTATATTCTGTGACTTCACACACCTCCATTCTGTGACTTCACACACCTCAATTTTGACTTCACACACTTCCATTCTGTGATTTCACACATCTCCATTCTGTGACTTCATACACCTCCAATGTTTGATTTCACACAACTCCATTCTTGGATTTCACACACGTCCATTCCATGACTTCATACACCTCCATTCTATGACTTCACACACCTCCATTCTGAATTCACAAACCTCCATTCTGACTTCATATACCTCAATTGTGTGACTTCACACACCTCCATAATATGATTTCCCACACCTCCATTCTTTGACTTCACACACCTCCATGCTATGACTTCACATACCTCCTTTCTGAGTTGACACACCTCCATTCTGTGACTTCACATACCTCCAATCTGACTTCACACACCTCCATTCTATGACTTCACACACCTCCATTCTGTGACTTCAAAAACCACCATTCTATGACTTCACACATCTCCATTGTGACTTCACACACCTCCATTCTATGAGTTCACACAGCTCCTTTCTGACTTCACACACCTCAATTCTATGACTTCGCACACCTCTATTCTGACTTCACACCACTCCATTCTGTGACTTCACACACCTCCACTCTGTGACTTTACACACCTCCATTCTGTAACTTCACACAGCTTCCTTCTGTGACTTCACACACCTCCATTCTATGACTTCACACACCTCCATTCTAAGACTTCACACACCTCCATTCTATCACTTCACACACTTCCATTGTTTGACATCATACACCTCCATTCTTTGACTTCACACACCTCCGTTCAATGAATTCGCACACCTCCATTCTATGAGTTCACACACCTCCATTCTTACTTCAGCAACATCCATTCTATGACTTCAGACACCTCCATTCTATGACTACACACACCTTCATTCTTACTTCAGCAACATCCATTCTGTGACTTCACACACCTCCCTTCTGTGACTTCACACACCTCCATTCTATGACTTCACACACCTCCATTCTATGGCTTCACACCTCCATTCTATGACTTCACACACCAACATTTATGACGTCACACACCTCCATTCTGTGACTTCACACACCTCCATTCTGACATCACACACCTACATTCTATGACTTCACACACTTCCATTCTATGACTTCACACACCTCCATTCTGTGACTTCGCTCACCTCCATTGTGAGTTCACACACATCCATTCTGTGACTTCACACACCTGCATTCATTTACTTCACACACATTGATTCTCTGACTTCACATACCTCCATTCTACGATTTCACACACCTCCATTCTGTTACTTCACATATCTCCATTCTATGACTTCACACACCTCAATTCTGTGACTTCACACACCTCCATTCTGAATTCACACAGCTCCTTTCTATGACTTCACACACCTCCTTCTGTGACTTCACACACCTCTATTCTATGACTTCACACTCCTCCATTGTGATTTCACACACCTCCCTTCTATGTGTTCACACACCTCCATTCTGACTTTACACACCTCAATTCTATCACTTCACACACCTCCATTCTGACTTCACACACCTCCATTCTGTGACTTCACACACCTCCATTCTATGATTTCAAACACCTCCATTCCATGACTTCACACACCTCCATTCTATGACTTCACACACCTCCATTCTGACTTCACACACCTCCATTCTGTGACTTCACACACCTCCATTCTATGATTTCACACACCTCAATTTCTGACTTCACACACTTCCATTCTATGACTTCCACACCTCCATTCTGTAACTTCACATACCACCATTCTAGGACTTCACACACCTCCATTGTGACTTCACATACCTCCATTCTATGAGTTCACACACCTCTATTCTATGACTTAGCACTCCTCAATTGGGATTTCACACACCTCCATTCTGTGACTTCACACACCTCCATGACATGACTTTACATACCTCCATTGATGACTTCAGACACCTCCATTCTTTGACTTCACACACCTCCATTTTGACTTCACACACCTCCATTCTGTGACTTTACACACGTCCATTTGTGACTTCACACACCACCTTTTTGACTTCACACACATCCATTCTGTGACTTCACACACCTCCATTGTTTGACTTCACACACCTCTATTGTTTGACTTCACACACCTCCATTCTTTGACTTCACACACCTCCATTCCATGACTTCACACACCTCCATTCTATGAGTTCACACACCTTCATTCTATGAGTTCACAAACTCCATTTTTACTTCCCACACCTCCATTCTATGACTTCACACACCTCCATTCTGTGACTGCAAAAACCCCCATTCCATGATTTCACACACCTCAATTGTGACTTCACACACCTCCATTCTATGAGTTCACACACCTCCATTCTGACTTCACACACCTCCATTCTAAGACTTCACACAGCTCCATTCTGACTTCACACATCTCCATTCTATGACTTCGCACACCTCTATTCTGACTTCACACACCTCCATTCTATGAATTCACACACCTCCATTGTGACTTCAGACAACTCGATTCTGTGACTTCACACACCTCCATTCTGTGACTTCACACACCTCCATTCTATGACTTCACACACCTCCATTCTATGACTTCCCACACCTCCATTCTATGACTTCACACACTTCCAATCTATGACTTCACACACCTACATTCTATGACTTCACACACCTCCATTCTATGACTTCACACACCTGCATTCTGACTTCACACACCTCAATTCTATGACTTCATACACCTCCATTCTATGACTTCACACACCAACATACTATGACTTCACACACCTCCATTATGTGACTTCACACATCTCCATTCTGACTTCACACTCCTCCATTCTATGACTTCACCCACCTGCATTCTATGACTTCACACACCTCCATTCTGTAACTTCACACACTTCCAATGTTTGACTTCACAATCCTCCATTCCATGACTTCATACACCTCCATTCTATGACTTCACACACCTCCATTCTTTGACTTCACACACCTCCATTCTGTGACTTCACACACCTCCTTTCTGTGACTTCACACACCTCCATACTATGACTTCCACACACCTTCAATCTATGACTTCACGCACCTCCATTCTATGACTTCACACACTTCCAATCTATGGCTTCACACACTTCCAATCTATGACTTCACACACCTCCATTCCATGACTTCACACACCTGCCTTCTGTGACTTCACACACCTCCATTCTATGACTTCACACACCTCCATTCTATGACTTCACACCTCCATTCTATGACTTCACACACCAACATTTATGACGTCACATACCTCCATTCTGTGACTTCACACACCTCCACTCTGTGACTGTACACACCTCCATTCTGTAACTTCACACAGCTCCCTTCTGTGACTTCACACACCTCCATTCTATGACTTCACACACCTCCATTCTAAGACTTCACACACCTCCATTCTATCACTTCACACACTTCCATTGTTTGACATCATACACCTGCTTTCTTTGACTTCACACACCTCCGTTCAATGAATTCGCACACCTCCATTCTATGAGTTGACACACCTCCATTCGTACTTCAGCAACATCCATTCTATGACTTCAGACACCTCCATTCTATGACTACACACACCTTCATTCTTACTTCAGCAACATCCATTCTGTGACTTCACACACCTCCCTTCTGTGACTTCACACACCTCCATTCTATGACTTCACACCTCCATTCTATGACTTCACACACCAACATTTATGACGTCACACACCTTCCTTCTGTGACTTCACACACCTCCATTCTATGGCTTCACACCTCCATTCTATGACTTCACACACTTCCATTCTATGACTTCACACACCTCCATTCTGTGACTTCACACACCTCCATTCTGACATCACACACCTACATTCTATGACTTCACACACTTCCATTCTATGACTTCACACAGCTCCATTCTGTGACTTCACTCACCTCCATTGTGAGTTCACACACATCCATTCTGTGACTTCACACACCTCCATTCATTTACTTCACACACCTTGATTCTCTGACTTCACATACCTCCATTCTACGATTTCACACACCTCCATTCTGTGACTTCACACATCTCCATTCTATGACTTCACACACCTCCATTCTGTGACTTCACACACCTCCATTCTGAATTCACACAGCTCCTTTCTATGACTTCACACACCTCCTTCTGTGACTTCACACACCTCTATTCTATGACTTCACACCCCTCCATTGTGATTTCACACACCTCCCTTCTATGTGTTCACACACCTCCATTCTGACTTTACACACCTCAATTCTATCACTTCACACACCTCCATTCTGACTTCACACACCTCCATTCTGTGACTTCACACACCTCCATTCTATGATTTCAAACACCTCCATTCCATGACTTCACACACCTCCATTCTATGACTTCACACACCTCCATTCTGAATTCACACACCTATATTCTGTGACTTCACACACCTCAATTTCTGACTTCACACACTTCCATTCTATGACTTCCACACCTCCATTCTGTAACTTCACATACCACCATTCTATGACTTCACACACCTCCATTGTGACTTCACATACCTCCATTCTATGAGTTCACACACCTCCATTCTGACTTCACACACCTCCATTCTATGACTTCACACACCTCCATTCTGACTTCACACACCTCTATTCTATGACTTAGCACACCTCAATTCTGATTTCACACACCTCCATTCTGTGACTTCACACACCTCTATGACATGACTTTACATACCTCCATTCGATGACTTCACACACCTCCATTCTTTGACTTCACACACCTCCATTTTGACTTCACACACCTTCATTCTGTGACTTCACACACCTCCATTTTGTGACTTCACTCACCTCCGTTTTGACTTCACACACATCCATTCTGTGACTTCACACACCTCCATTGTTTGACTTCAGACACCTCTATTGTTTGACTTCACACACCTCCATTCTTTGACTTCACACACCTCCATTCCATGACTTCACACACCTCCATTCCATGACTTCACAACCTCCATTCTATGAGTTCACACACCTTCATTCTATGAGTTCACAAACTTCATTTTTACTTCCCACACCTCCATTCTATGACTTCACACACCTCCATTCTGTGACTGCAAAAACCCCCATTCCATGACTTCACACACCTCAATTGTGACTTCACACACCTCCATTCTATGAGTTCACACACCTCCATTCTGACTTCACACACCTCCATTCTAAGACTTCACACAGCTCCATTCTGACTTCACACATCTCCATTCTATGACTTCGCACACCTCTATTCTGACTTCACACACCTCCATTCTATGACTTCACACACCTCCATTCTGTGACTTCACACACCTCCATTTTATGACTTCACACACCTCCATTCTGTGACTTCACACACCTCCATTCTATGACTTCACACACCTCCATTCTATGACTTCCCACACCTCCATTCTATGACTTCACACACTTCCAATCTATGACTTCACACACCTCCATTCTATGACTTCACACACCTCCATTCTATGACTTCACACACCTGCATTCTGACTTCACACACCTCAATTCTATGACTTCATACACCTCCGTTCTATGACTTCACACACCAACATACTATGACTTCACACACCTCCATTATGTGACTTCACACATCTCCATTCTGACTTCACACTCCTCCATTCTATGACTTCACCCACCTCCATTCTATGACTTCACACACCTCCATTCTGTACCTTCACACACTTCCAATGTTTGACTTCACAAACCTCCATTCCATGACTTCATACACCTCAATTCTATGACTTGACACACCTCCATTCTTTGACTTCACACACCTCCATTTTGACTTCACACACCTCCATTCTGTGACTTCACACACCTCCTTTCTGTGACTTCACACACCTCCATACTATGACTTCCACACACTTTCAATCTATGACTTCACGCACCTCCATTCTATGACTTCACACACTTCCAATCTATGACTTCACACACTTCCAATCTATGACTTCACACACCTCCATTCTATGACTTCACACAACTGCCTTCTGTGACTTCACACACCTCCATTCTATGACTTCACACACCTCCATTCTATGACTTCACACCTCCATTCTATGACTTCACACACCAACATTTATGACGTCACATACCTCCATTCTGTGACTTCACACACCTCCATTCTGACATCACACACCTGCATTCTGTGACTTCACACACCTCCATTCTATGACTTCACACACAACTCCATTCTGTGACTTCACACACCTCCACTCTGTGACTTTACACACCTCAATTCTGTGATTTCACACACCTCCATTCTATGATTTCACACACAATCCATTCTATGACTTAACAAACCTCCATTCTTTGATTTCACACACCTCCATTCTATGACTTCACACACCTCCATTGTGACTTCACACAACTCCATTCTGTCACTTCACACACCTGCCTTTTGTGACTTCACACACCTCCATTCTAAGACTTCACACACCTCCATTCTATGACTTCACACACCTCCATTCCATGACTTCACACACCAACATTTATGACGTCACATACCTCCATTCTGTGACTTCACACCCCTCCATTCTGACATCACACACCCATATTCTATGACTTCACACACTTCCATTCTATTACTTCACACACCTCCATTTTGTGACTTCACTCACCTCCATTGTGAGTTCACACACCTCCATTCTGTGACTTCACACACCTCCATTCTGTGACTTCACACACTCCATTCCACGATTTCACACACCTCCATTCTGTGACTTCACACATCTCCATTCTATGACTTCACACACGTCCATTCTGTGACTTCACACACCACCATTCTGAGTTCACACACCTCCATTCTGTGACTTCACACACCTCCATTATATGACTTCACACACCTCCATATTGTGACTTCACACACCTCCATTCTATGACTTCACACACCTCCATTCTGATTTCACACACCTACATTGTGACTTCACACATCTACGTTCTATCAGTTCACACACCTGCATTGAGACTTCACACAACTCCAGTCTCTGACCTCCCACACCTCCCTTCTGAATACACACACCTCCATGCTGACTTCACACACCTCAATTCTGTGACTTCACACAGTTCAATTGTATGATTTCCCACACCTTCATTCTTTGACTTCACACACCTCCATTCTATGACTTCACATACCTCCTTTCTGAGTTGACACACCTCCATTCTGTGACTTCACATACCTCCAATCTGACTTCACACACCTCCATTCTGTGACTTCAAAAACCAACATTCTATGACTTCACACATCTCCATTGTGACTTCACACACCTCCATTCTATGAGTTCACACAGCTCCATTCTGACTTCACACACCTCCATTCTATGACTTCACACACCTCTATTCTGACTTCACACACCTCCATTCTATGACTTCACACACTTCCATTGTTTGATATCATACACCTCCATTCTTTGACTTCACACACCTCCGTTCCATGAATTCACACACCTCCATTCTATGAGTTCACACACCTCCATTCTATGACTTCACACACCTCCATTCTGACTTCACACACCTCCATTCTATGACTTCACACACTTCCATTCTATGACTTCACACACCTCTATTCTGACTTCACACACCTCCCTTCTATGACTTCACACACCTCCATTCTGTAACTTCACACACTTCCAATGTTTGACTTCATAAACCTCTATTCCATGACTTCATACACTTCCATTCTATGACTTCAAACAAATCCATTCTTTGACCTCACACAACTCCATTTTGACTTCACACACCACCATTCTGTGATTTCACACACCTGCATTTGTGACTTCACAAACCACAATTTTGACTTCACACACGTCCATTCTTTGACTTCACACACCTCCATTCTCTGACTTCAAACACCTCCATTTTGACTTCACACACTTACATTATGTGACTTCACACACCTCAATTCTGTGACTTCACACACCTCCATTGTTTGACTTCACACACCTGCATTTTGACTTCACACACCCCCATTCTATGACTTCACACACATTCATTCTTACTTCAGAAACATCCATTCTATGACTTCACAAACCTCCCTTCTGTGAATTCACACACCTCCATTCTGAGTTCACACACCTCCATTCTGTGACTTCACACACCTCCATTCTGTGACTTCACACACCTCCATTCTATGACTTCACACAACTCCATTCTGTCTTCACACACTTCCATATTGACTTCAAACACATCATTTCTATGACTTCTCACACCTCCATTCTATGATTTCACACACCTACATTCTATGACTTCACACAACTCCATTCTATGACTTCAAACACCTCCTTTCTGAGTTGACACACCTCCATTCTGTTACATCACACACCTCCAATCTGACTTCACACACCTCCATTCTATGACTTCACACACCTCCATTCTGTGTCTTCAAAAACCAACATTCTATGACTTCAAACACCTCCATTCTATGACTTCACACACCTCCATTCTGAGACTTCACACATCACCACTCTGTGACTTTACACACCTCCACTCTGTGACTACACACAAGTCCATTCTGTGATTTCACACACCTCCATTCTATGACTTCACACACCTCAGTTCTTTGACTTCACACACCTCCATTCTGTGACTTGACATATCTCCATTCTATGACTTCACACACCTCCATTCTGTGACTTCACACACCTCCATTCTGAGTTCACACACCTCCATTCTGTGACTTCACACACCTACATTATATGACTTCTCACACCTCCATATTGTGACTTCACACACCTCCATTCTATGACTTCACACGCCTCCATTCTATGACTTCACACACCTACATTGTGACTTCACACACCTATGTTCTATCAGTTCACACACCTGCATTGTGACTTCACACACCTCCATTCTGACTTCACACACCTCAATTCTGTGACTTCACACACTTCCATTCTATGATTTCCCACACCTCCATTCTTTGAATACACACACCTCCATTCTATGACTTCACATACCTCCTTTCTGAGTTGACAAACCTACATCCTGTTACTTCACACACCTCCAATCTGACTTCACACACCTGCATTCTATGACTTCACACACCTCCATTCTGTGACTTCAACAACCAACATTCTATGACTTCAAACACCTCCATTCTATGACTTCATATACCTCCATTCTATGACTTCACACACCTCCTTTCTGAGTTGACACACCTCCATTCTGTTACTTCACACACCTCCAATCTGACTTCACTCACCTCCAATCTGTGACTTTACACACCTGCACTCTGTGACTACACACAAATCCATTCTGTGATTTCACACACCTCCATTCTATGACTTCACACACCTCCATTCTTTCACTTCACAAACTCCATTCTATGAATTCACACACCTCCATTGTGATTTCACACAACTCTATTCTGTGACTTCACACACCTGCCTTCTGTGACTTCACACACCTCCATTCTATGACTTCACACACCTCCATTCTATGACTTCACACACCTCCTTTCTGTAACTTCACACACTTCAAATATTTGACCTCACAAACCTCCATTCCATGACTTCACAGACCTCCATTCTATGACTTCACACACCTCTTTCTTTGACTTCACACACTTCCATTTTGACTTCACACACCTCCATTCTGTGACTTCACACACCTCCATTCTGTGACTTCACACACCTCAATTTTGACTACACACACTTCCATTCTGTGACTTCACACACCTCCATTTTTTCACTTCCCACACCTCCATTCTTTGATTTCACACACGTCCAGTCCATGATTTCACACACCTCCATTCTATGAGTTCACACACCTCCATTCTATGACTTCACACACTTCCATTATATGACTTCACACACCTCGATTCTGTTACGTCACACACCTCCATTCTATGACTTCACACATCTACATTCTATGACTTCACACACCTCAATTCTGTGACTTCACACAACACCATTCTGACTTCACGCACCTCCATTCTGTGACTTCACACACCTCGATTCTATGACTTCACACACCTCCATTTTGTGACTTCACACACCTCCATTCTATGACTTCACACACCTCAATTCTGTGACTTCACACATCTCCATTCTATGACTTCACACACCTCCATTCTGTGACTTCACTCACCTCCATTGTGTGTTCACACACCTCCATTCTGTGACCTCACACACCTCCATTCTTTGACTTCACACACCTCGATTCTCTGACTTCACATACCTGCATTCTATGATTTCAAACAACTCCATTCTGTGCCTTCACACATCTCCATTCTCTGACTTCACACACCTCCATTTTATGACTTCCCACACCTCCATTCTGAGTTCACACACCTCCATTCTGTGACTTCACACACCTCAATTCTGTAACTTCACACACCTCCAATATATGACTTCACACACCTCCAATCTATGACTTCACACACCTCCATTCTATGACTTCACACACCTCCATTATGTGACTCAAACACCTCCATTCTATGACTTCACACACCTCCATTTTTTGACTTTACACACCTACATTCTATGGCTTTACACACCTCCATTCTATGACTTCACACACCTCCATTCTCTGAGTTCACACACCTGCATTGTGACTTCACACACTTCCTTTCTATGACTTTACACACCTACATTCTCACTTCACACACCTCCATTCTGACTTCACACACCTCAATCTGTGACTTCACAAACCTCCATTCTATGATTTCACACACCTCCACTCTATGACTTCACACACCTCCATTCTGTGACTTCACACACCTCAATTTTGACTTCACACACTTCCATTCTGTGACTTCACACACCTCCATTTTTTCATTTCCCACACCTCCATTCTTAGATTTCACACACGTCCAGTCCATGATTTCACACACCTCCATTCTATGAGTTCACACACCTCCATTCTATGACTTCCCACACTTCCATTATATGACTTCACACACCTCAATTCTGTGACTTCACACAACACCATTCTGACTTCACGCACCTCCATTCTGTGACTTCACACAGCTCCAGTCTGTGACTTCACACATCTCCATTTTATGACTTCACACACCTGCATTCTATGACTTTACACAAATCCATTCTATGACTTCACACACCTCCATTCTATGCCTTCACAAACCTCCATTCTGTGACTTCACACAACTCCATTCTATGACATCACACACCTCCATTCTGTGACTTCACACACCTCCCTTCTATGACTTCACACACCTCCATTCTATGACTTCAGAAACCTACATTGTGACTTCACACCCCTCCATTCTATGAGTTCACACACCTGCATTGTGACTTCACACACCTCCATTCTCTGACTTCACACACCTCCATTCTGAGTTCACACACCTCCATTCTATGACTTCACACACTTCCATTCTATGACTTCACACACCTCCATTCTGTGACTTCACACACCTCCTCTCTGAGTTCACACACCTCCATTCTGTGTCTTCACACACCTCCAATCTGTGACTTCCCACACCTCCATTGTGACTTCACACACCTCCATTCTATGACTTCGCACACCTCTATTCTGACTTCACACACCTGCATTCTGTGACTTCACACACCTCCATTCTGTGACTTCACACAAAACTCCATTCTGTGACTTCACACACCTCCACTCGGTGTCTTTACACACCTCAATTCTGTGACTTCACACACCTCCATTCTATGATTTCTCACACAATCCATTTTATGACTTCACTAACCTCTATTCTTTGATTTCACACACCTCCATTCTATGACTTCACACACATCCATTCTATGACTTCACACACTTCAATTCTGTGACTTCACACACCTCCTCTCTGAATTCACACACCTCCATTATGTGTCTTCACACAACTCCATTCGGTGACTTCAGACACCTCCTCCTTTGACTTAACACACCTCCATTCTGTGACTTCACACACCTCAAATCTGAGTTCACACACCTCCATACTGTGACTTCACACACCTATATTCTGTGACTTCACACACCTCAATTCTAGGACTTCACGCACCTCCATTCTATGCCTTCACAAACCTCCATTCTGTGACTTCACACAACTCCATTCTGTGACATCACACACCTCCATTCTGTGACTTCACACACCTCCCTTCTATGACTTCACACACCTCCATTCTATGACTTCAGAAACCTACATTGTGACTTCACACCCCTCCATTCTATGAGTTCACACACCTGCATTGTGACTTCACACACCTCCATTCTCTGACTTCACACACCTCCATTCTGACTTCACCCACCTCCATTCTGACTTCACACACCTCCATTCTATGACTTCACACACTTCCATTCTATGACTTCACACACCTCCATTCTGTGACTTCACACACCTCCCTTCTATGACTTCACACACCTCCATTCTGTAACTTCACACACTTCCAATGTTTGACTTCATAAACCTCCATTCCATGACTTCATACACCTCCATTCTATGACTTCAAACAAATCCATTCTTTGACTTCACACAACTCCATTTTGACTTCACACACCACCATTCTGTGATTTCACACACCTGCATTTGTGACTTCACAAACCACAATTTTGACTTCACACACGTCCATTCTTTGACTTCACACACCTCCATTCTCTGACTTCAAACACCTCCATTTTGACTTCACACACTTACATTCTGTGACTTCACACACCTCAATTCTGTGACTTCACACACCTCCATTGTTTGACTTCACACACCTGCATTTTGACTTCACACACCCCTTCTATGACTTCACACACATTCATTCTTACTTCAGAAACATCCATTCTATGACTTCACAAACCTCCCTTCTGTGAATTCACACACCTCCATTCTGAGTTCACACACCTCCATTCTGTGACTTCACACACCTCCATTCTGTGACTTCACACACCTCCATTCTATGACTTCACACAACTCCATTCTGTCTTCACACACTTCCATATTGACTTCAAACACATCATTTCTATGACTTCTCACACCTCCATTCTATGATTTCACACACCTCCATTCTATGACTTCACACAACTCCATTCTATGACTTCAAACACCTCCTTTCGGAGTTGACACACCTCCATTCTGTTACATCACACACCTCCAATCTGACTTCACACACCTCCATTCTATGACTTCACACACCTCCATTCTGTGTCTTCAAAAACCAACATTCTATGACTTCAAACACCTCCATTCTATGACTTCACACACCTCCATTCTGAGACTTCACACATCTCCACTCTGTGACTTTACACACCTCCACTCTGTGACTACACACAAGTCCATTCTGTGATTTCACACACCTCCATTCTATGACTTCACACACCTCAGTTCTTTGACTTCACAGACCTCCATTCTATGAATTCACACACCTCCACTGTGACTTCACACAACTCTATTCTGTGACTTCACACACCTGCCTTCTGTGTCTTCACACACCTCCATTCTATGACTTCACACACCTCCATTCTATGACTTCACACCTCCATTCTATGACTTCACACACCAACATTTATGACGTCACATACATCCATTCTGTGACTTCACACACCTCTATTCTGACATCACACACCTCCATTCTATGACTTCACAAACTTCCATTCTATTACTTCACACACCTCCATTCTGTGTCTTCACTCACCTCCATTGTGAGTTCACACACCTCAATTCTGTGACTTCACACACCTCCATTCTGTGACTTCACACTCTTCGATTCTGTGACTTCACACACCTCCATTCTACGATTTCACACACCTCCATTCTGTGACTTGACATATCTCCATTCTATGACTTCACACACCTCCATTCTGTGACTTCACACACCTCCATTCTGAGTTCACACACCTCCATTCTGTGACTTCACACACCTACATTATATGACTTCTCACACCTCCATATTGTGACTTCACACACCTCCATTCTATGACTTCACACGCCTCCATTCTATGACTTCACACACCTACATTGTGACTTCACACACCTATGTTCTATCAGTTCACACACCTGCATTGTGACTTCACACACCTCCATTCTGACTTCACACACCTCAATTCTGTGACTTCACACATTTCCATTCTATGATTTCCCACACCTCCATTCTTTGAATACACACACCTCCATTCTATGACTTCACATACCTCCTTTCTGAGTTGACAAACCTACATCCTGTTACTTCACACACCTCCAATCTGACTTAACACACCTCCATTCTATGACTTCACACACCTCCATTCTGTGACTTCAACAACCAACATTCTATGACTTCAAACACCTCCATTCTATGACTTCATACA
The DNA here is from genome assembly GCA_024803745.1 of Megascapheus bottae. Taxonomy (NCBI): domain Eukaryota; kingdom Metazoa; phylum Chordata; class Mammalia; order Rodentia; family Geomyidae; genus Megascapheus; species Megascapheus bottae. Next base: position 275,948 of record JANJXV010000487.1, on the reverse strand, counting down.
CCGCCATTCTGTGACTTCACACACCTCCTTTCTGAGTTGACACACCTCCATTCTGTTACTTCACACACCTCCAATCTGACTTCACTCACCTCCAATCTGTGACTTTACACACCTGCACTCTGTGACTACACACAAATCCTTTCTGTGATTTCACACACCTCCATTCTATGACTTCACACACCTCCATTCTTTCACTTCACAAACTCCATTCTATGAATTCACACACCTCCATTGTGATTTCACACAACTCTATTCTGTGACTTCACACACCTGCCTTCTGTGACTTCACACACCTCCATTCTATGACTTCACACACCTCCATTCTATGACTTCACACACCTCCTTTCTGTAACTTCACACACTTCAAATATTTGACCTCACAAACCTCCATTCCATGACTTCACAGACCTCCATTCTGTGACTTCACACACCTCTTTCTTTGACTTCACACACTTCCATTTTGACTTCACACACCTCCATTCTGTGACTTCACACACCTCCATTTTGTGACTTCACACACCTCAATTTTGACTACACACACTTCCATTCTGTGACTTCACACACCTCCATTTTTTCACTTCCCACACCTCCATTCTTTGATTTCACACACGTCCAGTCCATGATTTCACACACCTCCATTCTATGAGTTCACACACCTCCATTCTATGACTTCACACACTTCCATTATATGACTTCACACACCTCGATTCTGTTACGTCACACACCTCCATTCTATGACTTCACACATCTACATTCTATGACTTCACACACCTCAATTCTGTGACTTCACACAACACCATTCTGACCTCACGCACCTCCATTCTGTGACTTCACACACCTCGATTCTATGACTTCACACACCTCCATTTTGTGACTTCACACACCTCCATTCTATGACTTCACACACCTCAATTCTGTGACTTCACACATCTCCATTCTATGACTTCACACACCTCCATTCTGTGACTTCACTCACCTCCATTGTGTGTTCACACACCTCCATTCTGTGACCTCACACACCTCCATTCTGTGACTTCACACACCTCGATTCTCTGACTTCACATACCTGCATTCTATGATTTCAAACAACTCCATTCTGTGCCTTCACACATCTCCATTCTCTGACTTCACACACCTCCATTTTATGACTTCCCACACCTCCATTCTGAGTTCACACACCTCCATTCTGTGACTTCACACACCTCAATTCTGTAACTTCACACACTTCCAATATATGACTTCACACACCTCCATTCTATGACTTCACACACCTCCATTCTATGACTTCACACACCTCCATTATGTGACTCAAACACCTCCATTCTATGACTTCACACACCTCCATTTTTTGACTTTACACACCTACATTCTATGGCTTTACACACCTCCATTCTATGACTTCACACACCTCCATTCTCTGAGTTCACACACCTGCATTGTGACTTCACACACTTCCTTTCTATGACTTTACACACCTACATTCTCACTTCACACACCTCCATTCTGACTTCACACACCTCAATCTGTGACTTCACAAACCTCCATTCTATGATTTCACACACCTCCACTCTATGACTTCACACACCTCCATTCTGTGACTTCACACACCTCAATTTTGACTTCACACACTTCCATTCTGTGACTTCACACACCTCCATTTTTTCATTTCCCACACCTCCATTCTTTGATTTCACACACGTCCAGTCCATGATTTCACACACCTCCATTCTATGAGTTCACACACCTCCATTCTATGACTTCCCACACTTCCATTATATGACTTCACACACCTCAATTCTGTGACTTCACACAACACCATTCTGACTTCACGCACCTCCATTCTGTGACTTCACACAGCTCCATTCTGTGACTTCACACATCTCCATTTTATGACTTCACACACCTGCATTCTATGACTTTACACAAATCCATTCTATGACTTCACACACCTCCATTCTATGCCTTCACAAACCTCCATTCTGTGACTTCACACAACTCCATTCTATGACATCACACACCTCCATTCTGTGACTTCACACACCTCCCTTCTATGACTGCACACACCTCCATTCTATGACTTCAGAAACCTACATTGTGACTTCACACCCCTCCATTCTATGAGTTCACACACCTGCATTGTGACTTCACACACCTCCATTCTCTGACTTCACACACCTCCATTCTGAGTTCACACACCTCCATTCTATGACTTCACACACTTCCATTCTATGACTTCACACACCTCCATTCTGTGACTTCACACACCTCCTCTCTGAGTTCACACACCTCCATTCTGTGTCTTCACACACCTCCAATCTGTGACTTCCCACACCTCCATTGTGACTTCACACACCTCCATTCTATGACTTCGCACACCTCTATTCTGACTTCACACACCTGCATTCTGTGACTTCACACACCTCCATTCTGTGACTTCACACAAAACTCCATTCTGTGACTTCACACACCTCCACTCGGTGTCTTTACACACCTCAATTCTGTGACTTCACACACCTCCATTCTATGATTTCTCACACAATCCATTTTATGACTTCACTAACCTCTATTCTTTGATTTCACACACCTCCATTCTATGACTTCAAACAAATCCATTCTTTGACTTCACACACCACCATTCTGTGATTTCACACACCTGCATTTGTGACTTCACAAACCACAATTTTGACTTCACACACGTCCATTCTTTGACTTCACACACCTCCATTCTCTGACTTCAAACACCTCCATTTTGACTTCACACACTTACATTCTGTGACTTCACACACCTCAATTCTGTGACTTCACACACCTCCATTTTTTGACTTCACACACCTGCATTTTGACTTCACACACCCCTTCTATGACTTCACACACATTCATTCTTACTTCAGAAACATCCATTCTATGACTTCACAAACCTCCCTTCTGTGAATTCACACACCTCCATTCTGAGTTCACACACCTCCATTCTGTGACTTCACACACCTCCATTCTGTGACTTCACACACCTCCATTCTATGACTTCACACAACTCCATTCTGTCTTCACACACTTCCATAGTGACTTCAAACACATCATTTCTATGACTTCTCACACCTCCATTCTATGATTTCACACACCTACATTCTATGACTTCACACAACTCCATTCTATGACTTCAAACACCTCCTTTCTGAGTTGACACACCTACATTCTGTTACATCACACACCTCCAATCTGACTTCACACACCTCCATTCTATGACTTCACACACCTCCATTCTGAGACTTCACACATCTCCACTCTGTGACTTTACACACCTCCACTCTGTGACTACACACAAGTCCATTCTGTGATTTCACACACCTCCATTCTATGACTTCACACACCTCAGTTCTTTGACTTCACACACCTCCATTCTATGAATTCACACACCTCCACTGTGACTTCACACAACTCTATTCTGTGACTTCACACACCTGCCTTCTGTGTCTTCACACACCTCCATTCTATGACTTCACACACCTCCATTCTGTGACTTCACACCTCCATTCTATGACTTCACACACCAACATTTATGACGTCACATACATCCATTCTGTGACTTCACACACCTCTATTCTGACATCACACACCTCCATTTTATGACTTCACAAACTTCCATTCTATTACTTCACACACCTCCATTCTGTGTCTTCACTCACCTCCATTGTGAGTTCACACACCTCAATTCTGTGACTTCACACACCTCCATTCTGTGACTTCACACTCTTCGATTCTGTGACTTCACACACCTCCATTCTACGATTTCACACACCTCCATTCTGTGACTTGACATATCTCCATTCTATGACTTCACACACCTCCATTCTGTGACTTCACACACCTCCATTCTGAGTTCACACACCTCCATTCTGTGACTTCACACACCTACATTATATGACTTCTCACACCTCCATATTGTGACTTCACACACCTCCATTCTATGACTTCACACGCCTCCATTCTATGACTTCACACACCTACATTGTGACTTCACACACCTATGTTCTATCAGTTCACACACCTGCATTGTGACTTCACACACCTCCATTCTGACTTCACACACCTCAATTCTGTGACTTCACACACTTCCATTCTATGATTTCCCACACCTCCATTCTTTGAATACACACACCTCCATTCTATGACTTCACATACCTCCTTTCTGAGTTGACAAACCTACATCCTGTTACTTCACACACCTCCAATCTGACTTCACACACCTCCATTCTATGACTTCACACACCTCCATTCTGTGACTTCAACAACCAACATTCTATGACTTCAAACACCTCCATTCTATGACTTCATACACCTCCATTCTATGACTTCACACACCTCCTTTCTGAGTTGACACACCTCCATTCTGTTACTTCACACACCTCCAATCTGACTTCACTCACCTCCAATCTGTGACTTTACACACCTGCACTCTGTGACTACACACAAATCCATTCTGTGATTTCACACACCTCCATTCTATGACTTCACACACCTCCATTCTTTCACTTCACAAACTCCATTCAATGAATTCACACACCTCCATTGTGATTTCACACAACTCTATTCTGTGACTTCACACACCTGCCTTCTGTGACTTCACACACCTCCATTCTATGACTTCACACACCTCCATTCTATGACTTCACACACCTCCTTTCTGTAACTTCACACACTTCAAATATTTGACCTCACAAACCTCCATTCCATGACTTCACAGACCTCCATTCTGTGACTTCACACACCTCTTTCTTTGACTTCACACACTTCCATTTTGACTTCACACACCTCCATTCTGTGACTTCACACACCTCCATTCTGTGACTTCACACACCTCAATTTTGACTACACACACTTCCATTCTGTGACTTCACACACCTCCATTTTTTCACTTCCCACACCTCCATTCTTTGATTTCACACACGTCCAGTCCATGATTTCACACACCTCCATTCTATGAGTTCACACACCTCCATTCTATGACTTCACACACTTCCATTATATGACTTCACACACCTCGATTCTGTTACGTCACACACCTCCATTCTATGACTTCACACATCTACATTCTATGACTTCACACACCTCAATTCTGTGACTTCACACAACACCATTCTGACCTCACGCACCTCCTTTCTGTGACTTCACACACCTCGATTCTATGACTTCACACACCTCCATTTTGTGACTTCACACACCTCCATTCTATGACTTCACACACCTCAATTCTGTGACTTCACACATCTCCATTCTATGACTTCACACACCTCCATTCTGTGACTTCACTCACCTCCATTGTGTGTTCACACACCTCCATTCTGTGACCTCACACACCTCCATTCTGTGACTTCACACACCTCGATTCTCTGACTTCACATACCTGCATTCTATGATTTCAAACAACTCCATTCTGTGCCTTCACACATCTCCATTCTCTGACTTCACACACCTCCATTTTATGACTTCCCACACCTCCATTCTGAGTTCACACACCTCCATTCTGTGACTTCACACACCTCAATTCTGTAACTTCACACACCTCCAATATATGACTTCACACACCTCCATTCTATGACTTCACACACCTCCATTCTATGACTTCACACACCTCCATTATGTGACTCAAACACCTCCATTCTATGACTTCACACACCTCCATTTTTTGACTTTACACACCTACATTCTATGGCTTTACACACCTCCATTCTATGACTTCACACACCTCCATTCTCTGAGTTCACACACCTGCATTGTGACTTCACACACTTCCTTTCTATGACTTTACACACCTACATTCTCACTTCACACACCTCCATTCTGACTTCACACACCTCAATCTGTGACTTCACAAACCTCCATTCTATGATTTCACACACCTCCACTCTATGACTTCACACACCTCCATTCTGTGACTTCACACACCTCAATTTTGACTTCACACACTTCCATTCTGTGACTTCACACACCTCCATTTTTTCATTTCCCACACCTCCATTCTTTGATTTCACACACGTCCAGTCCATGATTTCACACACCTCCATTCTATGAGTTCACACACCTCCATTCTATGACTTCCCACACTTCCATTATATGACTTCACACACCTCAATTCTGTGACTTCACACAACACCATTCTGACTTCACGCACCTCCATTCTGTGACTTCACACAGCTCCATTCTGTGACTTCACACATCTCCATTTTATGACTTCACACACCTGCATTCTATGACTTTACACAAATCCATTCTATGACTTCACACACCTCCATTCTATGCCTTCACAAACCTCCATTCTGTGACTTCACACAACTCCATTCTATGACATCACACACCTCCATTCTGTGACTTCACACACCTCCCTTCTATGACTTCACACACCTCCATTCTATGACTTCAGAAACCTACATTGTGACTTCACACCCCTCCATTCTATGAGTTCACACACCTGCATTGTGTCTTCACACACCTCCATTCTCTGACTTCACACACCTCCATTCTGAGTTCACACACCTCCATTCTATGACTTCACACACTTCCATTCTATGACTTCACACACCTCCATTCTGTGACTTCACACACCTCCTCTCTGAGTTCACACACCTCCATTCTGTGTCTTCACACACCTCCAATCTGTGACTTCCCACACCTCCATTGTGACTTCACACACCTCCATTCTATGACTTCGCACACCTCTATTCTGACTTCACACACCTGCATTCTGTGACTTCACACACCTCCATTCTGTGACTTCACACAAAACTCCATTCTGTGACTTCACACTCCTCCACTCGGTGTCTTTACACACCTCAATTCTGTGACTTCACACACCTCCATTCTATGATTTCTCACACAATCCATTTTATGACTTCACTAACCTCTATTCTTTGATTTCACACACCTCCATTCTATGACTTCACACACATCCATTCTATGACTTCACACACTTCAATTCTGTGACTTCACACACCTCCTCTCTGAATTCACACACCTCCATTATGTGTCTTCACACAACTCCATTCTGTGACTTCAGACACCTCCTCCTTTGACTTAACACACCTCCATTCTGTGACTTCACACACCTCAAATCTGAGTTCACACACCTCCATACTGTGACTTCACACACCTATATTCTGTGACTTCACACACCTCAATTCTAGGACTTCACGCACCTCCATTCTATGACTTCACACACCTCCATTCTATGCCTTCACAAACCTCCATTCTGTGACTTCACACAACTCCATTCTGTGACATCACACACCTCCATTCTGTGACTTCACACACCTCCCTTCTATGACTTCACACACCTCCATTCTATGACTTCAGAAACCTACATTGTGACTTCACACCCCTTCATTCTATGAGTTCGCACACCTGCATTGTGACTTCACACACCTCCATTCTCTGACTTCACACACCTCCATTCTGACTTCACCCACCTCCATTCTGACTTCACACACCTCAATTCTGTGAATTCACACACCTCCATTCTATGATTTCACACACCTCCATTCTATGACTTCACAGACCTCCATTCTAAGACTTCACACACCTCCTTTCTAAGTTCTTACACATCCATTCTGTGACTTCCCACACCTCCATTGTGACTTCATACACCTCCATTCTATGAGTTTACACACCTCCATTCTGACTTCACACACTTCCGTTCTATGACTTCACACAGCTCCATTCTGACTTCACACACCTCCATTCTATGACTTCGCACACCTCTATTCTGACTTCACACACCTGCATTCTGTGACTTCACACACCTCCATTCTGTGACTTCACACAAAACTCCATTCTGTGACTTCACAAACCTCGATTCTATGACTTCACACACCTCCATTTTGTGACTTCACACACCTCCATTCTATGACTTCACACACCTCAATTCTGTGACTTCACACATCTCCATTCTATGACTTCACACACCTCCATTCTGTGACTTCACTCACCTCCATTGTGTGTTCACACACCTCCATTCTGTGACCTCACACACCTCCATTCTGTGACTTCACACACCTCGATTCTCTGACTTCACATACCTGCATTCTATGATTTCAAACAACTCCATTCTGTGCCTTCACACATCTCCATTCTCTGACTTCACACACCTCCATCTTATGACTTCCCACACCTCCATTCTGAGTTCACACACCTCCATTCTGTGACTTCACACACCTCAATTCTGTAACTTCACACACCTCCAATATATGACTTCACACACCTCCATTCTATGACTTCACACACCTCCATTCTATGACTTCACACACCTCCATTATGTGACTCAAACACCTCCATTCTATGACTTCACACACCTCCATTTTTTGACTTTACACACCTACATTCTATGGCTTTACACACCTCCATTCTATGACTTCACACACGTCCATTCTCTGAGTTCACACACCTGCATTGTGACTTCACACACTTCCTTTCTATGACTTTACACACCTACATTCTCACTTCACACACCTCCATTCTGACTTCACACACCTCAATCTGTGACTTCACAAACCTCCATTCTATGATTTCACACACCTCCACTCTATGACTTCACACACCTCCATTCTGTGACTTCACACACCTCAATTTTGACTTCACACACTTCCATTCTGTGACTTCACACACCTCCATTTTTCATTTCCCACACCTCCATTCTTTGATTTCACACACGTCCAGTCCATGATTTCACACACCTCCATTCTATGAGTTCACACACCTCCATTCTATGACTTCCCACACTTCCATTATATGACTTCACACACCTCAATTCTGTGACTTCACACAACACCATTCTGACTTCACGCACCTCCATTCTGTGACTTCACACAGCTCCATTCTGTGACTTCACACATCTCCATTTTATGACTTCACACACCTGCATTCTATGACTTTACACAAATCCATTCTATGACTTCACACACCTCCATTCTATGCCTTCACAAACATCCATTCTGTGACTTCACACAACTCCATTCTATGACATCACACACCTCCATTCTGTGACTTCACACACCTCCCTTCTATGACTTCACACACCTCCATTCTATGACTTCAGAAACCTACATTGTGACTTCACACCCCTCCATTCTATGAGTTCACACACCTGCATTGTGACTTCACACACCTCCATTCTCTGACTTCACACACCTCCATTCTGAGTTCACACACCTCCATTCTATGACTTCACACACTTCCATTCTATGACTTCACACACCTCCATTCTGTGACTTCACACACCTCCTCTCTGAGTTCACACACCTCCATTCTGTGTCTTCACACACCTCCAATCTGTGACTTCCCACACCTCCATTGTGACTTCACACACCTCCATTCTATGACTTCGCACACCTCTATTCTGACTTCACACACCTGCATTCTGTGACTTCACACACCTCCATTCTGTGACTTCACACAAAACTCCATTCTGTGACTTCACACACCTCCACTCGGTGTCTTTACACACCTCAATTCTGTGACTTCACACACCTCCATTCTATGATTTCTCACACAATCCATTTTATGACTTCACTAACCTCTATTCTTTGATTTCACACACCTCCATTCTATGACTTCACACACATCCATTCTATGACTTCACACACTTCAATTCTGTGACTTCACACACCTCCTCTCTGAATTCACACACCTCCATTATGTGTCTTCACACAACTCCATTCTGTGACTTCAGACACCTCCTCCTTTGACTTAACACACCTCCATTCTGTGACTTCACACACCTCAAATCTGAGTTCACACACCTCCATACTGTGACTTCACACACCTATATTCTGTGACTTCACACACCTCAATTCTAGGACTTCACGCACCTCCATTCTATGACTTCACACACCTCCATTCTATGCCTTCACAAACCTCCATTCTGTGACTTCACACAACTCCATTCTGTGACATCACACACCTCCATTCTGTGACTTCACACACCTCCCTTCTATGACTTCACACACCTCCATTCTATGACTTCAGAAACCTACATTGTGACTTCACACCCCTCCATTCTATGAGTTCACACACCTGCATTGTGACTTCACACACCTCCATTCTCTGACTTCACACACCTCCATTCTGACTTCACCCACCTCCATTCTGACTTCACACACCTCAATTCTGTGAATTCACACACCTCCATTCTATGATTTCACACACCTCCATTCTATGACTTCACAGACCTCCATTCTAAGACTTCACACACCTCCTTTCTAAGTTCTTACACATCCATTCTGTGACTTCCCACACCTCCATTGTGACTTCATACACCTCCATTCTATGAGTTTACACACCTCCATTCTGACTTCACACACTTCCGTTCTATGACTTCACACAGCTCCATTCTGACTTCACACACCTCCATTCTATGACTTCGCACACCTCTATTCTGACTTCACACACCTGCATTCTGTGACTTCACACACCTCCATTCTGTGACTTCACACAAAACTCCATTCTGTGACTTCACAAACCTCCACTCTGTGACTTTACACACCTCCATTCTGTGACTTCACACACCTCCATTCTATGATTTCTCACAAAATCCATTCTATGACTTCACAAACCTCCATTCTTTGATTTCACACAACTCCATTCTATGACTTCACACACCTCCATTGTGACTTCACACAACTCCATTCTGTGATTTCACACACCTCCTTTCTGTGACTTCACACACCTCCATACTGTGACTTCCACACACCTTCAATCTATGACTTCACACACCTCCATTCTATGAATTCAAATGCTTCCAATCTATGACTTCACACCTCCATTCTATGACTTCACACACCTCCATTCTATGACTTCACACACCTCCATTCTGTAACTTCACACACTTCCAAAGTTTGACTTCACAAACCTCCATTCCATGACTTCATACACCTCCATTCTATGACTTCAAACAAATCCATTCTTTGACTTCACACACCTCCATTTTGACTTCACACACCACCATTCTGTGATTTCACACACCTGCATTTGTGACTTCACAAACCACAATTTTGACTTCACACACGTCCATTCTTTGACTTCACACACCTCCATTCTCTGACTTCAAACACCTCCATTTTGACTTCACACACTTACATTCTGTGACTTCACACACCTCCATTCTGTGACGTCACACACCTCCATTGTTTGACTTCACACGCCTGCATTTTGACTTCACACACCTCCATTCTATGACTTCACACACCTCCATTCTATGCCTTCACAAACCTCCATTCTGTGACTTCACACAACTCCATTCTGTGACATCACACACCTCCATTCTGTGACTTCACACACCTCCCTTCTATGACTTCACACACCTCCATTCTATGACTTCAGAAACCTACATTGTGACTTCACACCCCTTCATTCTATGAGTTCGCACACCTGCATTGTGACTTCACACACCTCCATTCTCTGACTTCACACACCTCCATTCTGACTTCACCCACCTCCATTCTGACTTCACACACCTCAATTCTGTGAATTCACACACCTCCATTCTATGATTTCACACACCTCCATTCTATGACTTCACAGACCTCCATTCTAAGACTTCACACACCTCCTTTCTAAGTTCTTACACATCCATTCTGTGACTTCCCACACCTCCATTGTGACTTCATACACCTCCATTCTATGAGTTTACACACCTCCATTCTGACTTCACACACTTCCGTTCTATGACTTCACACAGCTCCATTCTGACTTCACACACCTCCATTCTATGACTTCGCACACCTCTATTCTGACTTCACACACCTGCATTCTGTGACTTCACACACCTCCATTCTGTGACTTCACACAAAACTCCATTCTGTGACTTCACAAACCTCGATTCTATGACTTCACACACCTCCATTTTGTGACTTCACACACCTCCATTCTATGACTTCACACACCTCAATTCTGTGACTTCACACATCTCCATTCTATGACTTCACACACCTCCATTCTGTGACTTCACTCACCTCCATTGTGTGTTCACACACCTCCATTCTGTGACCTCACACACCTCCATTCTGTGACTTCACACACCTCGATTCTCTGACTTCACATACCTGCATTCTATGATTTCAAACAACTCCATTCTGTGCCTTCACACATCTCCATTCTCTGACTTCACACACCTCCATCTTATGACTTCCCACACCTCCATTCTGAGTTCACACACCTCCATTCTGTGACTTCACACACCTCAATTCTGTAACTTCACACACCTCCAATATATGACTTCACACACCTCCATTCTATGACTTCACACACCTCCATTCTATGACTTCACACACCTCCATTATGTGACTCAAACACCTCCATTCTATGACTTCACACACCTCCATTTTTTGACTTTACACACCTACATTCTATGGCTTTACACACCTCCATTCTATGACTTCACACACCTCCATTCTCTGAGTTCACACACCTGCATTGTGACTTCACACACTTCCTTTCTATGACTTTACACACCTACATTCTCACTTCACACACCTCCATTCTGACTTCACACACCTCAATCTGTGACTTCACAAACCTCCATTCTATGATTTCACACACCTCCACTCTATGACTTCACACACCTCCATTCTGTGACTTCACACACCTCAATTTTGACTTCACACACTTCCATTCTGTGACTTCACACACCTCCATTTTTCATTTCCCACACCTCCATTCTTTGATTTCACACACGTCCAGTCCATGATTTCACACACCTCCATTCTATGAGTTCACACACCTCCATTCTATGACTTCCCACACTTCCATTATATGACTTCACACACCTCAATTCTGTGACTTCACACAACACCATTCTGACTTCACGCACCTCCATTCTGTGACTTCACACAGCTCCATTCTGTGACTTCACACATCTCCATTTTATGACTTCACACACCTGCATTCTATGACTTTACACAAATCCATTCTATGACTTCACACACCTCCATTCTATGCCTTCACAAACATCCATTCTGTGACTTCACACAACTCCATTCTATGACATCACACACCTCCATTCTGTGACTTCACACACCTCCCTTCTATGACTTCACACACCTCCATTCTATGACTTCAGAAACCTACATTGTGACTTCACACCCCTCCATTCTATGAGTTCACACACCTGCATTGTGACTTCACACACCTCCATTCTCTGACTTCACACACCTCCATTCTGAGTTCACACACCTCCATTCTATGACTTCACACACTTCCATTCTATGACTTCACACACCTCCATTCTGTGACTTCACACACCTCCTCTCTGAGTTCACACACCTCCATTCTGTGTCTTCACACACCTCCAATCTGTGACTTCCCACACCTCCATTGTGACTTCACACACCTCCATTCTATGACTTCGCACACCTCTATTCTGACTTCACACACCTGCATTCTGTGACTTCACACACCTCCATTCTGTGACTTCACACAAAACTCCATTCTGTGACTTCACACACCTCCACTCGGTGTCTTTACACACCTCAATTCTGTGACTTCACACACCTCCATTCTATGATTTCTCACACAATCCATTTTATGACTTCACTAACCTCTATTCTTTGATTTCACACACCTCCATTCTATGACTTCACACACATCCATTCTATGACTTCACACACTTCAATTCTGTGACTTCACACACCTCCTCTCTGAATTCACACACCTCCATTATGTGTCTTCACACAACTCCATTCTGTGACTTCAGACACCTCCTCCTTTGACTTAACACACCTCCATTCTGTGACTTCACACACCTCAAATCTGAGTTCACACACCTCCATACTGTGACTTCACACACCTATATTCTGTGACTTCACACACCTCAATTCTAGGACTTCACGCACCTCCATTCTATGACTTCACACACCTCCATTCTATGCCTTCACAAACCTCCATTCTGTGACTTCACACAACTCCATTCTGTGACATCACACACCTCCATTCTGTGACTTCACACACCTCCCTTCTATGACTTCACACACCTCCATTCTATGACTTCAGAAACCTACATTGTGACTTCACACCCCTCCATTCTATGAGTTCACACACCTGCATTGTGACTTCACACACCTCCATTCTCTGACTTCACACACCTCCATTCTGACTTCACCCACCTCCATTCTGACTTCACACACCTCAATTCTGTGAATTCACACACCTCCATTCTATGATTTCACACACCTCCATTCTATGACTTCACAGACCTCCATTCTAAGACTTCACACACCTCCTTTCTAAGTTCTTACACATCCATTCTGTGACTTCCCACACCTCCATTGTGACTTCATACACCTCCATTCTATGAGTTTACACACCTCCATTCTGACTTCACACACTTCCGTTCTATGACTTCACACAGCTCCATTCTGACTTCACACACCTCCATTCTATGACTTCGCACACCTCTATTCTGACTTCACACACCTGCATTCTGTGACTTCACACACCTCCATTCTGTGACTTCACACAAAACTCCATTCTGTGACTTCACAAACCTCCACTCTGTGACTTTACACACCTCCATTCTGTGACTTCACACACCTCCATTCTATGATTTCTCACAAAATCCATTCTATGACTTCACAAACCTCCATTCTTTGATTTCACACAACTCCATTCTATGACTTCACACACCTCCATTGTGACTTCACACAACTCCATTCTGTGATTTCACACACCTCCTTTCTGTGACTTCACACACCTCCATACCGTGACTTCCACACACCTTCAATCTATGACTTCACACACCTCAATTCTATGAATTCAAATGCTTCCAATCTATGACTTCACACCTCCATTCTATGACTTCACACACCTCCATTCTATGACTTCACACACCTCCATTCTGTAACTTCACACACTTCCAAAGTTTGACTTCACAAACCTCCATTCCATGACTTCATACACCTCCATTCTATGACTTCAAACAAATCCATTCTTTGACTTCACACACCTCCATTTTGACTTCACACACCACCATTCTGTGATTTCACACACCTGCATTTGTGACTTCACAAACCACAATTTTGACTTCACACACGTCCATTCTTTGACTTCACACACCTCCATTCTCTGACTTCAAACACCTCCATTTTGACTTCACACACTTACATTCTGTGACTTCACACACCTCCATTCTGTGACGTCACACACCTCCATTGTTTGACTTCACACGCCTGCATTTTGACTTCACACACCTCCATTCTATGACTTCACACACATTCATTCTTACTTCAGAAACATCCATTCTATGACTTCACAAACCTCCCTTCTGTGAATTCACACACCTCCATTCTGAGTTCAGACACCTCCATTCTGTGACTTCACACACCTCCATTTTGACTTCACACACCTCCATTCTATGACTTCACACACCTCCATTCTATGACTTCACACAGCTCCATTATGTGACTCAAACACCTCCATTCTATGACTTCACACACCTCCATTTTTTGACTTTACACACCTACATTCTGTGGCTTTACACACCTCCATTCTATGACTTCACACACTTCCATTCTCTGAGTTCACACACCTGCATTGTGACTTCACACACTTCCATTCTATGACTTTACACAACTCCATTCTATGACTTCACACACCTCCATTCTATGCCTTCACAAACCTCCATTCTGTGACTTCACACAACTCCATTCTATGACATCACACACCTCTATTCTGTGACTTCACACACCTCCCTTCTATGACTTCACACACCTCCATTCTATGACTTCAGAAACCTACATTGTGACCTCACACCCCTCCATTCTATGAGTTCACACACCTGCATTGTCACTTCACACACCTCCATTCTCTGACTTCACACACCTCCATTCTGAGTTCACACACCTCCATTCTATGACTTCACACACCTCCATTCTGACTTCACACACCTCCATTCTATGACTTCACACACTTCCATTCTATGACTTCACACACCTCCATTCTGTGACTTCACACACCTCCTCTCTGAGTTCACACACCTCCATTCTGTGTCTTCACACACCTCAATTCTGTGACTTCAGACACCTCCTTCTTTGACTTCACACACCTCCATTCTGTGACTTCACACACCTCAAATCTGAGTTCACACACCTCCATACTGTGACTTCACACACCTCCATTCTGTGACTTCACACACCTCCATTCTATGACTTCACACACCTCCATTCTATGACTTCAAACACCTCCATTCTATGACTTCACACACCTCCATTCTGAGACTTCAAACATCTCCAATCTGTGACTTTACACACCTCCACTCTGTGACTACACACAACTCAATTCTGTGATTTCACACACCTCCATTCTATGACTTCACACACCTCAGTTCTTTGACTTCACACACCTCCATTCTATGAATTCACACACCTCCATTGTGACTTTACACAACTCTATTCTGTGACTTCACACACCTGCCTTCTGTGTCTTCACACACCTCCATTCTATGACTTCACACACCTCCATTCTATGACTTCACACCTCCATTCTATGACTTCACACACCAACATTTATGACGTCACATACATCCATTCTGTGACGTCACACACCTCCATTCTGATATTACACACCTCCATTCTATGACTTCACAAACTTCCATTCTATTACTTCACACACCTCCATTCTGTGTCTTCACTCACCTCCATTGTGAGTTCACACACCTCAATTCTGTGACTTCACACACCTCCATTCTGTGACTTCACACTCTCCGATTCTGTGACTTCACACACCTCCATTCTACGATTTCACACACCTCCATTCTGTGACTTGACACATCTCCATTCTATGACTTCACACACCTCCATTCTATGACTTCACACACCTCCATTCTGTGACTTCAACAACCAACATTCTATGACTTCAAACACCTCCATTCTATGACTTCACACACCTCCATTCTATGACTTCACACACCTCCTTTCTGAGTTGACACACCTCCATTCTGTTACTTCACAGACCTCCAATCTGACTTCACTCACCTCCAATCTGTGACTTTACACACCTGCACTCTGTGACTACACACAAATCCATTCTGTGATTTCACACACCTCCATTCTATGACTTCACACACCTCCATTCTTTCACTTCACAAACTCCATTCTATGAATTCACACACCTCCATTGTGATTTCACACAACTCTATTCTGTGACTTCACACACCTGCCTTCTCTGACCTCACACACCTCCATTCTATGACTTCACACACCTCCATTCTATGACTTCACACACCTCCTTTCTGTAACTTCACACACTTCAAATATTTGACCTCACAAACCTCCATTCCATGACTTCACAGACCTCCATTCTATGACTTCACACACCTCTTTCTTTGACTTCACACACCTCCATTTTGACTTCACACACCTCCATTCTGTGACTTCACACACCTCCATTCTGTGACTTCACACACCTCAATTTTGACTTCACACACTTCCATTCTGTGACTTCACACACCTCCATTTTTTCACTTCCCACACCTCCATTCTTTGATTTCACACACGTCCAGTCCATGATTTCACACACCTCCATTCTATGAGTTCACACACCTCCATTCTATGACTTCACACACTTCCATTATATGACTTCACACACCTCGATTCTGTTACGTCACACACCTCCATTCTATGACTTCACACATCTACATTCTATGACTTCACACACCTCAATTCTGTGACTTCACACAACACCATTCTGACTTCACGCACCTCCATTCTGTGACTTCACACACCTCGATTCTATGACTTCACACACCTCCATTTTGTGACTTCACACACCTCCATTCTATGACTTCACACACCTCAATTCTGTGACTTCACACATCTCCATTCTATGACTTCACACACCTCCATTCTGTGACTTCACTCACCTCCATTGTGTGTTCACACACCTCCATTCTGTGACCTCACACACCTCCATTCTGTGACTTCACGCACCTCGATTCTCTGACTTCACATACCTGCATTCTATGATTTCACACGACTCCATTCTGTGCCTTCACACATCTCCATTCTCTGACTTCACACACCTCCATTTTATGACTTCCCATACCTCCATTCTGAGTTCACACACCTCCATTCTGTGACTTCACACACCTCAATTCTTTAACTTCACACACCTCCAATATATGACTTCACACACCTCCATTCTATGACTTCACACACCTCCATTCTATGACTTCACACACCTCCATTTTGTGACTCAAACACCTCCATTCTATGACTTCACACACCTCCATTTTTTGACTTTACACACCTACATTCTATGGCTTTACACACCTCCATTCTATGACTTCACACACCTCCATTCTCTGAGTTCACACACCTGCATTGTGACTTCACACACTTCCTTTCTCTGACTTTACACACCTCCATTCTCACTTCACACACCTCCATTCTGACTTGACACATCTCAATCTGTGACTTCACAAACCTCCATTCTATGATTTCACACACCTCCACTCTATGACTTCACACACCTCCATTCTGTGACTTCACACACCTCAATTTTGACTTCACACACTTCCATTCTGTGACTTCACACACCTCCAGTTTTTCATTTCCCACACATCCATTCTTTGATTTCACACACGTCCAGTCCATGATTTCACACACCTCCATTCTATGAGTTCACACACCTCCATTCTATGACTTCCCACACTTCCATTATATGACTTCACACACCTCGATTCTGTGACGTCACACACCTCCATTCTATGACTTCACACATCTCCATTCTATGACTTCACACACCTCCATTTTGTGACTTCACACACCTCCATTCTATGACTTCACACACCTCAATTCTGTGACTTCACACAACACCAATCTGACTTCACGCACCTCCATTCTGTGACTTCACACATCTCCATTCTGTGACTTCACACATCTCCATTTTATGACTTCACACACCTGCATTCTATGACTTCACACACCTCCATCCTTTGACTTCACACACCTCCATTCTATGACTTCACACACCTCCATTTTGTGACTTCACACACCTCCATTCTATGACTTCACACACCTCGATTCTCTGACTTCACATACCTCCATTCTATGATTTCACAGAACTCCATTCTGTGCCTTCACACATCTCCATTCTCTGACTTCACACACCTCCATTTTATGACTTCCCACACCTCCATTCTGAGTTCACACACCTCCATTCTGTGACTTCACACACGTCAATTCTGTAACTTCACACACCTCCAATATATGACTTCACACACCTCCATTCTATGACTTCACTAACCTCCATTCTTTGATTTCACACACCTCCATTCTATGACTTCACATACATCCATTCTATGACTTCACACACCTCAATTCTGTGACTTCACACATCTCCATTCTATGACTTCACACACCTCCATTCTGTGACTTCACTCACCTCCATTGTGTGTTCACACACCTCCATTCTGTGACCTCACACACGTCCATTCTGTGACTTCACACACCTCGATTCTCTGACTTCACACACCTCCATTTTATGACTTGCCACACCTCCATTCTGAGTTCACACACCTCCATTCTGTGAGTTCACACACCTCAATTCTGTAACTTCACACACCTCCAATATATGACTTCACACACCTCCATTCTATGACTTCACAAACCTCCATTATGTGACTCAAACACCTCCATTCTATGACTTCACACACCTCCATTTTTTGACTTTACACACCTACATTCTATGGCTTTACACACCTCTATTCTATCACTTCACTGAGTTCCATTCTCTGAGTTCACACACCTGCATTGTGACTTCACACACTTCCATTCTATGACTTTACACAACTCCATTCTATGACGTCACACACCTCCATTCTATGCCTTCACAAACCTACATTCTGTGACTTCACACAACTCCATTCTATGACATCACACACCTCCATTATGTGACTTCATACACCTCCCTTCTATGACTTCACACACCTCCATTCTATGACTTCAGAAACCTACATTGTGACTTCACACCCCTCCATTCTATGAGTTCACACACCTGCATTGTGACTTCACACACCTCCATTCTCTGACTTCACACACCTCCATTCTGAGTTCACACACCTCCATTCTATGACTTCACACACCTCCATTCTGACTTCACACACCTCCATTCTATGACTTCACACACTTCCATTCTATGACTTCACACATCTCCATTCTGTGACTTCACACACCTCCTCTCTGAGTTCACACACCTCCATTCTGTGTCTTCACACACCTCCATTCTGTGACTTCAGACTCCTCCTTCTTTGACTTCACACACCTCCATTCTGTGACTTCACACACCTCAAATCTGAGTTCACACACCTCCATACTGTGACTTCACACACCTCCATTCTGTGACTTCACACACCTCCATTCTATGACTTCACACACCTCCATTCTATGACTTCACACACCTCCATTCTATGCCTTCACAAACCTCCATTCTGTGACTTCACACACCTCCATTCTATGACATCACACACCTCCATTCTGTGACTTCACACACCTCCATTCTATGACTTCACACACCTCCATTCTATGACTTCAGAAACCTACATTGTGACTTCACACACCTCCATTCTATGAGTTCACACACCTGCATTGTTCCTTCACACACCTCCATTCTCTGAATTCACACACCTCCATTCTGACTTCACACACCTCCATTCTGACTTCACACACCTCAATTTTGTGAATTCACACACCTCCATTCTATGATTTCACACACATCCATTCTATGACTTCACAGACCTCCATTCTAAGACTTCACACACCTCCTTTCTGAGTTCTTACACATCCAATCTGTGACTTCCCACACCTCCATTGTGACTTCATACACCTCCATTCTATGAGTTCACACACCTCCATTCTGACTTCACATACTTCAATTCTATGACTTCACACAGCTCCATTCCGAATTCACACACCTCCATTCTATGACTTCGCACACCTCTATTCTGACTTCACACACCTGCATTCTGTGACTTCACACACCTCCATTCTGTGACTTCACACAAAACTCCATTCTGTGACTTCACACACCTCCACTCGGTGTCTTTACACACCTCCATTCTGTGACTTCACACACCTCCATTCTATGATTTCTCACACAATCCATTTTATGACTTCACTAACCTCCATTCTTTGATTTCACACACATCCATTCTATGACTTCACACACATCCATTCTATGACTTCACACACTTCCATTCTGTGACTTCACACACCTTCTCTCTGAATTCACACACCTCCATTATGTGTCTTCACACAACTCCATTCTGTGACTTCAGACACCTCCTTCTTTGACTTCACACACCTCCATTCTGTGACTTCACACACCTCAAATCTGAGTTCACACACCTCCATACTGTGACTTCACACACCTACATTCTGTGACTTCACACACCTCAATTCTATGACTTCACACGCCTCCATTCTATGACTTCACACACCTCCATTCTATGCCTTCACAAACCTTCATTCTGTGACTTCACACAACTCAATTCTGTGACATCACACACCTCCATTCTGTGACTTCACACACCTCCCTTCTATAACTTCACACACCTCCATTCTATGACTTCAGAAACCTACATTGTGACTTCACACCCCTCCATTCTATGAGTTCACACACCTGCATTGTGACTTCACACACCTCCATTCTCTGACTTCACACACCTCCAGTCTGACTTCACACACCTCCATTCTGACTTCACACACCTCAATTCTGTGAATTCACACACCTCCATTCTATGATTTCACACACCTCCATTCTATGACTTCACAGACCTCCATTCTAAGACTTCACACACCTCCTTTCTAAGTTCTTACACATCCATTCTGTGACTTCCCACACCTCCATTTTGACTTCATACACCTCCATTCTATGAGTTTACACACCTCCATTCTGACTTCACACACTTCCATTCTATGACTTCACACAGCTCCATTCTGACTTCACACACCTCCATTCTATGACTTCGCACACCTCTATTCTGACTTCACACACCTGCATTCTGTGACTTCACACACCTCCATTCTGTGACTTCACACAAAACTCTATTCTGTGACTTCACAAACCTCCACTCTGGGACTTTACACACCTCCATTCTGTGACTTCACACACCTCCATTCTATGATTTCTCACACAATCCATTCTATGACTTCACAAACCTCCATTCTTTGATTTCACACACCTCCATTCTATGACTTCACACACCTCCATTGTGACTTCACACAACTCCATTCTGTGATTTCACACACCTCCTTTCTGTGACTTCACACACCTCCATACTGTGACTTCCACACACCTTCAATCTATGACTTCACACACCTCCATTCTATGACTTCACACGCTTCCAATCTATGACTTCACACCTCCATTCTATGACTTCACACACCTCCATTCTATGACTTCACACACATCCATTCTGTAATTTCACACACTTCCAAAGTTTGACTTCACAAACCTCCATTCCATGACTTCATACACCTCCATTCTATGACTTCAAACAAATCCATTCTTTGACTTCACACACCTCCATTTTGACTTCACACACCACCATTCTGTGATTTCACACACCTGCATTTGTGACTTCACAAACCACAATTTTGACTTCACACACGTCCATTCTTTGACTTCACACACCTCCATTCTCTGACTTCAAACACCTCCATTTTGACTTCACACACTTACATCCTGTGACTTCACACACCTCCATTCTGTGACTTCACACACCTCCATTGTTTTACTTCACACACCTGCATTTTGACTTCACACACCTCCATTCTATGACTTCACACACATTCATTCTTACTTCAGAAACATCCATTCTATGACTTCACAAACCTCCCTTCTGTGAATTCACACACCTCCATTCTGAGTTCACACACCTCCATTCTGTGACTTCACACACCTCCATTCTGTGACTTCACACACCTCCATTCTATGACTTCACACAACTCCATTCTGTCTTCACACACTTCCATATTGACTTCAAACACATCATTTCTATGACTTCTCACACCTCCATTCTATGATTTCACACACCTCCATTCTATGACTTCACACAACTCCATTCTATGACTTCAAACACCTCCTTTCGGAGTTGACACACCTCCATTCTGTTACATCACACACCTCCAATCTGACTTCACACACCTCCATTCTATGACTTCACACACCTCCATTCTGTGTCTTCAAAAACCAACATTCTATGACTTCAAACACCTCCATTCTATGATTTCACACACCTCCATTCTGAGACTTCAAACATCTCCACTCTGTGACTTTACACACCTCCACTCTGTGACTACACACAACTCCATTCTGTGATTTCACACACCTCCATTCTATGACTTCACACACCTCCATTGTTTGACTTCACACACCTGCATTTTGACTTCACACACCTCCATTCTATGACTTCACACACATTCATTCTTACTTCAGAAACATCCATTCTATGACTTCACAAACCTCCCTTCTGTGAATTCACACACCTCCATTCTGAGTTCACACACCTCCATTCTGTGACTTCACACACCTCCATTCTGTGACTTCACACACCTCCATTCTATGACTTCACACAACTCCATTCTGTCTTCACACACTTCCATATTGACTTCAAACACATCATTTCTATGACTTCTCACACCTCCATTCTATGATTTCACACACCTCCATTCTATGACTTCACACAACTCCATTCTATGACTTCAAACACCTCCTTTCGGAGTTGACACACCTCCATTCTGTTACATCACACACCTCCAATCTGACTTCACACACCTCCATTCTATGACTTCACACACCTCCATTCTGTGTCTTCAAAAACCAACATTCTATGACTTCAAACACCTCCATTCTATGATTTCACACACCTCCATTCTGAGACTTCAAACATCTCCACTCTGTGACTTTACACACCTCCACTCTGTGACTACACACAACTCCATTCTGTGATTTCACACACCTCCATCCTATGACTTCACACACCTCAGTTCTTTGACTTCACACACCTCCATTCTATGAATTCACACACCTCCATTGTGACTTCACACAACTCTATTCTGTGACTTCACACACCTGCCTTCTGTGTCTTCACACACCTCCATTCTATGACTTCACACACCTCCATTCTATGACTGCACACCTGCATTCTATGACTTCACACACCAACATTTATGACGTCACATACATCCATTCTGTGACTTCACACACCTCCATTCTGACATCACACACCTCCATTCTATGACTTCACAAACTCCATTCTATTACTTCACACACCTCCATTCTGTGTCTTCACTCACCTCCATTGTGAGTTCACACACCTCAATTCTGTGACTTCACACACCTCCATTCTGTGACTTCACACTCTTCGATTCTGTGACTTCACACACCTCCATTCTACGATTTCACACACCTCCATTCTGTGACTTCACACATCTCCATTCTATGACTTCACACACCTCCATTCTGTGACTTCACACACCTCCATTCTGAGTTCACACACCTCCATTCTGTGACTTCACACACCTACATTATATGACTTCTAACACCTCCATATTGTGACTTCACACACCTCCATTCTATGACTTCACACACCTCCATTCTATGACTTCACACACCTACATTGTGACTTCACACACCTACGTTCTATCAGTTCACACACCTGCATTGTGACTTCACACACCTCCATTCTGACTTCACACACCTCAATTCTGTGACTTCACACACTTCCATTCTATGATTTCCCACACCTCCATTCTTTGAATACACACACCTCCATTCTATGACTTCACATACCTCCTTTCTGAGTTGACACACCTACATCCTGTTACTTCACACACCTCCAATCTGATTTCACACACCTCCATTCTATGACTTCACACACCTCCATTCTGTGACTTCAACAACCAACATTCTATGACTTCAAACACCTCCATTCTATGACTTCACACATCTCCATTCTATGACTTCACACACCTCCTTTCTGAGTTGACACACCTCCATTCTGTTACTTCACACACCTCCAATCTGACTTCACTCACCTCCAATCTGTGACTTTACACACCTGCACTCTGTGACTACACACAAATCCATTCTGTGATTTCACACACCTCCATTCTATGACTTCACACACCTCCATTCTTTCACTTCACAAACTCCATTCTATGAATTCACACACCTCCATTGTGATTTCACACAACTCTATTCTGTGACTTCACACACCTGCCTTCTGTGACTTCACACACCTCCATTCTATGACTTCACACACCTCCATTCTATGACTTCACACACCTCCTTTCTGTAACTTCACACACTTCAAATATTTGACCTCACAAACCTCCATTCCATGACTTCACAGACCTCCATTCTATGACTTCACACATCTCTTTCTTTGACTTCACACACCTCCATTTTGACTTCACACACCTCCATTCTGTGACTTCACACACCTCCATTCTGTGACTTCACACACCTCAATTTTGACTTCACACACTTCCATTCTGTGACTTCACACACCTCCATTTTTTCACTTCCCACACCTCCATTCTTTGATTTCACACACGTCCAGTCCATGATTTCACACACCTCCATTCTATGAGTTCACAAACCTCCATTCTATGACTTCACACACTTCCATTATATAACTTCACAAACCTCGATTCTGTTACGTCACACACCTCCATTCTATGACTTCACACATCTACATTCTATGACTTTACGCACCTCAATTCTGTGACTTCACACAACACCATTCTGACTTCACGCACCTCCATTCTGTGACTTCACACACCTCGATTCTATGACTTCACACACCTCCATTTTGTGACTTCACACACCTCCATTCTATGACTTCACACACCTCAATTCTGTGACTTCACACATCTCCATTCTATGACTTCACACACCTCCATTCTGTGACTTCACTCACCTCCATTTTGTGTTCACACACTCCATTCTGTGACCTCACACACCTCCATTCTGTGACTTCACACACCTCGATTCTCTGACTTCACATACCTCCATTCCATGACTTCACAGACCTCCATTCTATGACTTCACACACCTCTTTCTTTGACTTTACACACCTCCATTTTGACTTCACACACCTCCATTCTGTGACTTCACAAACCTCCATTCCATGACTTCACAGACCTCCATTCTATGACTTCACACACCTCTTTCTTTGACTTCACACACCTCCATTTTGACTTCACACACCTCCATTCTGTGACTTCACACACCTCCATTCTGTGACTTCACACACCTCAATTTTGACTTCACACACTTCCATTCTGTGACTTCACACACCTCCATTTTTTCACTTCCCACACCTCCATTCTTTGATTTCACACACGTCCAGTCCATGATTTCACACACCTCCATTCTATGAGTTCACAAACCTCCATTCTATGACTTCACACACTTCCATTATATAACTTCACAAACCTCGATTCTGTTACGTCACACACCTCCATTCTATGACTTCACACATCTACATTCTATGACTTTACGCACCTCAATTCTGTGACTTCACACAACACCATTCTGACTTCACGCACCTCCATTCTGTGACTTCACACACCTCGATTCTATGACTTCAAACACCTCCATTTTGTGACTTCACACACCTCCATTCTATGACTTCACACACCTCAATTCTGTGACTTCACACATCTCCATTCTATGACTTCACACACCTCCATTCTGTGACTTCACTCACCTCCATTTTGTGTTCACACACTCCATTCTGTGACCTCACACACCTCCATTCTGTGACTTCACACACCTCGATTCTCTGACTTCACATACCTCCATTCCATGACTTCACAGACCTCCATTCTATGACTTCACACACCTCTTTCTTTGACTTTACACACCTCCATTTTGACTTCACACACCTCCATTCTGTGACTTCACACACCTCCATTCTGTGACTTCACACACCTCAATTTTGACTTCACACACTTCCATTTTGTGACTTGACACACCTCCATTTTTTCAATTCCCACACCTCCATTCTTTGATTTCACACACGTCTAGTCCACGATTTCACACACCTCCATTCTATGAGTTCACACACCTCCATTCTGATTTCACACACCTCAATCTGTGACTTCACAAACCTCCATTCTATGATTTCACACACCTCCACTCTATGACTTCACACACCTCCATTCTGTGACTTCACACACCTCAATTTTGACTTCACACACTTCCATTCTGTGACTTCACACACCTCCATTTTTTCATTTCCCACTCCTCCATTTTTGATTTCACACACGTCCAGTCCATGATTTTACACACCTCCATTCTATGAGTTCACACACCTCCACTCTATGACTTCACACACTTCCATTATATGACTTCACACACCTCGATTCTGTGACGTCACACACCTCCATTCTATGACTTCACACATCTCCATTCTATGACTTCACAAACCTCAATTCTGTGACTTCACACAACACCCTTCTGACTTCACGCACCTCCATTCTGTGACTTCACACACCTCGATTCTCTGACTTCACACACCTCCATTCTATGATTTCACACAGCTCCATTCTGTGACTTCACACATCTCCATTTTATGACTTCACACACCTGCATTCTATGACTTCACACACCTCCATCCATTGACTTCACACACCTCCATTCTATGATTTCACACACCTCAATTCTGTGACTTCACACATCTCCATTCTATGACTTCACACAACTCCATTCTGTGACTTCACATACCTCCAT
This sequence comes from Megascapheus bottae, assembly GCA_024803745.1. Lineage (NCBI taxonomy): Eukaryota > Metazoa > Chordata > Mammalia > Rodentia > Geomyidae > Megascapheus > Megascapheus bottae. The sequence continues at coordinate 248,168 of JANJXV010000487.1, read as the reverse complement.
TGTGTGTTCACACACCTCCATTCTGTGACCTCACACAGTCCATTCTGTGACTTCACACACCTCGATTCTCTGACTTCACATACCTCCATTCTATGATTTCACACAACTCCATTCTGTGCCTTCACACATCTCCATTCTCTGACTTCACACACCTCCATTTTATGACTTGCCACACCTCCATTCTGAGTTCACACACCTCCATTCTGTGACTTCACACACCTCAACTCTGTAACTTCACACACCTCCAATACATGACTTCACACACCTCCATTCTATGACTTCACACACCTCCATTCTATGACTTCACACACCTCCATTATGTGACTCAAACACCTCCATTCTATGACTTCACACACCTCCATTTTTTGACTTTACACACCTACATTCTATGGCTTTACACACCTCCATTCTATGACTTCACACACTTCCATTCTCTGAGTTCACACACCTGCATTGTGACTTCACACACTTCCATTCTATGACTTTACACAACTCCATTCTGACTTCACACACCTCCATTCTGACTTCACACACCTCAATCTGTGACTTCACAAACCTCCATTCTATGATTTCACACACCTCCACTCTATGACTTCACACACCTCCATTCTCTGACTTCACACACCTCCATTTTGACTTCACACACTGCCATTCTGTGACTTCACACACCTCCATTCTGTGACTTAACACACATCCATTGTTTGACTTCACACAGCTGCATTTTGACTTCACACACCTCCATTCTATGACTTCACACACCTTCATTCTTACTTCAGAAACATCCATTCTATGAATACACAAACCTACCTTCTGTGAATTCACACACCTCCATTCTGAGTTCACACACCTCCATTCTGTGACTTCACAAACCTCCATTCTGTGACTTCACACACCTCCATTCTATGATTTCACACACCTCCATCTGTTACTTCACACACCTCCATTCTGACTTCACACTCCTCCATTCTATTAGTTCACACACCTCCAATCTGTGACTTCACACACCTCCATTCTATGACTTCACACAACTGCATTCTATGACTTCACACACCTCCATTCTGTGACTTCACACACCTCCTTTCTGAGTTGACACACCTCCATTCTGTTACTTTACACCCCTCCAATCTGACGTCACACACCTCCATCTATGACTTCACACACTTCCATTCTATGACTTCACACACCTCCATTCTGTGACTTCACTCACATCCATTGTGAGTTCACACACCTCCATTCTGTGACTTCTCACACCTCCATTCTGTGACTTCACACACCTCGATTCTGTGACTTCACACACCTCCATTCTACGATTTCACACACCTCCATTCTGTGACTTCACACACCTCCATTCTGTGACTTCACACACCTCCATTCTGAGTTCACACATCTCCATTCTATGACTTCACACACCTCCATTATATGACTTCACACACCTCAATTTTGTGACTTCACACACCTCCATTCTATGACTTCACACACCTCCGTTCTATGACTTCACACACCTACATTGTGACTTCACACACCACCATTCTGTGATTTCACACACCTGCATTTGTGACTTCACAAACCACAATTTTGACTTCACACACGTCCATTCTTTGACTTCACACACCTCCATTCTCTGACTTCAAACACCTCCATTTTGACTTCACACACTTACATTCTGTGACTTCACACACCTCCATTCTGTGACTTCACACACCTCCATTGTTTTACTTCACACACCTGCATTTTGACTTCACACACCTCCATTCTATGACTTCACACACATTCATTCTTACTTCAGAAACATCCATTCTATGACTTCACAAACCTCCCTTCTGTGAATTCACACACCTCCATTCTGAGTTCACACACCTCCATTCTGTGACTTCACACACCTCCATTCTGTGACTTCACACACCTCCATTCTATGACTTCACACAACTCCATTCTGTCTTCACACACTTCCATATTGACTTCAAACACATCATTTCTATGACTTCTCACACCTCCATTCTATGATTTCACACACCTCCATTCTATGACTTCACACAACTCCATTCTATGACTTCAAACACCTCCTTTCGGAGTTGACACACCTCCATTCTGTTACATCACACACCTCCAATCTGACTTCACACACCTCCATTCTATGACTTCACACACCTCCATTCTGTGTCTTCAAAAACCAACATTCTATGACTTCAAACACCTCCATTCTATGATTTCACACACCTCCATTCTGAGACTTCAAACATCTCCACTCTGTGACTTTACACACCTCCACTCTGTGACTACACACAACTCCATTCTGTGATTTCACACACCTCCATTCTATGACTTCACACACCTCCATTGTTTGACTTCACACACCTGCATTTTGACTTCACACACCTCCATTCTATGACTTCACACACATTCATTCTTACTTCAGAAACATCCATTCTATGACTTCACAAACCTCCCTTCTGTGAATTCACACACCTCCATTCTGAGTTCACACACCTCCATTCTGTGACTTCACACACCTCCATTCTGTGACTTCACACACCTCCATTCTATGACTTCACACAACTCCATTCTGTCTTCACACACTTCCATATTGACTTCAAACACATCATTTCTATGACTTCTCACACCTCCATTCTATGATTTCACACACCTCCATTCTATGACTTCACACAACTCCATTCTATGACTTCAAACACCTCCTTTCGGAGTTGACACACCTCCATTCTGTTACATCACACACCTCCAATCTGACTTCACACACCTCCATTCTATGACTTCACACACCTCCATTCTGTGTCTTCAAAAACCAACATTCTATGACTTCAAACACCTCCATTCTATGATTTCACACACCTCCATTCTGAGACTTCAAACATCTCCACTCTGTGACTTTACACACCTCCACTCTGTGACTACACACAACTCCATTCTGTGATTTCACACACCTCCATTCTATGACTTCACACACCTCAGTTCTTTGACTTCACACACCTCCATTCTATGAATTCACACACCTCCATTGTGACTTCACACAACTCTATTCTGTGACTTCACACACCTGCCTTCTGTGTCTTCACACACCTCCATTCTATGACTTCACACACCTCCATTCTATGACTGCACACCTGCATTCTATGACTTCACACACCAACATTTATGACGTCACATACATCCATTCTGTGACTTCACACACCTCCATTCTGACATCACACACCTCCATTCTATGACTTCACAAACTCCATTCTATTACTTCACACACCTCCATTCTGTGTCTTCACTCACCTCCATTGTGAGTTCACACACCTCAATTCTGTGACTTCACACACCTCCATTCTGTGACTTCACACTCTTCGATTCTGTGACTTCACACACCTCCATTCTACGATTTCACACACCTCCATTCTGTGACTTCACACATCTCCATTCTATGACTTCACACACCTCCATTCTGTGACTTCACACACCTCCATTCTGAGTTCACACACCTCCATTCTGTGACTTCACACACCTACATTATATGACTTCTAACACCTCCATATTGTGACTTCACACACCTCCATTCTATGACTTCACACACCTCCATTCTATGACTTCACACACCTACATTGTGACTTCACACACCTACGTTCTATCAGTTCACACACCTGCATTGTGACTTCACACACCTCCATTCTGACTTCACACACCTCAATTCTGTGACTTCACACACTTCCATTCTATGATTTCCCACACCTCCATTCTTTGAATACACACACCTCCATTCTATGACTTCACATACCTCCTTTCTGAGTTGACACACCTACATCCTGTTACTTCACACACCTCCAATCTGACTTCACACACCTCCATTCTATGACTTCACACACCTCCATTCTGTGACTTCAACAACCAACATTCTATGACTTCAAACACCTCCATTCTATGACTTCACACATCTCCATTCTATGACTTCACACACCTCCTTTCTGAGTTGACACACCTCCATTCTGTTACTTCACACACCTCCAATCTGACTTCACTCACCTCCAATCTGTGACTTTACACACCTGCACTCTGTGACTACACACAAATCCATTCTGTGATTTCACACACCTCCATTCTATGACTTCACACACCTCCATTCTTTCACTTCACAAACTCCATTCTATGAATTCACACACCTCCATTGTGATTTCACACAACTCTATTCTGTGACTTCACACACCTGCCTTCTGTGACTTCACACACCTCCATTCTATGACTTCACACACCTCCATTCTATGACTTCACACACCTCCTTTCTGTAACTTCACACACTTCAAATATTTGACCTCACAAACCTCCATTCCATGACTTCACAGACCTCCATTCTATGACTTCACACATCTCTTTCTTTGACTTCACACACCTCCATTTTGACTTCACACACCTCCATTCTGTGACTTCACACACCTCCATTCTGTGACTTCACACACCTCAATTTTGACTTCACACATTTCCATTCTGTGACTTCACACACCTCCATTTTTTCACTTCCCACACCTCCATTCTTTGATTTCACACACGTCCAGTCCATGATTTCACACACCTCCATTCTATGAGTTCACAAACCTCCATTCTATGACTTCACACACTTCCATTATATAACTTCACAAACCTCGATTCTGTTACGTCACACACCTCCATTCTATGACTTCACACATCTACATTCTATGACTTTACGCACCTCAATTCTGTGACTTCACACAACACCATTCTGACTTCACGCACCTCCATTCTGTGACTTCACACACCTCGATTCTATGACTTCACACACCTCCATTTTGTGACTTCACACACCTCCATTCTATGACTTCACACACCTCAATTCTGTGACTTCACACATCTCCATTCTATGACTTCACACACCTCCATTCTGTGACTTCACTCACCTCCATTTTGTGTTCACACACTCCATTCTGTGACCTCACACACCTCCATTCTGTGACTTCACACACCTCGATTCTCTGACTTCACATACCTCCATTCCATGACTTCACAGACCTCCATTCTATGACTTCACACACCTCTTTCTTTGACTTTACACACCTCCATTTTGACTTCACACACCTCCATTCTGTGACTTCACAAACCTCCATTCCATGACTTCACAGACCTCCATTCTATGACTTCACACACCTCTTTCTTTGACTTCACACACCTCCATTTTGACTTCACACACCTCCATTCTGTGACTTCACACACCTCCATTCTGTGACTTCACACACCTCAATTTTGACTTCACACACCTCCATTCTGTGACTTCACACACCTCCATTTTTTCACTTCCCACACCTCCATTCTTTGATTTCACACACGTCCAGTCCATGATTTCACACACCTCCATTCTATGAGTTCACAAACCTCCATTCTATGACTTCACACACTTCCATTATATAACTTCACAAACCTCGATTCTGTTACGTCACACACCTCCATTCTATGACTTCACACATCTACATTCTATGACTTTACGCACCTCAATTCTGTGACTTCACACAACACCATTCTGACTTCACGCACCTCCATTCTGTGACTTCACACACCTCGATTCTATGACTTCAAACACCTCCATTTTGTGACTTCACACACCTCCATTCTATGACTTCACACACCTCAATTCTGTGACTTCACACATCTCCATTCTATGACTTCACACACCTCCATTCTGTGACTTCACTCACCTCCATTTTGTGTTCACACACTCCATTCTGTGACCTCACACACCTCCATTCTGTGACTTCACACACCTCGATTCTCTGACTTCACATACCTCCATTCCATGACTTCACAGACCTCCATTCTATGACTTCACACACCTCTTTCTTTGACTTTACACACCTCCATTTTGACTTCACACACCTCCATTCTGTGACTTCACACACCTCCATTCTGTGACTTCACACACCTCAATTTTGACTTCACACACTTCCATTTTGTGACTTGACACACCTCCATTTTTTCAATTCCCACACCTCCATTCTTTGATTTCACACACGTCTAGTCCACGATTTCACACACCTCCATTCTATGAGTTCACACACCTCCATTCTGATTTCACACACCTCAATCTGTGACTTCACAAACCTCCATTCTATGATTTCACACACCTCCACTCTATGACTTCACACACCTCCATTCTGTGACTTCACACACCTCAATTTTGACTTCACACACTTCCATTCTGTGACTTCACACACCTCCATTTTTTCATTTCCCACTCCTCCATTTTTGATTTCACACACGTCCAGTCCATGATTTTACACACCTCCATTCTATGAGTTCACACACCTCCACTCTATGACTTCACACACTTCCATTATATGACTTCACACACCTCGATTCTGTGACGTCACACACCTCCATTCTATGACTTCACACATCTCCATTCTATGACTTCACAAACCTCAATTCTGTGACTTCACACAACACCCTTCTGACTTCACGCACCTCCATTCTGTGACTTCACACACCTCGATTCTCTGACTTCACACACCTCCATTCTATGATTTCACACAGCTCCATTCTGTGACTTCACACATCTCCATTTTATGACTTCACACACCTGCATTCTATGACTTCACACACCTCCATCCATTGACTTCACACACCTCCATTCTATGATTTCACACACCTCAATTCTGTGACTTCACACATCTCCATTCTATGACTTCACACAACTCCATTCTGTGACTTCACATACCTCCATTGTGTGTTCACACACCTCCATTCTGTGACCTCACACAGTCCATTCTGTGACTTCACACACCTCGATTCTCTGACTTCACATACCTCCATTCTATGATTTCACACAACTCCATTCTGTGCCTTCACACATCTCCATTCTCTGACTTCACACACCTCCATTTTATGACTTGCCACACCTCCATTCTGAGTTCACACACCTCCATTCTGTGACTTCACACACCTCAACTCTGTAACTTCACACACCTCCAATACATGACTTCACACACCTCCATTCTATGACTTCACACACCTCCATTCTATGACTTCACACACCTCCATTATGTGACTCAAACACCTCCATTCTATGACTTCACACACCTCCATTTTTTGACTTTACACACCTACATTCTATGGCTTTACACACCTCCATTCTATGACTTCACACACTTCCATTCTCTGAGTTCACACACCTGCATTGTGACTTCACACACTTCCATTCTATGACTTTACACAACTCCATTCTGACTTCACACACCTCCATTCTGACTTCACACACCTCAATCTGTGACTTCACAAACCTCCATTCTATGATTTCACACACCTCCACTCTATGACTTCACACACCTCCATTCTCTGACTTCACACACCTCCATTTTGACTTCACACACTGCCATTCTGTGACTTCACACACCTCCATTCTGTGACTTAACACACATCCATTGTTTGACTTCACACAGCTGCATTTTGACTTCACACACCTCCATTCTATGACTTCACACACCTTCATTCTTACTTCAGAAACATCCATTCTATGAATACACAAACCTACCTTCTGTGAATTCACACACCTCCATTCTGAGTTCACACACCTCCATTCTGTGACTTCACAAACCTCCATTCTGTGACTTCACACACCTCCATTCTATGATTTCACACACCTCCATCTGTTACTTCACACACCTCCATTCTGACTTCACACTCCTCCATTCTATTAGTTCACACACCTCCAATCTGTGACTTCACACACCTCCATTCTATGACTTCACACAACTGCATTCTATGACTTCACACACCTCCATTCTGTGACTTCACACACCTCCTTTCTGAGTTGACACACCTCCATTCTGTTACTTTACACCCCTCCAATCTGACGTCACACACCTCCATCTATGACTTCACACACTTCCATTCTATGACTTCACACACCTCCATTCTGTGACTTCACTCACATCCATTGTGAGTTCACACACCTCCATTCTGTGACTTCTCACACCTCCATTCTGTGACTTCACACACCTCGATTCTGTGACTTCACACACCTCCATTCTACGATTTCACACACCTCCATTCTGTGACTTCACACACCTCCATTCTGTGACTTCACACACCTCCATTCTGAGTTCACACATCTCCATTCTATGACTTCACACACCTCCATTATATGACTTCACACACCTCAATTTTGTGACTTCACACACCTCCATTCTATGACTTCACACACCTCCGTTCTATGACTTCACACACCTACATTGTGACTTCACACACCTACATTCTATCAGTTCACACACCTGCATTGTGAGTTCACACACCTCAGTGCTGTCACTTCCCACACCTCCATTCTATGATTTCCCACACCTCCATTCTTTAACTTCACACACCTCCATTCTTTGACTTCACATACCTCCTTTCTGAGTTGACACACCTCCATACTGTGACTGCACATACCTCCAATCTGACTTCACACACCTCCATTCTATGACTTCACACACCTCCATTCTGTGACTTCACACACCTCCATTCTGTGACTACATAAACCACCATTCTATGACTTCACACATCTCCATTGGGACCTCACACACCTCCATTCTATGAGTTCACACAGCTCCATTCTGACTTCACACACCTCCATTCTATGACTTCGCACACCTCTATTCTGACTTCACACCCCTCCATTCTGTGACTTCACACACCTCCACTCTGTGACTTTACACACCTCCATTCTGTGACTTCACACACCTTCCTTCTGTGACTTCACACACCTCCATTCTATGAGTTCACACACCTCCATTCTAAGACTTCACACACCTCCATTCTATGACTTCACACACCAATATTCTTTGACTTCACACACCTCCATTCTGTGACTTCACACATCTCCATTCTGACTTCATACACATCCATTCTATGACTTCACAAATCTCCATTCTATGACTTCACAAACCTCCATTCCATGACTTCATACACCTCCATTCTATGACTTCACACACCTCCTTTCTTTGACTTCATACACCTCCATTTTGACTTCACACACCACAGTTCTGTGACTTCACACACCTCCATTTGTGGCTTCACACATCACAATTTTGACTTCACACACGTCCATTCTGTGACTTCACACACCTTCATTCTGTGATTTCACACACCTTAATTTTGACTTCACACACTTCCATTCTGTGACTTCACACACCTCCATTCTTGGATTTCACACACCTCCATTCTATGAGGTCACACATCTCTATTCTGTGAGTTCACACACCTCCATTTTGACTTCACACTCCTCCATTCTATGATTTCACACACCTTCATTCTTACTTCAGAAACATCCATTCTATGACTTCACACACATCCATTCTTCACAAACCTCCATTTTGTGACTTCGCACACCTCCATTCTGAATTCACACAGCTCCTTTCTATGACTTCACACACCTTCTTCTGTGACTTCACACACCTCTATTCTATGACTTCACACACCTCCACTGTGATTTCACACACCTCCATTCGATGTGTTCAGACACCTCCATTCTGTGACTTCACACACCTCCATTCTATGATTTCGCACACCTCCATTCCATGACTTCACACACCTCCATTCTATGACTTCACACACCTCCATTCTGAATTCCCACACCTATATTCTGTGACTTCACACACCTCAATTTCTGACTTCACACACCTCCATTCTATGACTTCCACACCTCCATTCTGTAACTTCACACACCACCATTCTATGACTTCACACACCTCCATTGTGACTTCACACACCTCCATTCTATGAGTTCACACACCTCCTTTCTGACTTCACACACCTCCATTCTATGACTTCACACACCTACATTCTGACTTCACACACCTCCATTATATGACTTAGCACATCTCAATTCTGACTTCACACACCTCCATTCTGTGACTTCACACACCTCCATGACATGACTTTACAAACCTCCACTCGATGACTTCACACACCTCTATTCTTTGACTTCACACACCTCCATTTTGACTTCACACACTTCCATTCTTTGACTTTACACACGTCCATTTGTGACTTCACACACCACCTTTTTGACTTCACACACCATCATTCTGTGACTTCACACACCTCCATTTTGGGACTTCACACACCTCCGTTTTGACTTCACACACATCCATTTTGTGACTTCACACACCTCCATTGTTTCACCTCACACACCTCTATTGTTTGACTTCACACACCTCCATTCTTTGACTTCACACACCTCCATTCCATGACTTCACAACCTCCATTCTATGAGTTCACACACATTCATTCTATGAGTTCACAAACTCCATTTTTACTTCCCACACCTCCATTCTATGACTTCACACACCTCCATTCTGTGACTTCAAAAACCCCCATTCTATGACTTCACACACCTCCATTGTGACATCACACACCTCCATTCTATGAGTTCACACACCTCCATTCTGACTTCACACACCTCCATTCTATGACTTCGCACACCTCTATTCTGACTTCACACACCTCTGTTCTATGACTTCACACACCTCCATTGTGACTTCACACAACTCGATTCTGTGACTTCACACACCTCCATTCTATACCTTCACACACCTCCATTCTATGACTGCCCAAGCTCCATTCTATGACTTCACACACTTCCAATCTATGACTTCACACACCTCCATTCTATGACTTCACACACCTCCATTCTATGACTTCACACACCTGCATTCTTAGTTCACACACCTCCATTCTATGACTTCATACACCTCCTATCTAGGACTTCACACACCAATATTCTATGACTTCACACAAATCAATTATGTGACTTCACACAAATCAATTATGTGACTTCACACATCTCCATTCTGACATCACAAACCTCCATTCTATTACTTCACACACCTCCATTCTATGACTTCAGACACTTCCAATCTATGACGTCACACACCTCCATTGTATGACTTCACACACCTGCATTCTGACTTCACACACCTCCATTCTATGACTTCATACACCTCCATTCTATGACTGCACACACCAACATTCTGTGACTTCACACACCTCCATTATGTGACTTCACACATCTCCATTCTGACTTCACACTCCTCCATTCTATGACTTCACACACCTCCATTCTATGACTTCACACACCTCCATTCTGTAACTTCACACCCTTCCAATGTTTGACTTCACAAACCTCCATTCCATGACTTCATACACCTCCATTTTGACTTCAAACACCTCCATTCTGTGACTTCAAACACCTCCTTACTGTGACTTCACACACCTCCATACTATGCCTTCCACACACCTTCAATCTATGACTTCACACACCTCCATTCTATGACTTCACACACCTCCATTCTATGACTTCACACACCAGCATTCTGACTTCACACACCTCCATTACATGACTTCACACAACTGTATTCTGTGACTTCACACACCTGCCTTCTGTGACTTCACACACCTCCATTCAATGACTTCACACACCTCCATTCTATGATTTCACACACCTCCTTTCTGAGTTGACACACCTCCATTCTGTTACTTCACACACCTCCAATCTGACTTCACACACCTCCATTCTTTCACTTCACACACCTCCATTCTATGAATTCACACAGCACGATTGTGATTTTACACAACTCTATTCTGTGACTTCACTCACCTGCCTTCTGTGACTTCACACACCTCCATTCTATGACTTCACACACCTCCATTCTATGACTTCACACACCTCCTTTCTGTAACTTCACACACTTCAAATATTTGACCTCACAAACCTCCATTCCATGACTTCTCAGACCTCCATTCTATGACTTCACATACCTCCTTCTTTGACTTCACACACCTCCATTTTGACTTCACACACCTCCATTCTGTGACTTCACACACCTCAATTTTGACTTCACACACTTCCATTCTGTGACTTCACACACCTCCATTCTGTGACTTCACACACCTCCATTTTTTCACTTCCCACACCTCCATTCTTTGATTTCACACACGTCCAATCCATGACTTCACACACCTCCATTCTATGAGTTCACACACCTCCATTCTATGACTTCACACACTTCCATTATATGACTTCACACACCTCGATTCTGTGACGTCACACACCTCCATTCTATGACTTCACACACCTCAATTCTCTGACTTCACACAACACCATTCTGACTTCACGCACCTCCATTCTGTGACTTCACACACCTCGATTCTCTGACTTCACACACCTCCATTCTATGATTTCACACAGCTCCATTCTGTGACTTCACACATCTCCATTTTATGACTTTACACACCTGCATTCTATGACTTCACACACCTCCATCCTTTGACTCCACACACCTCCATTCTAGGACTTCACACACCTCAATTTTGTGACTTCACACACCTCCATTCTATGACTTCACACACCTCCATTCTGTGACTTCACACATTTCCATTCTATGACTTCACACACCTCCATTTTGTGACTTCACTCACCTCCATTGTGTGTTCACACACCTCCATTCTGTGACCTCACAAACCTCCATTCTGTGACTTCACACACCTCGATTCTCTGGCTTCACACACCTCCATTCTATGATTTCACACACCTCCATTCTGTGCCTTCACCCATCTCCATTCTATGACTTCACACACCTCCATTCTGAGTTCACACACCTCCATTCTGTGACTTCACACACCTCCATTCTGTAACTTCACACACCTCCAATATATGACTTCACACACCTCCATTCTATGATTTCACACACCTCCATTCTATGACTTCACAAACCTCCATTCTGTGACTCAAACACCTCCATTCTATGACTTCACACACCTCCATTTTTTGACTTTACACACCTACATTCTATGACTTTACACACCTCCATTCTATGACTTCACACACCTCCATTCTCTGAGTTCACACACCTGCATTGTGACTTCACACACCTCCATTCCATGACTTTACACACCTCCATTCTGACTTCACACACCTCCATTCTGACTTCATACACGTCGATCTGTGACGTCACAAACCTCCATTCTATGATTTCACACACCTCCATTCTATGACTTCACACACCTCCATTCTATGACTTCATACACCTCCATAGTATGACTTCACACACCAACATTCTATGACTTCACACACCTCCATTCTGTGCCTTCAAACATCTCCATTCTGACTTGACACAACTCCATTCTATGACTTCACACACCTCCATTCTCTGACTTCACACACCTCCATTTTGACTTCACACACTTCCATTCTGTGACTTCACACACGTCCATTCTTTGACTTAACACACATCCATTGTTTGACTTCACACACCTGCATTTTGACTTCACACACCTCCATGCTATGACTTCACACACCTTCATTCTTACTTCAGAAACATCCATTCTATGACTTCACAAACCTCCCTTCTTTGAATTCACACATCTCCATTCTGACTTCACACACCTCCCTTCTGTGACTTCACACACCTCCATTCTGTGACGTCACACACCTCCATTCTATGATGTCACACACCTCCATCTGTGACTTCACACACCTCCATTCTATGACTTCACACTCCTCCATTGTATGAGTTCACACACCTCCATTGTGTGACTTCACACACCTCCATTCTATGACTTCACACACCTCCATTCTATGACTTCACACATCTCCATTCTGACTTCACACACTTCCATTTTGACTTCAAACACCTCATTTCTGTGGCTTCACACACCTCCATTTTATGATTTCACACACCTGCATTCTATGACTTCACACACCTCCTTTCGGAGTTGACACACCTCCATTCTGTTACTTCACACACCTGAGTTGGCACATAAGTCTTTTTCCTAGCACCACCTACGAGTGAATGTCAAATGACATTGATTGTTGTGGGATTGTGTGATTGAAGTGCCCCATTAAGGGCAGTGTTAGCACATCCATCTTGGATACCAGGAATGCTGAAATCTCAAAGCTAAGATTTCTGTTGGCTATAGAATTGCTGGTGTGTCCGTTATTCACTAAAAGTTCAGGTGCAAAGATTCTGAAGCTTGATGCCATGTGTTTATTCCATTTAGTAAAATTATTTTAATGCACTGTATAAGTTAAAACATTTGATAAGAGTCAGGGGTAGTGAAAATATTGTTCTTGAATTCAGGTGTCTGGCAGGGTAATGGGGGGGTGTTGGTGGCTGGGACTATGAAGCTGGAGCTGCTATCAAACCATGGATCATGTTCCTCTTTGTCTGGGAGAAATGACTCCAAAGATGAAATTTGAATGGTGAGGAAAAGATGATGATGTACTCAGGAAATTTCTCCTAAACAAATGCTCATGTGGAAGTGGGATGGGGGCTGGGCATATCTGAGGCAGAGCTTAAGGGGGCTTCTCATGGCGTTGAGAACGTTCCTTGCGACTTCAGGCATGCAGCAGGCTGTTTTAAATGGCCATTGTGAGATGGATGGAATAAGACTGGAGACAAGATGAATGCTGGAATCCTGCAATGCTCTTGCATGAGTGGCTGGTGGCTCACCTGAAAGAACTAATTATGTCTAAAAAAGAAATCAGGAATTTGTTTTGATTAGATAATACCTGTAATCCGAGGCATATTCAGGATCCTTATCTTAGTATTGTGGTTTAAAACCAACCCAGCAAAGGGAAAAATGCATGAGACTCTTACTCCCAGTTTAGAGCAAGAACAAAGATTGAAGTACAGCTGTGGCTTAAGAGCTAGAGTGCTACCTTGAGCAAAGAAAAGCTAAGAAAAAGCTCCAGGTCTTGGGTTCAAGGCCAGGAATGAAAGAAGGAAGGTAAAAAAGGGAAGTATGTGAGGAAGGGAAATATATAAATGAAAGAGACAAGGAACTAGAAATTTAAAACTAGAGAGTATTTAAAAGTCATCAGTCCTTCTAAGAAAAGTGTTGGAGTATGGGATCTATATGTGGTGAACTGGAAGCCCAGCAGTGACTTGTTAACCAAAGAGTCACCATGATGAGCAAAGGATAGAAATCTCATGAGCCTCTTAGCGGATGGAGTCACAGAAGAGAACCTCTGCTCCCATCACATAGTTAGAAGTATATAGAGATGGGGAAGTTGGCATCACCTTGATGTCATTGTGTCCATGGAGACTGGAATCCATGGCCCTGTGAAAGCACTATGTTCTGGTTACTGAGCTGGGAGGCTGAGGAGAGACAAGTCCTGGCCATGAAGAAATCTGGGTGGCAGCAGAGCAATTCTGCTGCAGTGTGTGCCTGCTTGGCTGTTCTTATTCTGTGGTGGATCAGGCCGGAGTGGTTGATAGTAACTGTTTTGTGGTCACAAGCCCTTCACCAAGAGCTTCCTCTGGGATCCTCATAAGCTACAGGGTGGCTGGTGGTGGGATGTGTGTGGGGTGGAAGTGACAGAGGGATGGACGCATGGCAAGGTGGGTGAAGAGATGAGAGGAATGATGAGAGCCCAGTTCATTGGTTTCCAAGGTTAATGGGTGGGAGGTAGAGAGGCATGAGGGAGGAATGATGGAGGCAGGGGAAGGTGGTGACAGAGTGAGGCCATCTGTAGTGCCAGCCTGGCCATCATCTGAAGCCCCTAGGCAGCTTCCTGATCCCTCACTTTGTCCTGCTCCTTGTGGAGGGAATGTCACGTGTACCCAGAGCTAGGGGTGGGGCAATGGTAGTAGCACCTGGAGAACCATTGGTCTCTACCTGGGTGAGGGGTGGTTATGGCTCCCATGCTGGGTGGCCTGATAGCTATGGAACAGATCTCTCCTTAGCTACCACAGTCAGTGGCTGCTCTCCATCTAGGGTTAGGGCACCTGCTCAGCCATCAGGACACCCCATGCCAGGACAGAGGCCTACAATTCAGATGGCAGCACAGGGGTGACGATGATCTCACCGTAGCCCTAGTTACATGGCTGTCCCTGCATACAGGACAGGATGAGCTGGGGGAAGATGTTCTCTGTGTTTTTCCACAGCCTATCCCGGCCTCTTCTTGTGTCTGATTAGACCAAGAGAGTACCAGGTTCCCTCTCATAGTCCTGCTTCTTTTTCTTTTACAGTCATGAGGCTTGAATTCAGGTCCTGGGTACTGTCCCTGAGCTCTTTTGCTCAAGGTTGATGCTCTACCATTTGAACCATAGTGCCATTTCCAGCTTTTCCTTTTCATGTGGATCTCTGATATGTCCAGTGCTGTGCCTGCAGGGAGGCACTCACCCCACAGACAGAGCCACCTCTGCCGTGACTGTGACTGCCCACAACCCTCACACCCACACCTTGCACAGCCCTCGACTCCAGTTTTAGCTCCTCTTGGACTGGGTGTCCAGCCTACCCCTACCTACACTCACAAAGGGTCTACAATTGTCTTCAAAGGGTCCTTTCTTCTGCCAGCCAGAGTACAGACTGTGCACATCTTGACGATCACAGAGCTCAAAGCCAAAGTCTCAGATGCAGAAGGGGGTGACCCAGTAGCTGCACAGGGCCCATGGATCATCCTGTGCATCCCCCAGCTTGTGACTTCCCCCACCCCCTTGGCAGGGAAGCTCCATGCCCACATCCTGATCCCTGGTCCCCTCCAATTCCATTCTCCCTTGGATTTTGCAGACTGTCTACCATCAGGATCTAAAATTCTATTCATCACTTTATGTCCTTATCACTGACTTGCTACTTTGGCAGGATCTCCCCGTGCCTGGAGAGTGGGCATGTCATGTACTCTCTGTGGAGAAGTTGCCCCAGGAAAAGAAATATGCACTTCATGTGAGTGTAGGACAGGGCAGGGAGGCTCCCTAGGATCAGAAGCCACAGGAGGGGTGCAGATGGGGGAATTCTAGGGGCCCCAGGGGACAGTGGGAGTTAGGGCACAGTTGGTTCCTTCTGCAGGGTTGACACCGCTTCCCAAACCCAACAGAATGAGGTTCACATTACAGATGTCAGAGACAGTGCAGATTGCCAATGGGCGCAGGGGTCACTGTCACCCCCAGATGCTGGCTGCATGCTGGGATGCACGCAGAGATGTTTTCAAGATCAGATAATGAGGATGTTGCAGGGTGTAACCATTCTTTTCAGATGGCTCTCTAGCTCTCTTGAGCTTCATCTCTATCTTTGGCTTTTTCTTGGCAGTTAACTGGAAATGAGAGTTTCATGGACTTTCCTTTCTTGTCTGGCTTCAAACAGAAGCTATGCACAGTTTTCAAACCATACCCTACTGAAGAAGGGAAGCTTGATCTGGTGCTTAACTGGGTTGCACTTTGGCTCCGTTTGCTATGCCTCACGGGAGGGGCCTCATCATTTGTACACTAAGATCTCATGACCTTCAAAGCCAAATGCTACCTGAAAGTTCAGGGTCCCAGCCTATGTGTTGGGCCGGGGTGAATACATTCTCTGTTATGCTGGGTCATCAACCCATGTTTTAAGCTGGAAGTAGGCAGTGCCACATTTGATAAGAATATCTGCCAGAGATTGTCACCTCATGAAAGCAGATTCTAAATTTGTATTCCATTTCCTGTGTTGGAGAAATCCCCTCCAACTTAGACAGGCTCACATCCACCTGCAGGTCACACTCCGAATGCACCCTTGAGTGTCCTCATGGTATTGGGATCTAATTTTGTAGGGAATGCTGGTTTAGTCCATGAATTAGCTGGACAACTGATGACAAACGTGTTGTGGATCAATATGAGAACAATTTAAGAAGCCCGGGAGGAGCATCAACATGACCCTCTGCGGTGCTATAAATCTGAAAGGATGTTCCAGACTGAGAAACAATCACATGGCTTTTTGTTTGGCATCCAGACAAGTGAGTGCATGTCTTAGCTGTCAGCCAATACAGAGGAGGACATGAATAAGTGTTTGGAAAGCATCTGTCAGACCCCTGTGTGGGGGCAGGTGGAGAGAACATAGGAAGGTAGATACCATGGATATGGTGGGGCCAAAAAAATGGGTAAAAGAGGCAAAGGAACCAGGTACTGGTAGCTCAAGACTGTCATCCTAGCTACTCAGGAGTTTGAGATCTGAGGGTCACAATTCAAAGCCAGCCCAGGACAGAAACTCCATGAGACTCTTATCTGCAATAAACTACTGAATGCAAGAAGCTCAAGCTCAGTGACAGCATCCAGGCCTAGCGTTCAAAACCCAGGACTGGCAGAAAAAAGTATCAAAGGACAAGAAGCTGGCCAAAAGTTAGAGGGACTCTATCTTGACAAACAATACAATGGTAAGTTGCACTCAGAAGACTTGCACAAAATCTGGAAATGCCTGAGACCTATCTATGTATGTTTCCTGTTTGTCTAAATACATATGTTTATGCATTTATATATTAGTGTAGAGAGACAGATCAATACATATGAATATACATATATACATAGCCAGACACTTATGGGTGGGTGGTATACTGTGTGAGAGTTTGTGTTTGTGTTTTGTGGATGGCTATCTCTGTTTAAGAAAGATAGAAAATACGTAAATATCTTTAAAAAACTTGATAAAATATAGAGAGACATAAGCTCTTGAGGGAATCTGAAATGACAAGATTATTAAGAGGCAGGTTTATCCTTATGGATTCCTCAGCAAGTTTTAATTTTTTTTCATTATTTTCTTTCTTTTTTTGAACCAGTGCTAAGGATTTCTCTCAGGGACCAGGTGCTGCCAATTACTAATTTTCTCATGGCTGCTACAAGAGGAACTGAGCCACAGTTCCACTTTTGCCTTATTTATTCGTGCTTAACTGAAGATAAAGATTTCTATCAGTGACTTTCTTTCAGGGGCTGGATTCTAACGAGGATCCCCAGACCTCAGCCTTCTCTATAGCTACAATTAACAATATGAGAACCCAGCACTGGGTTCCAATGCACAGGGCAAGAAATTGAGTGAATCTCTCAACTCCAATTAGCTATCATAAGCTAGAAGTGAAAGACCAATACCTTTGCGGAAAAGATGCTGAGGGTTATCACACAGGCCCTATGAGTAAGCCCTAAACCCTGTACACATGTGTGCATGCACACATTGGCAGATACACACACACATGCATACACACAATATCTCAGGCAATATTGTATTTTGAATTACTATCCAAAGATTGGACAACAGGATAGCAAGTAATAAAATCTGTTTTTCTTGTCTACATTGAGGGAAAGGGATAAGTCACAAGATGCAGAAGCGAAGAATTCAGAGGCAAATGCTGTGAGTGAATAACTTGTTAAAATCACATTTCTTTTCTTTTGTTTTTTCTGCCATTCCTGGGGCTTGAACTCAGGGCCTGAGCACTGCTCTTGGCTTTTCCCAAGTCTAGCCCTCTGCCACTTGAGCCACATTGCCATATGGATTTTTATATCTGTGTGATATTAAGGACTCAAACCTAGATCTTCATGGATGCTAGGCAAGCACTCTACCAGTGGGCCAAACTCTAAACCCCGATAAAGTATTTATAAATAGTCATCATCATCATATCAAAATATCCTTTCTCCTACAAAGAATGAACACATATCTATGTCTCTAAGACTTTTTTTATGTCACCAATGCTTCTGTGATTTTCCCACTTGCATTTTTACAGATGACAGCACAGATATTCATCAGGAAGAAAAATAGATTAGGATACAGTAACCTAACAACGTCCTAGTAGATTGAGGTGAAAAATATGTGCAAGATGGCCTGGGTGTTTCATCTATTTGTAGGGTGCTGGGCTACCACACAAAAAGACTCCGGTTTGATTCTGCAGTACCATATACATAGAAAACGCTGGAAGTGCTGCTGTGGCTTGGTGGGACAGCTATAGCCTAAAGAAAGCCTAAGAACAATGGTCAGGCTCTGAGGTCAAGTCCCAGGACTAGCATAAAAAAGGTGCAAGAGGCAAAATGCAAGCTGAGAAGGCACTGTGAAGCAAAATGTCTTCTGAAGGGTAAGGGGAATAGTGACAGGTAAGTTTGGATCTTACCTAAGAAAGGCTCCTTGAGCCTGAGACCAGGCTAGCACTTACGCCTAGTTAATGACTTGGGATTTGAACAAAAAGGTGTGCTGTTTACTACATCCATATGTGAGGTGGGAAGGGAGATTCAGCCTCCACTATGTCTTTGGGGAGGTCTTCTGTGAGCAAGGAGCTTTGGTCATTGGGCCTTGAAAGGTGACCCTACCTCCCTCACAATGGAACAGAATATGGAACCCTGGTAACCAAGCCACAGTATGTGACAACCAGCTCAAGCCAGCTCCCTTGGCCTGTGGCTCAGGAACCAGAAAGATGTTGCTGTGCTGTTGCCAAAGGTCAGGAGGCTCGGATCTCAGGCATGAGAGATATGGATGTCTCACTTGAAGAAGTAGATGCTGGATCAGTGCCAAGCCAAAATTCCAGTATATCAGGCATTTCTCTAGGAAGAAAGCCAAGAAACTCCAGGGCAACTCAGATGAGGTATATTGAGAGGAAACCTATTTGAACCCATCATCCTGCCAACACACTACAACCTTCTTATGTGCTTTCAAGTGACTCTACTGAGATTAGAGTGTGTCATTTCCAATCTACTCTATTCCAATTCCTCAGTGTGAAGTGTGGTCCCATTCCTACGTTTGAAATATCCACTGTTTTGCCAACATAGTGTGATGGTAAGTCAGCTCAGACTCCGAATGAGCCTTGTAACCTATGGATCCTGGAGGAAGGCCTGTTGGAGATGCTGCTGACAAAGCTGATCCCTGCCTACCAGAAAGGTGATCTCATATGTGGGAAACTTCCTGCACAATTTCAAATAGTGGAGGACAATGTAGTAGTTGCTGGAAATTCTCTTGAAAAAGTGAGTGTTCCCCCTCCAAACCCAGGTTTGCTCACCCCTCCTGGCCAAGTCTTGGAATACTTGGCTCCTCTCTGAGCCTGTTTGTTTCACTGGGGTGTTCACAGGGGAGCTAAGCATGATACAAGTGCCCAAGCTACTTCATTAAGACTGGGACACCATGCCATTTCATTTCCCTCACAAGCTACTGGAGTCTCAACAGTGTGCTTACTGAGAAGTTGGATTTCAGGCATGAGTAAGTGGCTCCCAACTGCAGCCCTCACCTAGGTGACATCCTAGGAAATCCCATTTCCCAGTAAGAAATGAGGTGTCAGTACTAATGGCGGAGGCCTGTGAAATACTGGAGTCAGAGGAAAAGCTGGGGGCTGAATCACTTTTGAGCCATCAGGGAGGGATTGTGATAGCTTTGCCTGTTAGAACCTGAAAGCATTTACATTTTGGTGTGTGGTCCCGTGCTGCCACTTGAACCTGAACCCAGGTCTAAATGCCATCCCTTTGGTGTTCAAAAATTAGCACTGTACCATTTGAGTCATAGGTCAAGTTCTGGATCTTTGCTGCCTAATTGAAGACAAGTGCCTTTAGACTTTTACTGACTAGACTGGCTTTCCACTGTGATCTTCAGAGCTCAGCCTGCTGGGTGGCTAAGATTAGAGGAATGAGCATTTAGTTCTTTATGTAGAGCATTCACTTATTGATTTATTTAGAGCATTTACTTAGTTAATTTAAGGTGCGTTTACTTTGGACAGATGCATAGAGGCCTCTCTCAGAAGCTTCTGGAAGTGGGGTGTAAAAGTCATCCTGTTCTCGAGTGTCTCTTACCCCCCTCCCAGCACATAAGTGCACATCTCTGCAGGACAGCCACAGCATTAGAGTCCTGCAAGAAAGGGGCTTTTGTAGAAGGCTCAGGATGGAGAGATAAGGCTCTCACTTTCCTTGTACCGAATGTGCCCACAGCATCATGTGTCCCATCTATACAATGTGAATGGACTTCTACCCCAGTGATTTCTATGAGTTCAAGAACTGCCACAGCCTGACACAACTCAAGCTCTATATGAGGCTCCACATGTCGGCTTTGGACCTGCTCTTCTAAACACATACTTTTTGACCAGCTGGAGGAATGTGCAACCAGTAAGACCAAGAAAAAGTAGAAGTCCTGGTGTGGGTGCCTCAGAGCCTGTGAGTAGGAAGCTCATGTGGTCTAGATATTGGCTGGCCATTACTTCTACAGAGCTTGGCAAAATGCCCTTTATGGGTGGTGTCAGCCAGGTAATGTCTATCCTCTGAATGGACTCGGGAATAAGCACTCATTAGAAAGACCCTACACCTCCTCAGTGTTCAGTCCAAACTCCAGTTCTACAGGTTCCTCCATTAGATCCTCATGGAAGTTGAGTGACACTTCAACTTGCAGAGTCCACTCTGTCCACTCTGTACCTATTTCCATTCTTAGGTTTGGGTCATCATGGAAGAGCTTATCCTGAACTCCGGATGAAAAACCCACCAATGGAGCTGGTGATTGATGGAGAATGAGAATCATCACTGCACTCCAGAAAGCATGGGCCTTCTGTAGAAATTACCAAACAGGTTTAGAGTCCTGTGGATATACCTTTTGCTCTGAATCCCATGTGTGACACAGTTGAACCTGCAGATACTATGGAGGAAGAAAAAGAGCAGCCAGATTTCCTTCCGTTTCCTTTCACACTCCACCCAGAGTCAGTCCATCTGAGTCAGAGTAACACTCCACTTATTGTGCAAGCTGAAGGGGCACACGCTGGGCTCATGGAAAATGTCCCCATGGGAAGCAGCAAGTGTACTCTCAATACTGGATTCATTGGAGGAAAATGAATCCATCCTCACAGAATATCCAGAACCATCCATCTCGCTAAAAGAGACTCAATCTCCATTCGAGAAAGCAGAATCCATCCCCCTCTTAACTCAGGAAGGACATTCTTTTTCTCATGAGGAAGGAGACACTTCTGAGGACTCTGAAGTAGAATTACTGTCTGAAGGCAACTTGGAGGCCAGTCTGGATTTAGAGCTTCCCTGTCCCCTTCCTAAAAAGACATCTCTTTATCTTGCTCTCATGATTCTTGTCAAGTATTCATTGTATTTACTTTGCTAACTATTAAACTCTCATTGTTAATATTATGGTGTGCAGTTCTTCAGTGCTTATTATACTGTGTTTTATTTTCCACTTATAATGTGAGACCTCAGACACATAGGTCCTGGGTGGGCCAAAAACCAGACAGGTCTGGTCCCATAAAAGACAACCTTACTGGATATACAGGGAACTATGAAATGCATGGAATCACCAGGAATCCAGGCCAGGCCTCCATGGAAAGACAAGTCAGCTACCAAAGCTTAAGGACAGAGCAGATGCCTGGAAATGTGTTTTGTCAATCGGGAGAAGTGCCAGAGTAACTGTAATATTATGTGGGACTCTGTTCTGTGAGTTCAAGTCTGTTTATATATCCATTGTGATTTGTACAAATATTTAAGAAAATTAAAACTCCACAATAGCATCAAAAATCTACTTTGGCTTTGAATGTGGCCTAGTTGTAGAGTGCTCGCCTACTATACAAGAAGACCTTGATTCAATTCCTCGACACTGTATACACAGAAAAAGCAGATTGGGCACTGTGGCTCAGGTGTCAGAGTGCCACCCTTGAACAAATGTGGCCAAGGACAGTTCCTGGTCCCTCAGTTCAAGCCCCAGGACTAGCGAAACAAGAAATCATACCATTTTCCACACATTTGGAAATAAATCTGTTTTATCTAACCCTACTTCTTTTTTGCCAGTCCAGGGTGTGTTCCACCAAGCCAAACTACTGGCCCCCAACCTTACTATTTTTAATCATTTAATTTTTTTACATAATCATATTTCATGCTGTCTGTATTAATACCATAAACAGTACGCTTAGTGTAATAATGTTAAAGGTAAAACATAAGAAATTAATAACTAAAATTCCTTTTTTATTATTTTTATAGCATTACTACAATTTTATGAGAAAAATTACCTAGAATGTTTATTTTAGAGTTCAAGTAATCCATTTTGATAAATATATCATCCTACATCATTTATTTGAACACATTTTAAACTATTTTTTTCAGGAATGAAAATACATATATATTTGTTATAATTGAAATTTATGACTTGGGGGGAAGGGAAAGAGAAAACGGGGAAGGGGGTAACAGTGTTTACAAGAAATGTACTCATTACATATGTAAGAGCAATCTCTTTGTATATCAGCTTGACAACAAATTTTTTGAAAAGTACAATAAGTTTATATGTCTACTTTAGGCAGAATTTTTTTTGCCAGTACTGGGCTTAGACTCAGGACCTGAGCACGATCCTTGTTTTTGTTTTTGTTTATTCTTAAGGCGCAAGTTCTATCACATGTACCACAGCACCACTTTTATTTTTTTTATCTATGTTGTGCTGAGGAATTGAACTTGGGTCTTCATTCATGCTCAGCAAGAACTCTTCCACTAGGCTTAACTTATGGCCCCAGTGGGAAGGAAGTTTTCCATAAAATATGTAGGAAATATGTACACTAAGGAAAAGCCATCAAAAATAGAAGAAAAATTATATACTTAGATAACGACATGCCAGTATTATGGCAGATCTCTGTAATTCTAGCTTCAAGAGTGGCCTATTTGGACCGGGAGTTGGCTGGCTGAAGTAAAGTGCTATCCTTGAGCAAGCCCTAGGACAGTGCTCTGGCCATGAGTTGAAGCCATAGGAAATGCAAAAAATAATAATTTAATGCCCGTGACTGGTGGCTCACCCTGGTAATCCTAGCTACCCTGGAGGATCGAGGTTCAAAGATGGCCCAGGCATAAAAATCTGTGAGAATCTTATTTCCAAATAATCCAGAAAATTCAAAATGACAATGTGCCTCAAGTGGTAGAGCTCTTGCCTTGAGCTGAAGAGCTTAAGGTAAACATCCAGGCCCAGAGTTCAAGCCCCATGAGTGAAAAAAAGAAAAAGAAAGCCCTTATCTAAGGCTGGAGTGCACACTAGTGGTAGTTTGCTTGCCTAGTATGCACAAAGCCCTGTGTTCAATTACTCTATTCCACTTACACCAAAAAAAAAGCTGGAAATGATCTCAGAAGCTTGGGTTCTGAGGATCACAGTTCAAGCCAGGCCAGACACTAAAGTCCATGAAACTGTTACTTCCACTTGAGCACCAGAAAACCAGAAGTGACATTGTGGCTCAAGGTGTTTAAGGTTGTAGCCTTGAGCTGAAGAGCCCAGGGACAATGCCCAGGTGCACAATTAAAGTCTTACAACCAAAAGAGAGAGAGAGAGAGAGAGAGAGAGAGAGAGAGAGACAGAGAGAGAGACAGAGACAGAGACAGAGACAGAGAGAGAGGCAGAGAGAAAGGCAGAGAGAGAGAGAGACAGGCAGACAGACAGAGACAGACAGAGACAGAGAGACAGAGACAGAGACATCAAACAGTCAGGCACTGCTGGCTGAAGCGTGTAATTCTACCTACTATGGAGGCTGAGATCGGAGGATCTTGGTTCAAAGCCCAAAGCCAGCCTGGACACATGTTTGTGAGACTTACATCACCAATTAACTACCAGAAACCAAAAATGGAGCTGTAGAGGAAGAGTGCTAGCCTTGAGCGGAAGAGGTCAGGGACAGTCCAGGCCCAAAGTCCAAGCACCATGACGAATCAATAATAAAAAAAGAAGATAGCTAATAGTAATGATGAATAATTTTGGGCTGGGAGTTTGGCCTAGTGGTAGAGTGCTTGCCTAGCATGCACGAAGACCTGGGTTCAATTCCTCAATACCACATACATAGAAAAATGCTGGAAGTGATGCTGAGGCTGAAGTGGTAGAGCCCTAGCCTTGAGAAAATATAAGGACAGTGCTCAGTCCCTGAGTTCAAGCCCAGGACTGGCCAAATCAAAAGTAGTAGAGCACTGGCATTGAACTGAAGATCTGAGGAACAGCCCAGGCACAGAGTTCAAGCACCGCAAACAACAACAACAAAATCTATGAAATGGCAGTGGTGGTTTTAAGCTAAGCAAAAATAGAGTAGAAACTGGTAAAATACATATTTGTGTGTAAGCAAAATAGCCAGACTTATGCATTAGAACAGGATAGCAACTTGAAAAAAAATTTTGTTTTCCATCTCACTAGGTCCTGTCTCTTAATTTATTCAAGTAAGTAAAATGCTGGGTTTTATAATCATTGCTCTGAATATTAGAAAATCATAATATCTCTCATTAACCAACAAAGACCAGGAAATGGGGCTTCGTTCAAATGGCAGAGTATCAGGCAAGAGAAGAAAAAATTGAAGTGCTCTGCCTATTGAGACACAGCGCCACTTCTAGCTTTTTTTTCTGAGTATGCGGTACCGGTGAATAGAACCTAGGTCTTCATGCATTCTAGGTGAGCACTCTACCATTAGGCTACATTCCCAGGCAGTGAGATTCCTCTTACAGTCATTGTATGTTCACAGAGTTTGATCTCACACACTGTAGGGCCCTGGTTGGCTTTGACCTGTGATCCTAAGCCCTGAGCATCCTAAGTAGCTGAAATTAAGTTGTGAGCCAGCATGATGGCTTCCATTCTTTTTTCTACAAAAATATATGTAGTTATCTAAAATATATCTATAGCTGAAAAAAATGAATCTCTCCCAAACAAATCTTCAAAGAAACAACCATCCTATTAAAAGGTGGACTAAAGACTTAAAAGAGTATTCTCTGAAGAAAAAATTAAAATGGGCTTTAGACACATGAAGAAATGCTCCATATCTCTAGCAATAACGGAAATGAAAATCAAAACAACTTTGAGATTCCTCCTGACTCCAGTCAGAATGGCCATTATCAAAAAATCTAATAAGAGATACTGGTGGGGAAGTGACCAGGGGGATCACACCTACACTGTTGGTGTGAGTGTAAACTCGTTCAACCACTAGGGAAAGCAGTGTGGTGGTTCCTCAAAAGACTGAACATAGAGCTCCCCTATGATCCAGCAAATCCACTACTTGGCATCTACCCAATTGTCCAGAAAAAAGGACATACTAAAGCCACTAGCACAATGATGCTCATTGCAGCACTATTTACCATAGCAAAGCTATGAAACCAACCCAGATGCCACTCAGTAGATGACTGAATCAAGAAGATGTGGTACTTATACACAATGGAATGCTATGCTGCCATCAGAAGGAAAGACATCGCCCATTTGTTAGGAAATGGAAAGACTTGGAAAAATTCATATTAAGTGAAGCAAGCCAGACCCAAACAAACATAAGCTCAATGGTTTCCCTCATTTGTAACAATTAGTTCACATCTAGGACTCTCTTAGCAGAGGATTACAATAACTCAAAAACCTAGGTATATAAGGTCATATAGGATGAGACTAAATGAAAGGATCTCTAGGATATGGGAACAAGAGCTATATCTTGTGTCATCGTTGCTCTTAATCTTGTGTGATTTTTGTCCTTAAACTACTATGTTATTTCTCATCTCTTATTTTGCCCTTTGGTTAATGTCAGATTGTTACTGTATCTGATTTTTTCCCTGGCATATTGTATATATGTTTATTTGTTTATGTCAAATAGGAAAGGGAAGGGGGGAAACAAGATGATTGGGAAGGGGAGGGGAGAGGGAACTGGGGACAAAAACATGTGGAATGGAATAAATGTGTGAGAAGTAATGCAGTCCACTACCTGTAAATGTAATCGTAACCCCTCTATACATTACCCTGAAAATAAAAAAGAGACTATAAAAATATCTGTAGAAAATGAGGCTGGATGATGGAAACAACCAGATGCACTACTACAAAAAATGTGATACACGCACACACACACACACACACACACACACACACACACACACACACACACAATGGAATGATACATAGCCAACCGACAAGAAAAAATAATGGCATTCTCGGGGAAGTGGATGAAAAGGAAAAAAATCATATTAAGTGAAGTAAGCCAAACTCAAAGGAACATAGGCCCAAGAGTCTCCCTCATTTGTCAAATTCAGTAGAAACCTTGGGCTCTGCTACCAGAGATTTATAATAGAACAAAATCTAGAGAAATCGTGACAAATAGTATGACACTAAATGTAAGGACCTCCAAGATAAAGAAACAAAACTCATATAATGTGTGATTGTTGTCCTTAATGAACTATGTGATCTCTTATCTCTTTTGCTATCCCTTGGTTATATCATATTGTTACAATATTTCACCTTGTTTTCTGATATATTTCATATGTGCCTAATTGGTTATTTGAAATTGGATACGGAAGGGGGGAAATGAACAATAGTGGGGGTAGGGGAAGGGAAATGGGGACCATATCATTGCATGGGGTATCAAAGTTTGAGAAGTAATGCACTTTCTATCTGGTGAATATAATGTAACCCTTCTATAAATTACAATAAAAATAAATACATAAAAAGAAGATCTGCACAGAAAAAAATAATAATGGCATTTTTGGGGTAGTGGATGAAATTAGAGTGAATCCTGTTGAGTGAGATAAGTCAAGACCAAGGAACAAAAGGTACATGGTATCCTTAATATATGGATATTAGTTTCAAACAGTAGTAGAGCGATGATTGAATAGTTGATACCCAAAGTTCTGGACATAATTTTGGAGATATAAACATAACTACATGGACATAAAAATCTAGGATAGACTATACACTCTATAGACATGTGTTTTATTATAGATTAATCTGTATCTATGACATACAAAGACTCAGCTTAATTTTTACTATATTCTAAAATCTATGTGCCAGTGATTGTATAGCGATTCCCTTCTTGAATACTTGTTGGTTAAACGTGACATCTGAAATATGATGTAAAATTCAATGTTAATAATTTTTTTTAAAAAAAGGGGCTAGAGGTAAATACCACTAATGTACTTGCTCTAAGTGGTACAGAAATTTTCTTAATGAATCAAGGGGTTTTATTACATCTTTATGCAATTATTTTAGTTCTGAGTGTTCTACACTCAATGATACTTCTGGAAAGATGATATAGCTGACTGTGTAGATGGTATGAAGACATACTGGCCTAAACGTAGAATAAAGCATTGGTAAGTGGCTGTTAGGTGTCCAAATTCTACTGGAATATGTGGAATGAATTTATTAAGCACAATGCAGGCTCTTAGTCAGATCAGGATCAAGATTATGTGGTTCCATCAGATGAATGAGGAGAGATCAGAAAAATCTACTAAGATATCCAGATATACTTTTGAAACTAAGGTATCTGGACTCCTTTTTTTTCTTTCTTGGTGGGGAGCTTGAACTTTGGACCTGGGCAAGGTCTCTTAGTTCTTTTTCCTCAAGGCTAATGCTGTACCAGTTTTAGCCACAACTCCACTTAGTTTTTGGGTGGATAAGTGGAGAGAAGAATCTTACAGTTTTTTTTGTTTTCGTTTTTTTGCTTGCAAAGGCTTTGAATCACCTTCTCCCTGGCTAGTAGAATAACAATTATGACCCTCCAGCGCCTGGCTAGTGATTTTTTGAAAATTGGACTTTCTTCCAAATCACGTAACTGGTTCCTAGCAAAGTTTTGAAGCCTGACTTAAATGTGACAGATTTTTGTCACTTGGAGATACTCTGTGCTGAACGTTAGAAATCTACCAGCTGAGTCACAGTGGCACTTCCAGTTTTTGTTTATGTGGTGCTGAGGAATGGAATCCAGGGTTTCATACAGGCTAGGCAAGCTTCATTTTCAGCCCAAGGTTTTATGTTTTGTTTTTTCAGTGTTGTTGCTTCTAAGGTACTGTATTATGTTCTTTCATTTTCTTTGCTTTTTACCTCTTTTCTTCTTTTTCCCTTTAGTTTTATTCTCTGTAGTCACTGTGTTGAATTCGGGAACCCTGTGTCTTGTACATAGGTTTAGGTGATTTGGGGAATGGAGAGGGTATAATAAAATGGTAAAAAAAAAAAACCAAAGGAAAAAGGGTGAACCAATTGAACAGTGATACTTGGAAGACACTAAACGGAAATGAACTGAACAATCTGGGTGGAGAGGGAGCTGAGGGTAGGAAAACAGAGAAAAAGGAGGGAGGGGATAACAATTTTCTTAAGAAATGTGTTCATTACTTATGTAACCGTATGCCAACTATATATTGACTTAACAAAATATTAACTTAAAAAATAATTTAGCCGGGTATGGTGGCTCACACTTGTAAATGTAGCTACACAAGAGGCTGGGATCCAAGGATAGCAGTTCAAAGTCAGCCTGGGCACTGAAGTCCATGTGACTCTTATCTCCAATTAACCACCAGAAACCCAGAAGTGGCCCTATGGCTCAAGGAATAGGGCAGTAGTCTTGAGCTGAAAAGCTCAGTGACAAGACCCAGGTGCAGAATTGCAGTCCCTTGACTTGAATGATGAATGATACTAGCCAGGCTCTGTGCGCTCACACTTGGAATCCTATCTACAGAGAATCTGGTTTGAATCCAGCCCAAACAAATTGCATGATATTCTTATTTACAGTTCATTACCAAAATCTGGAGGTGGAGCTGTGGATCAAGTGGTAGAACACTAGCCTGAAGCAAAAAAAAATTTAAGGACAGTTGCCAGGCCCTGGGTTCAAGTCCCAGGACTTGCATAAAACAACAAAATGTGACGCTGAGTCCTCCATCATTTGGTGTTATAGTTCAATATTCTTGATATGCGTCTTAGAAATTAAGTCCCTAGCAAATACTCTCCCCTGAAATTCTGCTTCATAGCTGATTCATAGAATTTCAGCATCATTACTATCACCTTCCCGTTAGCATAGCAGTCTACTACTGAAAATTTGAACAAAACTTTTGAGTAATCCTAATAAATCTGTGTATCATCTGCACACACATCAAGTCAGCAGCAGCTATGATCTACTATTATCTAAATGTCTTTAATCCCTTCTTGAGTTAATGAGCTTTAAAGAGTAAAACATATGAAGTAGTTATGAAACTAACAGTCACCATTCTTCTACCTAATATTGTAATATAAGTTTATAAATGCAAGGACTGTTCTGAAGTGTGCAGAAGATAGATTCTAATTATAATATTCTCATGAAATATAGTTTTTAAGAAACATATTGCTTGCTTTGGGAAAGCAAAGGCAAGGAAAAATGATATAAGTAAGTTCCCTATTTATCAGAAGGAAAATACTATTGGGTTTAGATCAACTTTCATTCATTCCGTGCTGATGAAACAAATATTTGCAATTCCTGAGGCCAATCACTTCATTGAGATGCACAATCAGCCAGCTTAGATCAATCTTCCAAAAAAGGAAAGGAACAAATGAGAAGCAATTAAGGTTTCCAAAATGAACCAGGTGGTGGTGGCAGCTCACACTTGTAATTCTATCTTCTCAAGGCCTGAAATCCAAGGATGGATTAAGTCTGTCTGTTATGAAAATATTCCTGTCTGAAACATCATCTCTATTATCACAGCCCAGCTGATACACTCTGCTCAACAGGTTCCAAACACAAAAGTACATCTCCTATCTGAAATACTAGCAAACGTACTCACTCATTATTTCCTCTTTGGGAGATAGTTGAAACATGTACCAGAAATGTTTCCCTGGCTTCAGAGTGGACGTGGAAATATATACTCACTGGAAGCCCATCTAGTAAATTACAGTCAATCATCTTCCCTCACATATTGTTAGTTAAATTGAACAATGAGTGTTTGGATCAGAAGCGATGTGTATGAGCATACAGGTTGTAAAAGTATTGTAATCATAGCTACTCAAGATAAGCTGAGACCTGAGGATTCCAGTTCAAAATCAGCCATGCAATAAATTCCATAAGATTTTTACCTCTAATAAACCAGCAAAAAACAGAGCGTTGAATTGTGCTTAAAATGCCACAGGCCTAAGCTTTGCATAAAAGGGGTAAGGGGTAGCATTCAGGATGCCCACTCTCTCCACTCCTTTTTAACATCCTACTAGAATTCCTAGGCAGTGCAATAAGGCAAGAAGCAAGCATAAAGGGGATCCAAGTAGGGAAAGAGGAAATAAAACTATCCCTCTTTGCAGATGACATGATTCTGTATTTAAAGAATCCTATAGACTCTACTCCCAAGCTCCTTGAGCTGATTCAAAGCTTTGGAAGGGTAGCAGGATATAAAATCAACCCTCACAAATCAACTGCCTTACTTTACGCCAACACTGAGAGGAACTAGGCAATAATCAGGAAAGAAACTCCTTTCACAATAGCCTCAAAGAAAATAAAGTACCTAGGAATTAGCTTAACTAAGAATGTAAAGGACCATTTAGATGAAAATTTTAAAACCCTAAAAGAGGAAATTAAAGCGGAACTAAGGAAATGGAAAAACCTCCCATGCTCCTGGATTGGAAGAATCAACATTGTGAAAATCACAATCTTGCCAAGGGCTATCTACAAATTCAATGCAATACCCATCAACATCCCAATGTCATTCTTTAAAGAAATAGAAGAGGCAATTCAAAATTTCATATGGATTAATAAAAGAGCCATATAGCAAAAACACTTCTTAGCAGAAAAAACAGCGCTGGAGGAATTTCAATTCCAAACTTTAGACTCTATAAAAGAGCAATAATTCTCAAAACAGCTTGGTACTGGCACAAGAACAGGCCTGAAGTTCAATGGAATAGAACTGCGGACCCAGATATTAAACCACAGACCTATGGCCACCTAATCTTTGACAAGGGAGCCAAAAAAAGATAGCCTCTTCAACAAGTTGTGCTGGCAGAACTGGTTAAGCACCTGCAGAAAACTAAAGTTGGATCTTTCTTTGTTACCTTGCACTAGAATTAACTCCAAATGAATCAAAGACCTGGAGGTAAAAGCTGACACACTGAAAAGTTTACAGGAAGGAGTAGGAGATACATTAGGTCTCCTTGGCACAGGTTGAAACTTACTTAATAAGGACCAAGTATCACAACAAATCAGAGAAAGGCTAAACATAGAACTCCCCTATGACCCAGCAATTCCACTACTTGTCATTTACCCAACAATCCAGAAACAAGGGCATACTAAACCCACTAGCACAACAATGTTCATTGCAGCACTATTCACCATAGCAAAGATATGGAACCAACCCAGATTTCCCTCAGTTGATGAGTGGATCAACAAGTTGTGGTATTTGTACACAAAGGAATTCTATGCTGCTGTCAGAAAGAATGACATCGCCCCATTTGTTAGGAAATGGAAAGACTTAGAACAAATCATATTAAGTGAAGTAAGCCAGACTCAAAGGGACTTAGGCTCAGTGGTTTCCCTCATTCGTCATAATCAGTAGAAACCTTGGGCTCTACTAGCAGAGATTGTCAATAGAGCAAAAGGCCATATATAAGGCCATATAATGTGAAGCTAATTGAAAGGACCTCCAGGATATTGACACAAAAGCCATATAATGAATGATTGTTGTCCTTAATGTACTATGTTGTCTCTCATCTCGTTTGCTGTCCCTTGGTTATCCCATATTGGTATAGTATCTCACTTTATCTTATATATTGAATTTATTTGTATTTGGATATTTGAAATTTGATAGGGAAGGGGGGAAAACCAAGATGGGTGGGGGGTGTGGCGTTGCAGGGAAATGGGTACCAAGACATGTGAAAGGGTATCAATGTATGTGAATTAATGCACCTTCTATCTGGACAATATCATCTAACCCTGTTACTAATTACAATAAAGAAATGGAAAAAAAAGAAAGTTGTAGTGTGTGGGGAGGATGATGGGGTCAAATACATTTCTTCTTAGAAATTTACCTCATCTGGTTGCCCTGGATTTTCCTGGCCTTCTTCTTAGAGAAAGTTCTGTTATACTGGATTTGTGGCTTGGCAATGATCTAGCATGTACATCTTCGAGTAAGACATCCACAACTTCCATGCCCGAGACTCGAGTTTCCTGACCTTTGGCAACAGTACAGCAACATCTTTCTTCCTCCTGAGCCACAGGCCAAGTGAGCTGGCTTGAGCTGTTGTTAGTTACAGTGGCTTGGTTACCAGGGTTCCATATTCTGTTCCATTGTGAGGGAGGCAGGGTCACCTTTCAGGGCCCAATGACCAAAGATCCTTGCTCACAAAAGACCTCAGCAAAGACATACTGGAGGCTGAACATCTCCTCCAATCTCACAATATACAGTGGATGTAGAAAACAGCACACCTTATTTGTCCAATCCCAATGTCTTCCACTAGGCCCAACTACCAGTGTGGTCTCAGCCTCAAGGAGCCTTTCTTAGGTAAGATCCAAACTTAAGGGTCAATATTGCCCTCAACCTTTACAAAACATTTGCTTCACAGTGCCTTCTCTGTCTGCATTTTGCCACTTGTCGAATTTTTTTTTGTTTTTGCTAGTCTTGGCACTTGACCTCAGAGTGTGAACATTGTTCTTGGGTTTTCTTTAGGCTTTAGCTGTCCTACCGAGCCACAGCACCACTTGCAGCGTTTTCTATGTATGTGGTAATGAGGAATCAAACCTGAGTCATTTTGCTTGTTAGCCAAGTACTCTACCACTAGGTGAAACACACAGGGCATATTGCACATATCTTGAGGTCAATCTACTAGGATATTATTAGGTTTCTGTATCCTAATCAATTTTTTCCTGATGATTAGCTTTGCTGTCAAGTGTAAAAAATGCAAGAGGGAAAAACACAGAAGAATTAGTGAAATTATAAAAAAAGCATTAGACACAGTTAAGTGTTCATTCTTTGTAGGAGAAAAGATATTTGGATATGATGATGATGATGATGACTTTATAATTACTATGTCAGGGTTGAGAGTTTGGCATAGTGGTAGAGTGCTTGCCTAGCATCCATGAAGATCTGGGTTTGATTGCTCAGTATCACATAGATAGAAAATCTAGATGTGGCACTGTGGCTCAAGTGGCAGAGGGCTAGACTTGAGAAAACCCGAGGACAGTGCTCAGGCCCCAAGACTGACAGAAAGATAACAGAAAATAAAAATGCTTTTTACGAGCTAATTCACTCACAGCATTTGCTTCTGAAATCTTCGCTTCTGCATCTTGTGAAATAGCCCTTTCCCTCAACGTAGACAAGAAAAACAGATCCATCCCATGGTCCACTGTGAGGCCACTGGTTGGGCTAAGAGCTAGTCGTGCAGCAACACATAAGTTTTATTCTAATACTTTCCAAACTTTGTACTCAAATATGCTACCTACTTACCAACTTAGGTCAGTTATCCTTATGCTATACCTTTTCTTCATTACTACAATATTCTTACACTCCTACGTTAATCCTTTTGTACCTCCCCTGACCTCTCTCATTCTTTTTTTCTATCTCTGGACCTCTGCTCGTCTTTCAACCCTTATACTGCACGGATCTACACTTGATGGCTGTTGAGCAATATTGTATATGTAGGTGGTTAATTATTCTCTAGGCTCAGAGGGTCTTAAAGACAATAGAGATTGGATTGAGAGGCTTATTGTTTTGGGAATAAATCGCTTATCAGTGGTTGTATTAGACTGGTCTGTAAGTGCACAAAAAGAAAGAGTGATAATACCAATCAAAACTTGTGAACATCTAGTGTCTGCCAGCTACAGAGGTCTAGGTTGGTTATATCTGAAAAACTATAATCGTATTTAGTAGTAATCTTGCTCCCATTTTCAAATGGGCAGAACAAGAAACTCAAGAAAAATGTCAAATCAAGAAACAACATCCCCCACCCAATGTAAACAGACAGTGGAACAGTCACTGGCACACCTAGAGGAGAGTCTTCCAAGTGCTACACAAATGCAATTGATAAACATCATTAATGAAAAATGTGAAAATATAAAGAAAGAGATAATGGAGGAAGCCATAGCTGAACAACAGGAAAGCATAAACAAGGTGATAAGTGAAAAAGAAGAAGCCATAAAGGAGGCCATAATAAAGGTTTTTCAAAGAAAGATGGATGAATTCATAGAATCCACAAATAAAAACGTGACCAATCTCTAGCAAATGTCCAAAGAAAATAAAGCTACTGAGCTAACCACTCAAAAGGAAATCAAGGAGATAAAGAAATCCATACATGATCTAAAACAAGAGATGCAAGTCATCAAAAGTGAGCAATTAGAAACAAGGGAGTTGAAAAATAAAGTCGATAGTTTTGATAGCAGGTTAGACAATGCAGAGGAGAGAATTTCCGGGGCTGAAGATAATTTAGGTATTATAGAGAAAAAAACAGAAAAAGAGTCAACCCAAATCTAGGAAATATGAGAGAGCACTTCAGGAGGTCCAAGGTACAATTAGGAAGCCTAATTTAAGGCTAGTTGGTATTGAGGAAGGCGTGGAGAAAGAGGTCAATTGTATTGGAAATATACTTCAGGGAATCATCTCAGAGAATTTCCCAAATATCCAGAAGGGCAGGCCCATCCAGATACGAGAAGCTTTTAGAACCCCAAACAGACCTGACCAGAAAAAAACATCCCACCGCCACATTGTGATCCGAACTGGATCAATAGAAACGAAAGGAAAGATCCTAAAGGCAGCCAGGGAAAAGGGATCAGTAACCTATTAAGGCAAACCAATCAGAATAACCCCAGATTTCTCAGCAGAGACCATGCAAGCACGAAGTGACTGGAAGCATATATGTCATGCTCTTAAATCAAATAACTACCAATCAATAATACCGGCTAAGCTCTCATTCATAACTGAGGGAGCAATAAAAACATTCCATTCCAGGGAAAAGCTGCAACAATATGTCGAAACAAAACCAACACTACAGAGAATTCTCAAAGATGCTCTATACATAGAAAACCAAAATAAATGCATTATAGGGAAAGAAATGTCATCTAAACAGCATACCATCTAAGTACCACAAGAACTGTCAAGACACAGGCCCTACTAAAACATTTAAAAATGGTATGAACTAATAAATATCTCTCAATCCTAACTCTCAATATCAATGGACTTAACTCTCCAATTAAACGGCATAGGCTGTCTAGTTGGATCAAAAAGCAAGAGCCATCGTTCTGCTGTCTTCAACAGACACATCTTACCCAAAAACAAACATCTTTTGAAAGTGAGAGGTTGGAATAAACTCTATCAAGCTAACTGCCCCCATAAACAGGCTGGAGTTGCCATCCTCATATCAGATACAATAGACTTCAAACTAAAATTAGTAAGAAAAGACAAAGAAGGTTACTACATGCTACTAAAGGGATCTTTCCTCCCGGAAGACATAACAATCCTAAATATTTACACACCCAATCCCGGAGCTCCAAACTTCATCAAGCAAACTTTACTTTCTGAAACCATACATAGATCGAAATACAGTGATTGTTGGTGAGTTTAACACACGACTCTCACCTATGGACAGATCAACAAGGCAAAAACTCAAAAGAGAAAATTTAGAACTGAACAACTATATAGACCAACTAGATCTAACAGACATCTGCAGAATATTCCACCCAGTAACACCACAATATACGTTTTTCTCAGCAGCACATGGAACATTTTCCAAAATAGACCACATCTTAGGCCATAAAGCAAACCTGGACAGATTCAGAAACACTGAAATTATTCCATGCACACTCTCAGACCATAAAGACATCAAATTGGAGCTGAACACACATCTCCACCAAAGAAAACCCTGTAACTCATGGAGACTGAACAACACATTGTTGAATCAAAAACAATGGGTAATCGAAGAGATCAGAACAAGTGTCCAACTGTTTATGAAATTTAACAATAAGGAGCACACAAATATCAACTCCTTAGGGACACAACAAAGGCAGTACTCAGAGGAAAATTTATAGCGCTGAGTGCCTACAACAGCAAGTTGGAAAAATGGCAAACCAACTAGTTAATGTCTCACCTAAACCTCCTGGAAAAAGAGCAACAAACCAACCCTAAACCCATTAGGAGAAAGCAAATTATTAAAATCAAAGCAGAATTAAATGATTTGGAATAAAAGAACTATAGAAAGAATCAACAAAACAAGGAGTTGGTTCTTTGAAAGAATTAACAAAATTGACAAGCCCTTAGCAAATGTTACCAAAAAAAGAAGAGAGCATATCGAAATAAACAAAATCGCAGATGAAAATGGTAATATCACGACAGAAATTACCAAGATCCAGAATATCATGAGGGAATACTTCTCAAACCTTTACGCCAACAAATTTGAGAATCTAGAAGAAATGGATGAATTCCTAGACAATATTAACATACCCACACTGAACCAAGAAGAGCTAACCCAACTCAACAGGCCTATTTCAAGCTCTGAAATAGAAATGGAAATTAGACAACTTCCACTTAAAAAGAGCCCAGGGCCAGATGGATTCACAGCTGAATTCTATAAGGTCTTCAGAGCAGAGCTCACACCAATACTCCTCAAGGTCTTCAACGAAATTGAAAATGAAGGTTCTTTACCAAACTCATTCTGTGAAGCCAGTATATCCCTCATCCCCAAACCAGACAGAGATTCATCAAAGAAAGAGATCTATAGACCCATTTCTTTGATGAACATCGATGCAAAACTTCTCAACAAAATACTGGCCAACCATCTACAACAACTCATCAAAAAAATTATACACTATGATCAAACTGGATTCATCACAGGGAGGCAAAGCTGGTTCAACATATACAAATCAATTAATATAATTCAACACATCAACAGGAGCAGGGATAAAATCACATGATTGTCTCAATAGATGCGGAAAAGGCATTTGACAAGATCCAAACTCGTTTATGTTAAAAGATGTGGAGAAACTAGGAATCCATGGAACATTTCTGAATGTAATAAAGGCTGTGTATGAGAAACCCACTGCTAGTATTATACTTAATGGTGAAAATCTAAAGCCATTCCCTCTAAAATCAGTTACGAGACAAGGATGCCACTCTCTCCACTCCTTTTTAACATAGTACTAGAATTCCTAGGCAGTGCAATAAGGCAAGAAGCAAGCATAAAGGGGATCCAAGTAGGGAAAGAGGAAATAAAACTATCCCTCTTTGCAGATGACATGATTCTGTATTTAAAGAATCCTATAGACTCTACTCCCAAGTTCCTTGAGCTGATTCAAAGCTTTGGAAGGGTAGCAGGCCATAAAATCAACCCTCACAAATCAACTGCCTTACTTTACGCCAACACTGAGAGGAACGAGGCAATAATCAGGAAAGAAAATCCTTTCACGATAGCCTCAAAGAAAATAAAGTACCTGGCAATTAGCTTAACTAAGAATGTAAAGGACCGTTTAGATGAAAACTTTAAAACCATAAAAAAGGAAATTAAAGCAGAACTAAGGAAATGGAAAAACTTCCCATGCTCCTGGATAGGATATTCTTAGGTTTCTGTATACTAATCAATTTTTTCATGATGATTAGCTTTGCTGTCATGTGTAAAAATGCAAGAGGGGAAAACACAGAAGAAGTAGTGAAATTAAAAAAAAACATTACACACATAGATAAGTGTTCATTCTTTGTAAGAGAAAGGTTATTTTGATATGATGATGATGACTTTATAATTACTATGTCAGGGTTGAGAGTTTGGCATAGTGGTAGAGTGTTTGCCTAGCATCCATGAAGATCTGGGTTTGATTGCTCAGTATCACATAGATAGAAAATCTAGATGTGGCACTGGGGCTCAAGTGGCAGAGGGCTAGACTTGAGAAAACCCGAGGACAGTGCTCAGGCCCTGAATTCAAGCCCCAAGACTGGCAGAAAGATAAAAGAAAATAAAAATGCTTTTTATGAGCTAATTCACTCATAGCATTTGCTTCTGAAATTTTTGCTTCTGCATCTTGTGAAATACCCCTTTCCCTCAACGTACACAAGAAAAACAGATCCATCCCATGGTCCACTGTGAGGCCACTGGTTGGGGTAAGAGCTAGTCGTGCAGCAACACACAAGTTTTATTCTAATACTTTCCAAACTTTGTACTCAAATATGTTACCTACTTACCAACTTAGGTCAGTTATCCTTATGCTATACCTTTTCTTTATTACTACAATATTGTTACACTCCTACGTTAATCCTTTTGTACCTCCCTGACCTCTCTCATTCTATTTTTCTATCTCTGGACCTCTGCTGGTCTTTCAACCCTTATACTGCACGGATCTACACTTGATGGCTGTTGAGCAATATTGTATATGTAGGTGGTTAATTATTCTCTAGGCTCAGAGGGACCTAAAGGCAATAGAGAATGGATTGAGAGGCTTATTGTTTTCGGTATAAATCGTTTATCAGTGGTTGTAATAGACTGGTCTGTAAGTGCACAAAAAGAAAATGTCATAATACCAATCAAAACTTGTGAACATCTAGTGTCTGCCAGCTACAGAGGTCTAGGTTGGTTATATCTGAAAAACTATAATCGTATTTAGTAGTAATCTTGCTCCCATTTTCAAATGGAAGAATAAGAAACTCAAGAAAAATGTCAAATCAAGAAACAACATCCCCCACCCAATGTAAACAGACAATGGAACAGTCATTGGCAAACCTACAGGAGAGTCTTCCAAGTGCTACACACATGCAATTGATAAAATTCATTAATGAAAAATGTGAAAATATAAAGAAAAAGATAATGGAGGAAGCCATAGCTGAACAAGAGTAAAGCAAAAACAAGGTGATAAGTGAAAAAGAAGAAGCCATAAAGGAGGCCATAGTAAATGTTTTTTCAAAGAAAGATGGATGAATTCATTGAATCCACATATAAAAACGTGACCAAACTCCACCAAATGTCCAAAGAAAATAAAGCTACTGAGCTAACCACTCAAACGGAAATCAAGGAGATAAAGAAATCCATACATGATCTAAAACAAGAGATGCAAGGCACCAAAAGTGAGCAATTAGAAGCAAGGGAGATGAAAAATAAAGTAGGTAGCTTTGATAGCAGATTAGACAATGCAGAGGAGAGAAATTCCGGGGCTGATGATAATTTAGTTATTATAGACAAAGAACAGAAAATGAGTCAATCCAAATCTAGGAAATATGAGAGAGTGCTTCAGGAGGTACAAGATACAATTAGGAAGCCTAATTTAAGGCTAGTTGGTATTGAGGAGGGCGTGGAGAAAGAGGTCAATGGTATTGGAAATATACTTCAGGGAATCATCTCAGAGAATTTCCCAAATATCCAGAAGGGCAGGCCCATCCAGATACGAGAAGCTTTTAGAACCCCAAACAGACCTGACCAGAAAAGAACATCCCACCGCCAAATTGTGGTCCGAACTGGATCAATAGAAACGAAAGAAAAGATCCTAAAGGCAGCCAGGGAAAATGGATCAGTAACCTATAAAGGCAAACCAATCAGAATAACCCCGGATTTCTCAGCAGAGACCATGCAAGCACGAAGTGACTGGAAGCATATATGTCATGCCCTTAAACCAAATAATTACCAACCAATAATACTGTAGCCAGGTAAGCTCTCATTCATAATTGAGGGGACAAGAAAAACATTCCATTCCAGGGAAAAGCTGCAACAATATGTCGAAACAAAACCAACACTACAGAGAATTCTCAAAGATGCTCTATACATAGAAAACCAAAATAAATGCAATATAGGGAAAGAAATGGCACTTAAATAGCATACCATCTAGGGACCACAAGAACTGTCAACACACAAACCCTACTAAAAGCTTTTAAAAATGGTAGGAAGTAATAAATATCTCTCAATCCTAAGTCTCAATATCAATGGACTTAACTCTCCAATTAAACGGCATAGGCTGTCTAGTTGGATCAAAAAGCAAAAGCCATCGTTCTGCTGTCTTCAAGAGACACATCTTACCCAAAAACAAACATCTTTTGAAAGGGAGGGGATGGAATAAACTCTATCAGTCTAACTGCCCCCATAAACAGGCTAGAGTTGCCATCCTCATATCAGATACAATAGACTTCAAACTAAAATTAGTAAGAAAAGACATAGAAGGTTACTACATACTACTAAAAGTATCTTTCCTCCTGGAAGACATAACGATCCTAAATATTTACATACCCAATCCCGGAGCTCCAAACTTCATCAAGCAAACTTTACTTACACTAAAACCATACATAGATCGAAATACAGTGATTGTTGGTGAGTTTAACACACCACTCTCACCTATGGACAGATCAACAAGGCAAAAACTCAACAGATAAACCTTAGAACTTAACAACTATATAGACCAACTAAATCTAACAGACATCTGCAGAATATTCCACCCAGTAACAACACAATATATGTTTTTCTCAGCAGCACATGGAACATTTTCCAAAATAGACCACATCTTAGGCCATAAAGCAAACCTGGACAGATTCAGAAACACTGAAATTATTCCATGCACACTCTCAGACCATAAAGACATCAAATTGGAGCTGAACACACATCTCCACCAACGAATGCCCTGTAAGTCATGGAGACTGAACAACACATTGTTGAATCAAAAACAATGGGTAATCGAAGAGATCAGAACAGATATCCAACTGTTTATGAAATTTAACAATAAGGAGCACACAAATATCAACTCCTTAGGGACACAACTATGGCAGTACTCAGAGGAAAATTTATAGCGCTGAGTGCCTACAACAGCAAGTTGGAAAAATGGCAAACCAACTAGTTAATGTCTCACCTTAACCTCCTGGAAAAAGAGCAACAAACCAAAACTAAACCCATAGGAGAAAGAAAATTATTAAAATCAAAGCAGAATTAAATGATTTCGAATAAAAAATACTATAGAAAGAATCAACAAAACAAGGAGTTGGTTCTTTGAAAGAATTAACAAAATTGACAAGCCCTTAGCAAATCTTACCAAAAAAAGAAGAGAGCATATCGAAATAAACAAAATCGCAGATGAAAATGGTAATATCACGACAGAAATTACCACGATCCAGAATATCATGAGGGAGCAATTCTCAAACCTTTACGCCAAAAAATTTGAGAATCTAGAAGAAATGGATGAATTCCTCGACAATATTAACATACCCACACTGAACCAAGAAGAGCTAACCCAACTCAACAGGCATATTTCAAGCTCTGAAATAGAAATGAAAATTAGACAACTTCCACTTAAAAAGAGCCCAGGGCCAGATGGATTCACAGCTGAAATCTATAAGGTCTTCAAAGCAGAGCTCACACCAATACTCCTCAAGCTCTTCAACGAAATTGAAAATGAAGGTTCTTTACCAAACTGATTCGGTGGAGCCATCATATCCCTCATCCCCAGACTGAGATTCATCAAAGAAAGAGATCTATAGACCCATTTCTTTGATGAACATCGATGCAAAACTTCTCAACAAAATACTGGCCAACCGTCTACAATAACTCATCAAAAAATTATACACTATGATCAAACTGGATTCATCACAGGGAGGCAAAGCTGGTTCAACATACACAAATCAATTAATATAATTCAACACATCAACAGGAGCAGGGATAAAATCACATGATTGTCTCAATAGATGCGAAAAGGCATTTGACAAGATCCAAAACCCCTTTATGTTAAAACATGTGGAAAAACTAGGAATCCATGGAACATTTCTCAATGTAATAAAGGCTGTGTATGAGAAACCCACTGCTAGTATTATACTTAATGGTGAAAATGTAAAGCCATTCCCTCTAAAATCAGTTACGAGACAAGGATGCCACTCTCTCCACTCCTTTTTAACATAGTACTAGAATTCCTAGGCAGTGCAATAAGGCAAGAAGCAAGCATAAAGGGGATCCAAGTAGGGAAAGAGGAAATAAAACTATCCCTCTTTGCCGATGACATGATTCTGTATTTAAAGAATCCTATAGACTCTACTCCCAAGCTCCTTGAGCTGATTCAAAGCTTTGGAAGGGTAACAGGCCATAAAATGAACCATCACAAATCAACTACCTTACTTTACGCCAACACTGAGAGGAACGAGGCA
This sequence comes from Megascapheus bottae, assembly GCA_024803745.1. Taxonomy (NCBI): domain Eukaryota; kingdom Metazoa; phylum Chordata; class Mammalia; order Rodentia; family Geomyidae; genus Megascapheus; species Megascapheus bottae. Next base: position 204,693 of record JANJXV010000487.1, on the reverse strand, counting down.
ATAATCAGGAAAGAAATTCCTTTCACAGTAGCCTCAAAGAAAATAAAGTACCTAGCAATTAGCTTAACTAAGAATGTAAAGGACCGTTTAGATGAAAACTTTAAAACCATAAAAAAGGAAATTAAAGCAGAACTAAGGAAATGGAAAAACCTCCCATGCTCCTGGATTGGAAGAATCAACATTGTGAAAATCACAATCTTGCCAAGGGCTATCTACAAATTCAATGTAATACCAATCAACATCCCAATGTCATTCTTTAAAGAAATAAAAGAGGCAATTCAAAATTTCATATGGAATAATAAAAGACCCCCTATAGCAAAAACACTACTTAGCAGAAAGAACAGCGCTGGAGGAATTTCAATTCCAAACTTAAGACTCTCTTACAGAGCTATAATTCTCAAAACAACTTGGTACTGGCACAAGAACAGGCCTGAAGTCCATTGGAGGAGAAATGCGGACCCAGATATTAAACCACAGACCTATGGCCACCTAATCTTTGACCAGGGAGCCAAAAAAATAGAATGGAAGAAAGATAGCCTCTTCAACAAGTTGTGCTGGCAGAACTGGTTAAACACCTGCAGAAAACTAAAGTTGGATCCTTCTTTGTCACCTTGCACTAGAATTAACTCCAAATGGATCAAAGACCTGGAGGTACAAGCTGACACACTGAAAAGTTTACAGGAAGGAATAGGAGATACACTAGGCCTCCTTGGCACAGGTCGAAACTTTCTTAATAAGGACCAAGGATCACAACAAATCAGAGAAAGGCTGGATAAGTGGGACTGCATTAAACTGCAGAGCTTTTGTATGGCAACGGATATAGCTAGTAAACTAATCAGGAAGCCTACAGAGTGGGAGAAGATCTTCACCAACCAAACAATATGGCTTCTACTCATGGCCAGAGCACTGTCCTAGGGCTTGCTCAAGGATAGCACTTTACTTCAGCCAGCCAACTCCCGGTCCAAATAGGCCACTCTTGAAGCTAGAATTACAGAGATCTGCCATAATACTGGCATGTCGTTATGTAAGTATATAATTTTTCTTCTATTTTTGATGGCTTTTCCTTAGTGTACATATTTCCTACATATTTTATGGAAAACTTCCTTCCCACTGAGGCCATAAGTTAAGCCTAGTGGAAGAGTTCTTGCCGAGCATGAATGAAGACCCAAGTTCAATTCCTCAGCACAACATAGATAAAAAAAGATAAAAGTGGTGCTGTGGCACATGTGATAGAACTTGCGCCTTAAGAATAAACAAAAACAAAAACAAGGATCGTGCTCAGGTCCTGAGTCTAAGCCCAGTACTGGCAAGAAAAAATTCTGCCCAAAGTAGACATTTAAACTTATTGTACTTTTCAAAAAATTTGTTGTCAAGGTGATATACAAAGAGATTGCTGTTACATATGTAATGAGTACATTTCTTGTAAACACTGTTACCCCATCCCCCTTTTTCTCTTTCCCTTCCCCCAAGTCATAAATTTCATTTACAACAAATATATATGTATTTTCATTCCTGAAAAAAATAGTTTAAAATGTGTTCAAATAAATGATGTAGGATGATATATTTATCAAAATGGATTACTTGAACTCTAAAATAAACATTCTAGGTAATTTTTCTCATAAAATTGTAGTAATGCTATAAAAATAGTAAAAAAGGAATTTTAGTTATTAATTTCTTATGTTTTACCTTTAACATTATTACACTAAGCATACTGTTTATGGTATTAATACAGACACCATGAAATATGATTATGTAAAAAAATTAAATGATTAAAAATAGTAAGGTTGGGGGCCAGTAGTTTGGCTTGGTGGCACACACCCTGGACTGGCAAAAAAGAAGTAGGGTTAGATAAAACAGATTTTTTTCCAAATGTGTGGAAAATGGTATGATTTCTTGTTTGGCTAGTCCTGGGGCTTGAATTGAGGGACCAGAAACTGTCCTTGGCCACATTTGTTCAAGGGTGGCACTCTGACACCTGAGCCACAGTGCCCCATCTGCTTTTTCTGTGTATGCAGTGTCGAGGAATTGAATCAAGGTCTTCTTGTATACTAGGCGAGCACTCTACAACTAGGCCACATTCAAAGCCAAAGTAGATTTTTGATGCTATTGTGGAGTTTTAATTTTCTTAAATATTTGTACAAAGCACAATGGTTATATAAACAGACTTGAACTCACAGAACAGAGTCCCACATAATATTACAGTTACTCTGGCACTTCTCCCGATTGACAAAACACATTTCCAGGCATCTGCTCTGTCCTTAAGCTTTGGTAGCTGACTTGTCTTTCCATGGAGGCCTGGCCTGGATTCCTGGTGATTCCATGCATTTCATAGTTCCCTGTATATCCAGTAAGGTTGTCTTCTATGGGACCAGACCTGTCTGGTTTTTGGCCCACCCAGGACCTATGTGTCTGAGGTCTCACATTATAAGTGGAAAATAAAACACAGTATAATAAGCACTGAAGAACTGCACACCATAATATTAACAATGAGAGTTTAATAGTTAGCAATGTAAATACAATGAATACTTGACAAGAATCATGAGAGCAAGATAAAGAGATGTCTTTTTAGGAAGGGGACAGGGAAGCTCTAAATCCAGACTGGCCTCCAAGTTGCCTTCAGACAGTAATTCTACTTCAGAGTCTTCAGAAGGGTCTCCTTCCTCATGAGAAACAGAATGTCCTTCCTGAGTTAAGAGGGGGATGGATTCTGGTTTGTCGAATGGAGATTGAGTCTCTTTTAGTGAGATGGATGGGTCTGGATATTCTGTGAGGATGGATTCATTTTCCTCCAATGAATCCAGTATTGAGAGTACACTTGCTGCTTCCCATGGGGACATTTTCCATGAGCCCAGCGTGTGCCCCTTCAGCTTGCACTATAAGTGGAGTGTTACTCTGACTCAGATGGACTGACTCTGGGTGGAGTGTGAAAGGAAACGAAAGGAAATCTGGCTGCTCTTTTTCTTCCTCCGTAGTATCTGCAGGTTCAACTGTGTCACACATGGGGTTCAGAGCAAAAGGCATATCCACAGGACTCTATACCTGTTTGGTAATTTCTACAGAAGGCCCATGCTTTCTGGAGTGCAGTGATGATTCTCAGTCTCCATCAGTCACCAGTTCCATTGGTGGGTTTTTCATCCGGAGTTCAGGATAAGCTCTTCCACGATGACCCAAACCTAAGAATGGAAATAGGTACAGAGTGGACAGAGTGGACTCTGCAAGTTGAAGTGTCACTCAACTTCCATGAGGATCTAATGGAGGAACCTGTAGAACTGGAGTTTGGACTGAACACTGAGGAGGTATGGGGTCTTTCTAATGAGTGCTTATTCCTGAGTCCTTTCAGAGGACAGACATTACCTGGCTGACACCACCCATAAAGGGCATTTTGCCAAGCTCTGTAGAAGTAAGGGCCAACCAATATCTACACCACATGGGCTTCCTACTCACAGGCTCTGAGGCACCCACACCAGGACTTCTAGTTTTTCTTGGTCTTACTGTTCGCACATTCCTCCAGCTGGTCAAAAAGTATGTGTTTAGAAGAGCAGGTCCAAAGCCGGCATGTGGAGCCTCATATAGAGCTTGAGTTGTGTCAGAATGTGGCAGTTCTTGAACTCGTAGAAATCACTGGGGTAGAAGTCCATTCACATCGTATAGATGGAACACATGATGCTGTGGGCACATTCGGTACAAGGAAAGTGAGAGCCTTCTCTCTCCATCCTGAGCCTTCTACAAAAGCCCCTTTCTTGCAGGACTCTAATGCTGTGGCTGTCCTGCAGAGATGTGCACTTATGTGCTGGGATGGGGGGTAAGAGACACTCCAGAACAGGATGACTTTTACACCCCACTTCCAGAAGCTTCTGAGAGAGGCCTCTATGCATCTGTCCAAAGTAAACGCACCTTAAATTTACTAAGTAAATGCTCTAAATAAATCAATAAGTGAATGCTCTAAATAAAGAACTAAATGCTCATTCCTCTAATCTTAGCCACCCAGCAGGCTGAGCTCTGAAGATCACAGCGGAAAGCCAGTCTAGTCAGTAAAAGTCTAAAGGCACTTGTCTTCAATTAGGCAGCAAAAAGCCAGAACTTGACCTATGACTCAAATGGTACAGTGCTAATTTTTGAACACCAAAGGGATGGCATTTAGACCTGGGTTCAGGTTCAAGTGGCAGCACTGGACCACACACCAAAATGTAAATGCTTTCAGATTCTAATAGGCAAAGCTATCACAATCCCTCCCTGATGGCTCAAAAGTGATTCACCCCCAGCTTTTCCTCTGACTCCAGTATTTCACAGGCCTCCGCCATTAGTACTGACACCTCATTGCTTACTGGGAAATGGGATTTCCTAGGATGTCACCTAGGTGAGGGCTGCAGTTGGGAGCCACTTACTCATGCCTGAAATCCAACTTCTCAGTAAGCACACTGTTGAGACTCCAGTAGCTTGTGAGGGAAATGAAATGGCATGGTGTCCCAGTCATAATAAAGTAGTTTGTGCACTTGTATCATGCTTAGCTCCCCTGTGAACACCCCAGTGAACCAAACAGGCTCAGAGAGGAGCCAAGTATTCCAAGACTTGGCCAGGAGGGGTGAGCAAACCTCTGTTTGGAGGGGGAACACTCACCTTTTCAAGAGAATTTCCAGCAACTACTACATTGTCCTCCACTATTTGAAATTGTGCAGGAAGTTTCCCACATAAAAGAGATCACCTTTCTGGTAGGCAGGGATCAGCTTTGTCAGCAGCATCTCCAACAGTCCTTCCTCCAGGTTCCATAGGTTACAAGGTTCATTCAGAGTCTGAGCTGACTTACCATCACACTATGTTGGCAAAACAGTGGATATTTCAAACGTAGGAATGGGACCACACTTCCCACTGAGGAATTGGAATAGAGCAGATTGGAAATGACACACTCTAATCTCAGTATAGTCACTTGAAAGCACACAAGGTTGTAGTGTGTGGGTAGGATGATGGGTTCAAATAGGTTTCCTCTCAATATATCTCATCTGAGTTGCCCTGGAGTTTCCTGGCTTTCTTCCTAGAGAAATGCCTGATATACGGAAATTTTGGCTTGGCACTGATCCAGCATCTACTTCTTCAAGTGAGACATCCATATCTCTCATGCCTGAGATGCGAGCCTCCTGACCTTTGGCAACAGCACAGCAACATCTTTCTTCCTCCTGAGCCACAGGCCAAGGGAGCAGGCTTGAGCTGGTTGTCACATACAGTGTCTTGGTTACCAGGGTTCCATATTCTGTTCCAATGTGAGGGAGGTAGGGTCACCTTTCAAGGCCCAATGACCAAAGCTCCTTGCTCACAGAAGACCTCCCCAAAGACATAGTGGAGGCTGAATCTCCCTTCCCACCTCACATATGGATGTAGTAAACAGCACACCTTTTTGTTCAAATCCCAAGTCATTAACTAGGCGTAAGTGCTAGCCTGGTCTCAGGCTCCAGGAGCCTTTCTTAGGTAAGATCCAAACTTAACTGTCACTATTCCCCTTACCCTTCACAAGACATTTTGCTTCACAGTGCCTTCTCAGCTTGCATTGTGCCTCTTGCACAATTTTTTGCTAGTCCTGGGACTTGACCTCAGAGCCTGACCATTGTTCTTAGGCTTTCTTTAGGCTATAGCGGTCCCCCAAGCCACAGCACCACTTCCAGCGTTTTCTATGTATATGGTACTGCAGAATCAAACCGGAGTCTTTTTGTGTGGTAGCCCAGCACTCTATAAATAGATGAAAAACCCAGGCCATCTTGCACATATTTTTCACCTCAATCTACTAGGACTTTGTTAAGTTTCTGTATCGTAATCTATTTTTCTTCCTGATGAATATCTGTGCTGTCATCTGCAAAAATGCAAGTGGGAAAATCACAGAAGCATTGGTGACATAAAAAAGTCTTACAGACATAGATAAGTGTTCATTCTTTGTAGGAGAAAGGATATTTTGATATGATGATGATGACTATTTATAAATACTTTATCGGGGTTTAGAGTTTGGCCCAGTGGTAGAGTGCTTGCCTAGCATCCATGAAGATCTAGGTTTGAGTCCTTAATATCACACAGATATAAAAATCCATATGGCAATGTGGCTCAAGTGGCAGAGGGCTAGACTTGGGAAAAGCCAAGAGCAGTGCTCGGGCCCTGAGTTCAAGCCCCAGGAATGGCAGAAAAAACAAAAGAAAAGAAAAGAAATGTGCTTTTTACAAGTTATTCACTCACAGCATTTGCCTCTGAATTCTTCGCTTCTGCATCTTGTGACTTATCCCTTTCCCTCAATGTAGACAAGAAAAACAGATTTTATTACTTGCTATCCTGTTGTCCAATCTTTGGATATTAATTCAAAATACAATATTGCCTGAGATATTGTGTGTGTGCATGTGTGTGTGTATCTGCCAATGTGTGCATGCACACATGTGTACAGGGTTTAGGGCTTACTCATAGGGCCTGTGTGATAACCCTCAGCATCTTTTCCTCAAAGGTATTGGTCTTTCACTTCTAGCTTATTATAGCTAATTGGAGTTGAGAGATTCACTCAATTTCTTGCCCTGTGCATTGGAACCCAGTGCTGGGTTCTCATATTGTTAATTGTAGCTATAGAGAAGGCTGAGGTCTGGGGATCCTCGTTAGAATCCAGCCCCTGAAAGAAAGTCACTGATAGAAATCTTTATCTTCAGTTAAGCACGAATAAATAAGGCAAAAGTGGAACTGTGGCTCAGTTCCTCTTGTAGCAGCCATGAGAAAATTAGTAATTGGCAGCACCTGGTCCCTGAGAGAAATCCTTAGCACTGGTTCAAAAAAAGAAATAAAATAATGAAAAAAATTAAAACTTGATTAGGAATCCATAAGGATAAACGTGCCTGTGAATAATCTTCTCATTTCAGATTCCCTCAAGAGCTTATGTCTCTCTATATTTTATCAAGTTTTTTAAAAGATATTTACATATTTTCTATCTTTCTTAAACAGAGATAGCCATCCACAAAACACAAACACAAGCTCTCACACAGTATTCCACCCACCCATAAGTGTCTGGCTATGTATATATGTATAGTCATATGTATTGATCTGTCTCTCTATACTAATATATAAATGCATAAACATATGTATTTAGACAAACAGAAAACATACATAGATAGGTCTCAGGCATTTCCAGATTTTGTGCAAGTCTTCTGAGTGCAACTTACCATTGTATTATTTTTCAAGATAGAGTCCCTCTATCTTTTGGCCAGCTTCTTGTCCTTTGATACTTTTTTCTGGCAGTCCTGGGTTTTGAACGCTAGGCCTGGATGCTGGCATTGACCTTGAGCTTCTTGCATTCAGTAGTTTATTGCAGATAAGAGTCTCATGGAGTTTCTGTCCTGGGCTGGCTTTGAATTGTGATCCTCAGATCTCAAACTCCTGAGTAACTAGGATGACAGTCTTGAGCTACCAGTACCTGGTTCCTTTGCCTCTTTTACCCTTTTTTTTGGCCCCACCACAGCCATGGTATCTACCTTCCTATGTTCTCTCCACCTGCCCCCAGACAGGGGTCTGACAGATGCTTTCCACCCACTTATTCATGTCCTCCTCTGTATTGGCTGACAGCTAAGACATGCACTCACTTGTCTGGATGCCAAACACAAAGCCATGTGATTGTTTCTCAGTCTGGAACATCCTATCAGATTTATAGCACCACAGAGGGTCAGGTTGATGCTCCTCCAGGGCTTCTTAAATTGTTCTCATATTAATCCTCAACACGTTTGTCATCACTTGTCCAGCTAATTCATGGACTATACCAGCATTCCCTACAAACTTAGATCCCAATACCATGAGGACACTCAAGGGTGCATTAGGAGTGTGACCTGCAGGTGGATGTGAGCCTGTCCAACTTGGAGGGGATATCTCCACCACAGGAAATGGAATACAAATTTAGAATCTGCTTTCATGAGGTGACAATCTCTGGCAGATGTTCTTATCAAATGTGGCACTGCCTACTTCCAGCTTAAAACATGGGTTGATGACCCAGCATAACAGAGAATGTATTCACCCCGGCCCAACACATAGGCTGGGACCCTGAACTTTCAGGTAGCATTTGGCTTTGAAGGTCATGAGATCGTAGTCTACAAATGATGAGCCCCCTCCCGTGAGGCATAGAAAACGGAGCCAAAGTGCAACTCAGTTAAGCACCAGATCAAGCTTCCCTTCTTCAGTAGGGTATGGTTTGAAAACTGTGCATAGCTTCTGTTTGAAGCCAGACAAGAAAGGAAAGTCCATGAAACTCTCATTTCCAGTTAACTGCCAAGAAAAAGCCAAAGATAGAGATGAAGCTCAAGAGAGCTAGAGAGCCATCTGAAAAGAATGGTTACACCCTGCAACATCCTCATTACCTGATCTTGAAAACATCTCTGCGTGCATCCCAGCATGCAGCCAGCATCTGGGGGTGACAGTGACCCCTGCGCCCATTGGCAATCTGCACTGTCTCTGACATCTGTAATGTGAACCTCATTCTGTTGGGTTTGTGAAGCGGTGTCAACCCTGCAGAAGGAACCAACTTTGCCCTAACTCCCACTGTCCCCTGGGGCCCCTAGCATTCCCCCATCTGCACCCCTCCTGTGGCTTCTGATCCTAGGGAGCCCTCCTTCCCTGTGCAACACTCACATGAAGTGCATATTTCTTCTCCTGAGGCAACTTCTCCACAGAGAATACATGACATGCCCACTCTCCAGGCACGGGGAGATCCTGCCAAAATAGCAAATCAGTGATAAGGACATAAAGTGATGAATAGAATTTTAGATCCTGATGGTAGACAGTCTGCAAAATCCAAGGGAGAATGGAATTGGAGGGGACCAGGGATCAGGATGTGGGCACGGAGCTTCCCTGCCAAGGGGGTGGGGGAAGTCCCAGGCTGGGGGATGCACAGGATGATCCATCGGCCCTGTGCAGCTACTGGGTCACCCCCTTCTGCATATCAGCCTTTGGCTTTGAGCTCTGTGATCGTCAAGATGTGCACAGTCTGTACTCTGGCTGGCAGAAGAAAGGACCCTGGGAAGACAATTGTAGACCCTTTGTGAGTGTAGGAAGGGGTAGGCTGGACACCCAGTCCAAGAGGAGCTAAAACTGGAGTCGAGGGCTGTGCGAGGATTGGGTGTGAGGGTTGTGGGCAGTCACAGTCACGGCAGAGGTGGCTCTGTCTGTGGGGTGAGTGCCTCCCTGCAGGCACAGCACTGGACATATCAGACATCCACATGAAAAGGAAAAGCTCGAAATGTCACTATGGTTCAAATGGTAGAGCATCAACCTTGAGCAAAAGAGCTCAGGGACAGTACGCAGGACCTGAGTTCAAGCCTCATGACTGTAAAAGAATAAGAACCAGGACTATGAGAGGAAACCTGGTACTCTCTTGGTCTAATCAGACACAGGAAGAGGCCGGGATAGGCTGTGGAAAAACACAGAGAACATCTTCCCCCAGCTCATCCTGTCCTGCATGCAAGGACAGCCATGTAACTAGGGCTACGGTGAGATCATCTTCACCCCTGTGCTGCCATCTGAATTGTAGGCCTCTGTCCTGGCATGGGGTGTCCTGATGGCTGAGCAGGTGCCCTAACCCTAGATGGAGAGCAGCCACTGACTGTGGTAGCTAAGGAGAGATCTGTTCCATAGCTATCAGGCCACCCAGCATGGGAGCCATAACCACCCCTCACCCAGGTAGAGGCCAATGGTTTTCCAGGTGCTACTAACATTGCCCCACCCCTAGCTCTGGGTACACGTGACATTCCCTCCACAAGGAGCAGGACTAAGTGAAGGATCAGGAAGCTGGCTATGGGCTTCAGATGATGGCCAGGCTGGCACTACAGATGGCCTCACTCTGTCACCACCTTCCCCTGCCTCCATCATTCCTCCATCATGCCTCTCTACCTCCCACCCATTAACCTTGGAAACCAATGAACTGGGCTCTCATCATTCCTCTCATCTGTTCACCCACCTTGCCATGCGTCCATCCCTCTGTCACTTCCACCCCACACACATCCCACCACCAGCCACCCTGTAGCTTATGAGGATCCCAGAGGAAGCTCTTGGTGAAGGGCTTGTGACCACAAAACAGTTACTATCACCTGTTCCGGCCTGATCCACCACAGAATAAGAACAGCCAAGCAGGCACACACTGCAGCAGAGTTGCTCTGCTGCCACCCTGATTTCTTCATGGCCAGGACTTGGCTCTCCTCAGCCTCCCAGCTCAGTAACCAGAACATTGTGCTTTCACAGAGCCATGGCTTCCAGTCTCCATGGACACAATGACATCAAGGTGATGCCAACTTCCCCATCAATATATACTTCTAACTATGGGATGGGAGCTGAGGTTCTCTTCTGTGACTCCATCCGCTAAGAGGCTCATGCAGATTTCTATCCTTTGCTCATCATGGTGACTCTTTGGTTAACAAGTCACTGCTGGGCTTCCAGTTCACCACATATAGAACCTATACTCCAACACTTTTCTTAGAAGGACTGATGACTTTTAAATATTCTCTAGTTTTACATTTCTAGTTCCTTGTCTCTTTCATTTATATATTTCCCTTCCTCACATACTTCCCTTTTTTTACCTTCCTTCTTTCATTCCTGGCCTTGAACTCAAGAGCTGGAGCTTTTTCTTAGCTTTTCTTTGCTCAAGGTAGCACTCTAGCTCTTGAGTCACAGCTCTACTTCAATCTTTGTTCTTGCTCTAAACTGGGAGTATGAGTCTCATGCATTTTTCCATTTGCTGGGTTGGTTTTAAACCACAATACTAAGATCAGGATCCTGAATATGCCTCGGATTACAGGTATTATCTAATCAAAACAAATTCCTGATTTCTTTTTTAGACATAATTAGTTCTTTCAGGTGAGCCACCAGCCACTCATGCAAGAGCATTGCAGGATCCCAGCATTCTTCTTGTCTCCAGTCTTATTCCATCCATCTCACAATGGTCATCTAAAACACCCTGCGGCATGCCTGAAGTCGCACGGAACATTCTCAACGCCATGAGAAGCCCCCTTAAGCTCTGCCTCAGGCATGCCCAGCCCCCATCCCACTTCCACATGAGCATTTGTTTAGGAGAAATTTCCTGAGTACATCATCATCTTTTCCTCACCATTCAAATTTCATCTTTGGAGTCATTTCTCCCAGACAAAGAGGAACATGATCCATGGTTTGATAGCAGCTCCAGCTTCATAGTCCCAGCCACCAACACCCCCCCCATTACCCTGCCAGACACCTGTATTCAAGAACAATGTTTTCACTACCCCTGACTCTTATCAAATGTTTTAACTTATACAGTGCATTAAAATAATTTTACTAAATGGAATAAACACATGGCATCAAGCTTCAGAATCTTTGCACCTGAACTTTTAGTGAATAACAGACACACCAGCATTTCTGTAGCCAACAGAAATCTTAGCTTTGAGATTTCAGCATTCCTGGTATCCAAGTTTGGATGTGCTAACACTGCCCTTAATGAGGCACTTCAATCACACAATCCCACAACAATCACTGTCATTTGACATTCACTGGTAGGTGGTGCTAGGAAAAAGACTGATGTGCCAACTCCATGCTGGCTTGACCTATGCCATCTTCAAACGTGGAGCAAGTGGGGCTCCTCTCTCCATGACACCTTTTGTGTACTACCCCAGGAGGACCTTTACCTTGAGACAAATTTATGAAGACTATCTCTACCAGCAAAGATTCCAGTGAGATGTGCCTACATGGATAAAGCTAAAATCTCACTAAAGTGAGGTTGTTGGCAGTGCTGGAGCCTGAACTCAGGGCCTGGGCACTAAGCATTTGTACTCAAGACTAGCCCTTTACGACTTGAGCACAAACTCCATTCCCAGCTGTTTTTATTTTTGGTAGTAAGAATCTATCAGACTTTCCTGTTCTATGTGACTTGGAACTTCCATACTCAGATCTCAGCCTCGTGACCAGCCTGGATTAAAAGTGTGGATCAGCCATGCGCCACATCTGAGGACTTCAGCCAGCACATTTTTTCCCAAAAATTGGAAGAGGAAGATGAGGGAGGGTTGGGCTCATCCTGCCCTGCATATGAAGGAGAGCATCAGCGCCTGAACTTCATTCCCTGTTGTAGGTTGCTGGAAGAAAAGGAAGCAAATAGGCACAGGCTGGCAGCAGATGCCACAGAACAACTTATGACCAAGACTCCCAGAGCAGACCTCAGAATCGATGACAGAGTTGGATCTACCCAGTAACAGAGGCAGTGGTGACACCTGAAACTGCGTGTTTGAGCCTTTGCTGCTAGTAAACAGGGCCACCTATGTCTCAATGAGAAAGGTGAGATTTTGGTGGAGAAGGTGAGATTAAACATTATGTATCATGCAAGAAGACAGACTATAAGGGGTCTTTTATTATTCCAAGTGAAATTTTGGATTTCCTCTTCTGTTTCTTTAAAGAATGACATTGGGATATTGATGAATATTGCACTGAATTTGTAGATATTCCTTATCAAGATTGCCATTTTCACAATATTACTTCTTCCAAACCAGGAGCATAGGTTTTTGCATTTCCTCAGTTTTGCGTTAATTTCCTTCTCCAGGGTTTATAGTTCCATCAAAAAGCTGCTTTACATTCTAAGTTAATTCCTAGGTATTTTATTTTCTTTGATAGCAAAATGAGTTGCTATCCTGATTCTTGCCTCATTCCTCTCATTTGTTGGCATATGGGAAGGCAGTTGACATTGAGGGTTAATTTTATACCCTGCTACGTTACCAAAGTTTTATATCAGCTCAAGCAGCTTTGGAGTAGAGTCTATAGGGTTCATTAAATACAGAATCATGTCATCTGTAAGGAGAGAAAATTTCAGTTCCTCTTTCCCTTTTCCTCCTCACTCCAGTTAGAATGGCCAAGATCTAGAAATCTAATAACGTATGCTGGAGGGGATGTGGCCAGGAGGGATCACTACTACACTGCTGGTGGGATTGCAAACTCATTCAACCACTATGGAAAGCACTATGGCAGTATCCCAAAAAGACTAAACATAGAGCTCCCCTGTGATCCAGGAATTTCACTACTTGCCAATCGTCCAGATAGGACATACTAAATTCACTAGAACAATAACATTTATCACAGCACTATTTACTATGGCAAAGGTATGGAACCAACCCAGATGCCCGTCACTTGATGAATAGATCAAATATGGTATTTTTACACAATGGAATTCTGTGCTTCTGTCAGAAAGAATGACATAGACGAATTTGTAAGGAAATAGAAAGACTGTAAAGTTTAGAAATTAGTTTCTGTCTCCTTCTCTCTCTCCTTCTCTATCTCTGTAAAATTTAGAAGTTCCTGTTTCTCTCTTTTCTCTCTCTCTCTCTCTCTCTCTCTCTCTCTCTCTCTCTCTCTCTTTCTCTCTCTCTCTCTCTCTCTCTCTCTCTCTCTCTCTCTCTCTCTCTCTCTCTCTCTCTCTCTCTCTCTCTCTCTCTCTCTCTCCTATCCTTAGGCTTGAACTCAGGGCCTGAGCTACTTTTGCTCAAGGTTAGCACTCTAACATTTGAACCACAGTGCTGCTTCTGGCTTGCTCTTTTCACGTAGTATTGAGGAATCTAACCCAGGCCTTCATCCTTGATAGGTTAGCACTCTACCACTAAGCCACACAGTCAGCTTTTAGAGATTTCTGACAAAGGTTTTCCTATATGCTATTATTTCTTCTGTGAGTGCTCTTAATGCTTGCTGAAGGTTGACTTTGTTTAGAAGACTTACCCTAATGCTCCCATATACAGAGATTCTATATATAGCTAAATGTTTTTCATTACTCAGAATTTCTCTATTGTGTATGTTCTGAAATGTACTGAAGACTGACTTCTGATTAAAAGTCATTGCACATTTGTTCTATTCATTAGTTTTCTTTTCTTCTATGGGAATCAGGTTTGTGATGAACACAGAAGTATGCCTTCCAGGTCAAACATTTTCCACATTTGTAATATTCATAAGGTTTTTCTCTCCTATGTGCATTTTATACTTAGTCATGCGTTCATGATGGATTTTTCATATTCTTATATTCATACGATTTTTATCCTGTGTCTGTGTGGTATCATGCAAAGTCAACTATGAGTTCTTCAAAAAATTTCCCTTTCATTTTATTCATAGGATTCTATCCTGTGGGTGTTTAGTGATAAATCTTGACTTGTGCCTTCTGGGGAAAAGACTGAACATTTGCTACATTCATTAAGGGTTTTATCTTGTGTTGGTTCTGTGACACAAGCTGAGTTTTCTTCCACAGACTAAAATGTCTTTCCTATTTATTACATTGCTAAGGCTTCTCATATGTGTGAACTCTCTTACGCTTCCTGAAGGGTGAATACTGCACGAAAGACTTTCAACTTTGGTTATATTCCAAAGGTTTCTAATATGTGTGAATTCTGTTATGCCTCCTGTAATGTGACTTCATCTGAAGGTCTTACCACATTTGATGCACTCGTACAGTTTCTCTCCTGTGTGTGTTCTCTGATGCAATTTGAGGGAAGACTTCCATTTGAAAGACATCCCACCTCGGTTACATTCATAAGGTTTTTCTCCTGTTTGAATTGTCTTATGCATGTTGAGGTTTGGCTTCTGTGTGAAGGACTTTCCACATATGTTACACTCATAAGGTGTTTCTCCTGAGTATATTCTCTGATGAACATGGAGTTTTACCTTCCATTTGAAAGACTTTCCGCATTCACTACATGCATATGTTTTCTCTCCTGTGTGTGTTCTATTATGCCCATCAAGATATGACTTCCACTTGAAGGTCTTTCCACATTTGTTGCACACATAAGGTTTCTCTCCTGTGTGTGTTCTTAGATGAAATTTGAGGGAAGATTTCTGTCGGAAAGACTTTACTCATTGGTTACATTCATAAGGTTTCACTCCTGTGTGTATTCTCTGATGAACACGAAGTTTTCCCTTCCCTTGGAAAGACTTTGCACATTCATTAGACTTATAAGATTTCTCTCCTGTGTGTGTTATTTGATGAACTCGAAGGTGTATCTTCTGGGTGAAAGACTTTTCACAGTTGTTACATTCATAAGGTTTCTCTTCTGTGTGTCTTCTCTGGTGCAAAGTGAGGTATGATTTCAGTCTAAAAGTCTTCCCACATTTATCCCATTAAAGATTTCTCTTCTGTGTGAGATCTCTGATGTGTGCTGAGAGCTGAATTCTGGGCAGAAATTTTATTATGTTCCTCATATTCATAAGGTTTGTCTTCTCTTGGAGATCGAGGTTGGAGCGTCAGGTCTGACTTCTCAGAAATTAATATTCACACTTGATGTACGCATCACATATCTCAGGATATTTGCTCTGAGGTATTGTAAGGCGTATTTCATTACTGAAAGATTTCTCACATTCACTACATGTATGAGGAGTCTCTCCTGTGTACATTTTCGGACGTGTAGTGATGGTCGGTGTTAAGTACAATATTTTTCATCACACAGTACATTTAGCAGTTTTCCTCCCTCCCTGAAGAATTTCTTGGGCAGGGAGAACAGAATTATGATACTGCAGATCTTTTGGACTGTCACAATCATGAATAAAATGCTCTGAATAGCCGATGGATTTTTTAAGAACAGGAGACATACGAGATCTATATGCAGCATGCATCTCATCAGGCTTAGGACACAAAAGCATGTTCTGACACTTAATGAACTCCTCAGTCCTCACCCCTAAGTTGTTACTGTTATTCCTAATCAGCTCTGGATTGTGTGTAGAGCTCAAATTTAAAGTTGTTGCTAATCTCACGTTTTCCTCCACTTCGATACTACTTGCAACTGCTACATCACAAAGACATTCATGTGGACTTTCCTGGCAGGTCTTGAACACATTTTCCATTAGCTGGACATCTAAAATGAGTCATAGAAAAAAAGACACAAACATACATGAGATACAAATATTCCTTACTGTAAAGTTAATGACTTTACTTTCCCATCCTAAGTGTTAGATATTTTAAAATATAAAAGTGGAAATTGATTTGTGAGAAATATATGCTTTTCTCCCTAACATATTAAGAAAATGATATTTTACAATGACCAATAATGTTTTTCTGTGTTTTAGTTCTCTTCTTATATCACAGGAAATATTTATTGAAATTACCTAACTATGTATTCCTACCGTTTTAAGCTGAGTACTACCTATACTATACCTGCAGCTATTTTTTTTCAAATACTGTTTTGTTTATACATTGAGGAATAGCTGCCTTTCTTTTATTTTTGAGAAATAATCTAAATACTGTGCTGTTTTGCATCTTTTTAAAACTTTCTTTTCTTTTCTTTTCTTTTTTTTGTAGGCCCTGTCCCTGAACACTTCAGCAGAAGACTATAACCCCTATCCTTGAGCTACAGCCCCACTTCCTGTTTTCTAGAGTTAACTACAGATAAGAGTCTCAGGTCCTGAGTAGCAGATAGGATTACCTTACCCAGTTTCAATGCTGTTTGCTTATTAAGCATTAAGTGAGGAACACGAATTTTTTCTAGATTCAGCGGCCACAAGTTTGGTTTATATGTCTGTTTGCCTTTGATCCAAGCAAGAACGATTCTTGAGAGTAAGGACTTACACCTATATCCCTTCAGTTACAACTTCTCACTAAAGTCTCAATTTAGGTATTTGTGGGAATTTTGAAATTTGTTTCTTTCCATTTGAAGTCTTATAAAAATTCCTTTTCTAACACTCCTGTCCCTCAGAACCATGGAAGACCAGAAAACTCCCAGCTCATTGTCTAGTTAATTTTCTTATATGATTGAAACTTTGTTGTTTTTTTTTCCTTCCATTCCTGGGTTTGAACTTAGGACCTAACCACTGTCCTTGGGTTTTCTCAAGACTAGAACCCTACCAATGAATTCATTACTTCTGGCTTTTTCTATGTATGTGGTAATAAGGAATCAAACCTGTGTCTTTGTGCATGCTAGGCAAGCACTCTACCACTAGGCTCAATTTCTGGTGGAAAGGTCTGGTTCTGAATACCAGTCTCTTCCTACCAGCAAAGAGATATTATCCTTATCAGAGAATAATGCCCTTACTTATTCCTTGTTTACTCAATCATTTATAGTCTTAGTTTTAAAGAAATGAAATATCATTCATTCTTTCTTTCTTCCTTTCCTTCCTTCCCTCTTTCTTCCCTCTTTCTTCTTTCTTTCTTTCTTTCTTTCTTTCTTTCTTTCTTTCTTTCTTTCTTTCTTTCTTTCTTGTTTTGCAGTCATGGGACTTGAATTCTAGACCAGGCTGTTCTTCCTGAGCTCTTCAGCTCAAGGCTACTGCCCTATGACTTTAGCCTCAACCCCACTTCTCATTTTCTATTGGTTCATTGGAGAGAAGAGTCTAAGGTGTTTTTCTGATAGGTCAGTCTTTGAACCTTGATCCTCAGATCTCAGCCTCCTAAGTAGCTAGGATTACAGGCATGAGCCACGGGCTCATGGCGTTCTCATTTTATTTTGTTTCACAGTGATTTCTACAGAGAAATCTAACTTTAACTCTACTGCCACATAGAATTTGTCATATCACCCTATGATTCTTGGCGCCGGGGGTTTGGGCTAGCATGCACAAAGTCCTGGTTCAGTTCCTTGGTACTACATACAAAGAAAAAGCCAGAAGTGGTGCTATGACTCAAGAAGTAGAGAGCTAGCCTTGAGAAAACCCAAGGACCATGCTCAGGCCCTGAGACCAGGCATAGGATTGGGAAAAGAAAATGATTCGTGATTCATTCACAAAGAATTCCATAGGTTCCACACAGGATTTAGGGTAACTAAGAATATTATTGCTCAGTACATCACAACATGAACTTACCAATGGGGCTCAGACTCCAACATTAATATGAAGATGGATTCACTCACCTGTGATATTCTTGTCAGAGGAATTTCCTATCCAGAGTTCTGCACAGTGCTCTAGCTTGTCAATTAATACAGGTTTGGGAACACAGGGCCCTGTAAATTAGAAACAGTAGAGAATTATTGCTCATGCTGTGTCATCATTGCTTTAAGTTCGCAGACATCCTACTCACAAGTTATCTATTAAATCTTTTTTCTCATTTCTCACTGGCTCCATGGTTGACTTTTCCCCAGTTCTGGATTCATTTTGTATGGCATACACTTAGCTATCTTGCTCAAGGCTAGAAAAATACCAGTTTGAGTCCCAGCTCCACTTACATGCATAGGTCTTCATGCATGCTAAGCAAGCACTCAACCACAAAGTCAAACTCTTGACACTCCACTAACATTTTTGAGGGGTTACTTGGAGTTATAGAGTTTCATGGCAATTTTTATGCCATTGCTGGCTTCAAATTAGAATTCTTAGATTTCTTCCTCCTGAATATTTTAAGATTACAGGCATGAAACATTGCACCTAGTGCCAGGTTTCCATTATGAACTCATTGTTTACTGATTTGTAGATCCTATTTCCAATAATGATATATATTCTATTCTGGATGGTTTATCCACTTACAATTACTGTGTAAGTTTGGAATGTCGTCTCCATTAGAGGAAACATAATTTAGAACTGTTGTCAAAGTATCCTGAAGGTATCCTGAAGAATGAGTACAAAATTACCTTAGGTTTTCTTTAGAAAGTAATGATAATTCTCAGGGCCTGGAATCTTTCATTTAAATAGTATTGAAAGTTTGATAAACATTCACGTATCTGCAAAATAACAAGGCACTTGGCCTTGCAAGTGAATTTGACTTTTGCTCACCTAAGGACACCAGGTTGCTGTAGGTCTCCAGCATTACATCTCTTTACAGGGTCCTCTGAGCATTGTCCAGATGCTGCCACTCCTTCCAGCTGAAATCCACAGCTACATCATCAAATGACACCAGCTTCTGGAATGGCACATTTTCATCAAGTAATTAGCACTGAGTTATAAACACACCATGTCTGGAATTTTATTCTTTTTTTGTTGGAATTGTATTCCTTTACTTAAATGTTTAGACTTACATGAAATATTGACCTGAAAAGCTTAGGGATGGTGCCTAGGCCCAGAGTTCAAGTCCCAAGACCCACAAAAAAATAAAAAGGCAAGCCAGGTGTTGGTGGCTCACGCCTGTCATCCTAGCTACTCAGGAGACTGAGATCTGAGGACCATGGTTCAAAGCCAGCCTAGCACAAAATTCCATGAGACTCCTTTCCAATTACCCACCATAAAATGTTTAATGGCTTGTGGCATATCATGGTAGAGCAATTGTGGTATCGACAAAAATAAGTCGGGGGAGTAGATTTAGGTTATAAATGGAATTATTCCATTGAAAAGGAACTACATTATATGATGACATATGCTGGTACTGTGAGAATATTGCAAAATCTTAGGGTATCAAGTAATAATACTGTGAAGTACACCCAGAATGTTAATGTTCTATGGCTGGCATAATAATCACTTGGGGAAGAAACTTTTTTTCTTTTTTTTGGCTGGGGGATTTGTAAGGCTTGAACTCTGGGCCTGGGCACTGTTCCTGAGCTCTTCAACTCAAGGCTATCACCCTACCGATGAAGCCACAGTGCCATTTCCCATATTCTAGTGGTTAACTGTAGATGAGAGTCTCATAGATTTTCTAATGCCCAGGCTGGCTTTGAACCAAATCTTTAGATATCAGCCTGATATCTGAGTAGATAGGATTACAGGTAGAAGTCACTGCACCTGGCAAGAAATTTATTTCTTGCTGTTTTATACTACAAATTTACTGTATGTTTTACTTTTTCAAAAAGACTGAGGATGACCTTTGTTCTGTATATAATGGGAAGAGGGGTAGGGAGCTGTGAGCAGAAGAACTGAGGGGCAATACTCAGGGTAGGACAATAGCCTTAAACTAAAGAGCTCACTGCCCAAGGTCGAAGCCCCATGACTTTTCCAACTACCCCACAAAAAAAGGGAAAAAAATTGGAGATTGGAGAGGATTTTCTAAAAAGAATATATAGAAATAGTAGTTCAAAATGTAGAAAAAAGTTCAATATTAACAGTCATGAGAAAAATTAAAATTACAATGAAATCATTACTTTAAATATGTTAATATAAATATAGTTTTAAACAAAAAGATCCACATACACACACACAAACACACACACACACACACACACGCATACAAAAAAACAACTTTCAAAGTCTAACTATTACTGGGAAGGTAGTGAGAAGAAGTAGAACTTTGGAATAGTTCTGCAAGGAATATAAAACAATCAAAAATTGCGTGGAGAGTGCTAAAAAAATACTAAATATGGAATTACATAGAAATATGGTCCAACAATTCTATTTCTAGATTTGTACCTAATGGAAGAGAAAGCAGAGACTAGAACAAATATGTGGAGAATCCATTCACAACTATTAATAATAATCAAAATATAGAAATATGCAAAACAATGCATTGAAAAGGAAGAACATTTTACTATATTTTACAGATGAATCTTGATTAGAGTAAACTAAAAATACAGCAGTCATAAAGGAAGAGCTAGGGTATGTTTTCCCTTCCAGAGCTTCCAAGGATCAACAAACCCTTAGAGCCAAAAAGCACGATGGTTCCAGAGAATGGAGTAGAGAGGAACAGGAGTTGAATGTTTAATGATTATACATGGAAGATGAAAATTGCTCTAGATGGGTAGAATGAAGAGAGAACTGTACCCTAAACAATGGTTATGTAGCCACACAGGATGGGACACACCTATACTCCCTGATCTTGGGAAACTCAAGAAGGATTTCTAGCCATCCTGGATGCATGGAAAGATCTATCATAAAAACTAATGTGGAGGGGCTGGAAGTTTGGCATAGTTGTAGAGTGCTTGTATGAAGACGAAGGTTCAATTTCGCAGTACCACATACACAGAAAAAAACAGAAGTAGTGCTGTGGCTCAAGTAGAAGATCACTAGGCTTGAGGAAAGCTGAAGGACAGTGCTTAGACGGAGTTCCAGCAAAAGGGCTTGTTTACAAAAAACCAGAAAGCTGAGCATGATGGGGTGGTGGCTCACTTCTATAATCCTAGCTACTCAGGAGGGTGAGATCTGAGGATCAAGGTTTAAAGCCATCCTGGCACAAAAAGACCTGAGACTTTTATCTCCAATTTAACTTTAGAAAATGGGAAGTGGTGCTTGGCTCCAGGGTAAGGTGGTAGCCTGGAGCTGAAGAGCTCAGGCATAGTGCCCAAGCTGAGTTCAAGATCTATGACCCACCAAAAAAAAAGAAAAAACAAAAAATAATATGGAAAAATTTGGATTCTATGAATTTTATCAGGCATATAAATGTCTTTTTTTGCTGTTGAGATAACAAATTGTATGGAAACATTTTAAAAGTTTTTACCTAGAAATGTACACCACAAATGGAATTAATAACAAACACAAAATATGCAAAAGATACAAATTATCACAATATGGGTATCCTGCTTTTGTATCTTTTCACTGACTCCTGTTCAAATGAGTCACATATTCTGAATTATTTCTCCCAGTCGATATATGCCACACATGTTAGCTTGTACTGAACTTCTTGTGAAATCAAAAGCAAATACTAAGCAAATGTGTGTTAGATTTTGTCAACAGTGATATTTCAAATATAAATCCCTACTCATTGCATTATTTAATATCAATGCTGGAATCAAACTTACACTGGCAGAATCTTCAATCTTTTGAGAATCTTCAAAAGGGTGTGTAAATATTTAGGATCGTTATGTCTTCCTGGAGGAGAGATCCCTTTAGTAGTATGTAGTAACCTTCTTTGTCTTTTCTTACTATTTTTAGTTTGAAGTCTATTGTATCTGATATGAGGATGGCAACTCCAGCCTGTTTATGGGGGCAGTTAGCTTGATAGAGTTTATTCCAACCTCTCACTCTCAAAAGATGATTGTTTTTGGGTAAGATGTGTCTCTTGAAGACAGCAGAATGATGGCTCTTGCTTTTTGATCCAACTAGACAGCCTATGCCGTTTAAATGGAGAGTTAAGTCCATTGATATTGAGAGTTAGGATTGAGAGATATTTATTAGTTCCAACCATTTTTAAAAGCTTTTAGTAGGGCCTGTGTCTTGACAGTTCTTGTGGTCCATAGATGGTATGCTGTTTAGGTGCCATTTCTTTCCCTATATTGCATTTATCTTGGTTTTCTATGTATAGAGCATCTTTGAGAATTCTCTGTAGTGTTGGTTTTGTTTCGACATATTGTTGCAGCTTTTCCCTGGAATGGAATGTTTTTCTTGTTCCCTCAGTTATGAATGAGAGCTTAGCTGGCTACAGTATTCTTGGTTGGTAGTTATTTGATTTAAGGGCATGACATATATGCTTCCAGTCACTTCGTGCTTGCATGGTCTCTGCTTTGAAATCTGGGGTTATTCTGATTGGTTTGCCTTTATAGGTTACTGATCCCTTTTCCCTGGCTGCCTTTAAGATCTTTTCTTTCGTTTCTATTGATCCAGTTCGGATCACAATGGGGCAGTGGGATGTTCTTTTCTGGTCAGGTCTGTTTGGGGTTCTAAAAGCTTCTCGTATCTGAATGGGCCTGCCCTTCTGGATATTTGGGAAATTCTCTGAGATGATTTCCTGAAGTATATTTCCAATACCACTGACCTCTTTCTCCACGCCCTCCTCAATACCAACTAGCCTTAAATTAGGCTTCCTAATTGTATCTTGGAACTCCTGAAGCGCTCTCTCATATTTCCTAGATTTGGATTGACTCATTTTCTGTTCATTCTCTATAATAACTAAATTATCTTCAGCCCCGGAAATTCTCTCCTCTGCATTGTCTAACCTGCTATCAAAACTATCTACTTTATTTTTCATCTCCCTTGCTTCTAATTGCTCATTTTTGATGCCTTGCATCTCTTGTTTTAGACCATGTATAGATTTCTTTATCTCCTTGATTTCCTTTTGAGTGGTTAGCTCAGTAGCTTTATTTTCTTTGGACATTTGCTGGAGTTTGGTCACGTTTTTATTTGTGGATTCTATGAATTCATCCATCTTTCTTTGAAAAACCTTTATTATGGCCTCCTTTATGGCTTCTTCTTTTTCACTTATCACTTTGTTTATGCTTTCCTCTTGTTCAGCTATGTCTTCCTCTATTATCTCTTTCTTTATATTTTCACATTTTCCATTAAGGATGTTTATCAATTGCATTTGTGTAGCACTTGGAAGACTCTCCTTTAGGATTGCCAGTGACAGTTACATTGTCTGTTTACATTGTGTGGGGGATGTTGTTTCTTGATTTGACATTTTTCTTGAGTTTTTTGTTCTGCCCATTTGAAAATGGGAGCAAGATTACTACTAAATACGTTTATAGTTTTTCAGATATAACCAACCTAGACCTCTGTAGCTGGCAGACACTAGATGTTCGCAAGTTTTGATTGGTATTATCACTCTTTCTTTTTGTGCACTTACAGACCAGTCTAATACAACCACTGATAAGCGATTTATACCCAAAGCAATAAGCCTCTCAATCCAATCACTATTGTCTTTAAGTCCCTCTGAGCCTTGAGAATAATTAACCACCTACATATACAATATTGCTCAACAGCCTTCAAGTGTAGATCCGTGCAGTATAAGGGTTGAAAGACCAGCAGAGGTCCAGAGATAGAAAAAAAGAATGAGAGAGTTCAGGGGAGGTACAAGAGGATTAACGTAGAAGTGTAAGAATATTGTAGTAAAGAAGAAAAGGTATAGAATAAGGATAACTGAAATAAGTTGGTAAGTAGGTAGCATATTTGAGTACAAAGTTTGGAAAGTATTAGAATAAAACTCATGTGTTGCTGCACGTCTAGCTCTTAGCCTAACCAGTGGCCTCACAGTGGACCATGGGATGGATCTGTTTTTCTTGTCTACGTTGAGGGAAAGGGGTATTTCACAAGATGCAGAAGCGAAGATTTCAGAAGCAAATGCTGTGTGTGAATTAGCTCGTAAAAAGCATTTTGATTTTCTGTTATTTTCTACCAGTTTTGGGGCTTGAATTCAGGGCCTGAGCACTGTCCTCGTGTTTTCTCAAGTCTAGCCCTCTGCCACTTGAGCCACAGTGCCACATCTAGATTTTCTATCTATGTGATACTGAGCAATCAATCCCAGATCTTCATGGATGCTAGGCAAGCACTCTACCACTATGCCAAACTCTCAACCCTGACATAGTAATTATAAAGTCATCATCATCATATCAAAATATCCTTTCTCCTACAAAGAATGAACACTTATCTATGTGTGTAATGCTTTTTTTTAAATTTCACTAATTCTTCTGTGTTTTTCCCTCTTGCATATTTTACACATGACAGCAAAGCAAATCATCAAAAAAAATTGATTAGGATACAGAAACCTAATAATATCCTAGTAGATTGACGTCAAAAATATGTGCAAGATGCCCTGTGTGTTTGACCTAGAGGTGGAGTCCTTGGCTACCTCGCAAAAAGACTCAGGTTTGACTCCTCATTACCACATACATAGAAAACGCTGCAAGTTCTGCTGTGGCTCGGTGGGACAGCTAAAGCCTAAATAAAGCCCAAGAACCATGTTCACACTCTGAGGTCAAGTCCCAAGACTAGCAAAAACAAAAAAAATTCGACAAGGGGCAAAATACAGGCAGAGAAGGCACTGTGAAGCAAATGTTTTGTAAAGGATGAGGGCAATATTGACCCTTAAGTCTGGATCTTACCTAAGAAAGGCTCCTTGAGCCTGAGACCAGACTGGTAGTTGGGCCTAGTGGAAGACATTGGGATTGGACAAATAAGGTGTGCTGTTTTCTACATCCACTGTATATTGTGAGATTGGAGGAGATGTTCAGCCTCCAGTATGTCTTTGCTGAGGTCTTTTGTGAGCAAGGATCTTTGGTCATTGGGCCCTGAAAGGTGACCCTGCCTCCCTCACAATGGAACAGAATATGGAACCCTGGTAACCAAGCCACTGTAACTAACAACCAGCTAAAGCCAGCTCACTTGGCCTGTGGCTCAGGAGTAAGAAAGATGTTGCTGTGCTGTTGCCAAAGATCAGGAAACTCGAGTCTCAGGCATGGAAGTTGTGGATGTCTTACTCGAAGATGTACATGCTAGATCATTGCCAAGCCACAAATCCAGTATAACACGCCTTTCTCTACGAAGAAGGCCACGAAAATCCAGGACAACCAAATGAGGTATATTTCTAAGAAGAAATGTATTTGACCCCATCATCCTCCATACACACTACAACTTTCTTTTTTTCATTTTTTTATTGTAATTAGTAAAAGGGTTACATGATATTTGCCAGATAGAAGGTGCATTAATTCACATACATTGATACCCTTTCACATGTCTTGGTACCCATTTCCCTCCAACCCCACACCCCCCACCCGTCTTGGTTTTCCCCCCTTCCCTATCAAATTTCAAATATCCAAATACAAATAAATTCAATATATCAGATAACAAAGTGAGATACTATACCAATATGGGATAACCAAGGGACAGCAAACGAGATGAGAGACAACATACTACATTAAGAACAACAATCATTCATTATATGGCTTTTGTGTCAATATCCTGGAGGTCCTTTCAATTACCTTCACATTATATGGCCTTATATATGGCCTTTTACTCTATTGACAATCTCTGCTAGTAGAGCCCAAGGTTTCTACTGATTATGACGAATGAGGGAAACCACTGAGCCTAAGTTCCTTTGAATCTGGCTTACTTCACTTAATATGATTTGTTCTAAGTCTTTCCATTTCCTAACAAATGGGGCGATGTCATTCTTTCTGACAGCAGCATAGAATTCCATTGTGTACAAATACCACAACTTGTTGATCCACTAATCAACTGAGGGACATCTGGGTTGGTTCCATATCTTTGCTATGGTGAATAGTGCTGCAATGAACATTGTTGTGCTAGTGGGTTTAGTATGCCCTTGTTTCTGGATAGTTGGGTAAATGCCAAGTAGTGGAATTGCTGGGTCATAGGGGAGTTCTATGTTTAGCCTTTTGAGGCACTGCCACACTGCTTTCCATAGTGGTTGAACGGGTTTTCACTCCCACCAACAATGTAGTAGTGACCCTCCTGGCCACATCCCCTCCAGCATCTGTTGTCATTCGTTTTCCTGACCCTGGCCATTCTCACTGGAGTGAGGTGGAATCTTAGAGTTGTTTTGATTTGCATTTCTTTTATGATCAGAGATGTGGAGCATTTCTTCATGTGTCTATAGGCCATTTTTGTTTCTTCTTCAGAGAAGACTCTCTTTAAGTCTTTGGCCCATTTTTTAATGGGATGGGTGTTACTTTGGAGGTTAGTTTTGGAGTGATTCAATTTTTTGAGTTGTTGATATATTTTAGATATGAGGCCTTTGTCCGTTGTTTGGTAGGTGAAGATCTTCTCCCAGTCTGTAGGCTTCCTGATTAGTTTACTAGCTATATCCGTTGCCATACAAAAGCTCTGCAGTTTAATGCAGTCCCACCTATCCAGCCTTTCTCTGATTTGTTGTGATTCTTGGTCCTTATTAAGAAAGTTTCGACCTGTGCCAAGGAGGCCTAGTGTATCTCCTATTCCTTCCTGTAAACTTTTCCGTGTGTCAGCTTTTACCTCCACGTCTTTGATCCATTTGGAGTTAAATCTAGTGAAAGGTGACAAAGAAGGATCCAACTTTAGTTTTCTGCAGGTGTATAACCAGTTCTGCCAGCACAACTTGTTGAAGAGGCTATCTTTCTTGCATTTTATTTTTTTGGCTCCCTGGTCAAAGATTAAGTGGCCATAGGTCTGTGGTTTAATATCTGGGTCCGCAGTTCTACTCCATTGGACTTCAGGCCTGTTCTTGTGCCAGTACCAAGCTGTTTTGAGAATTATAGCTCTGTAATAGAGTCTTAAGTTGGGAATTGAAATTCCTCCAGCGCTGTTCTTTCTGCTAAGAAGTGTTTTTGCTATACGGTGTCTTTTATTATTCCACATGAAATTTTGAATTGCCTCTTCTATTTCTTTAAAGAATGACATTGGGATGTTGATTGGTATTACATTGAATTTGTAGATAGCCCTTGGCAAGATTGTCATTTTTACAATGTTGATTCATCCAATCCAGGAGCATGGGAGGTTTTTCCATTTCCTTAGTTCTGCTTTAATTTCCTTTTTTAGGTTTTTAAAATTTTCATCTAACCGGTCCTTTA
Source organism: Megascapheus bottae (assembly GCA_024803745.1). Lineage (NCBI taxonomy): Eukaryota > Metazoa > Chordata > Mammalia > Rodentia > Geomyidae > Megascapheus > Megascapheus bottae. The sequence continues at coordinate 177,664 of JANJXV010000487.1, read as the reverse complement.
CATTCTTAGTTAAGCTAATTCCTAGGTACTTTATTTTCTTTGAGGCTATTGTGAAACGAATTTCTTTCCTGATTGTTGCCTCGTTCCTCTCACTGCTGGCGTAAAGGAAGGCAGTTTATTTGTGAGGGTTTATTTTTATGGCTTGCTACCCTTCCAAAGCTTTGAATCAGCTCAAGGAGTTTGGGAGTAGAGTCTATAGGATTCTTTAAATACAGAATCATGTCATCTGCAAACAGGGATAGTTTTATTTCCTCTTTCCCTACTTTGATCCCCTTTATGCTTGCTTCTTGCCTTATTGCACTACCTAGGAATTCTTGTGCTATGTTAAAAAGGAGTGTAGAGAGTGGGCATCCTTGTCTTGTTCCTGATTTTAGAGGGAATGGCTTTAGATTTTCACCATTAATTATACTACTACCCTTGGGTTTCTCATACACAGCCTTTATTACATTGAGAAATGTTCCATGGATTCCTAGTTTCTCCACATCTTTTAACATAAAGGGGTTTTGGATCTTGTCAAATGCCTTTTCTGCATCTATTGAGACAATCATGTGATTTTTGTCCTTGCTCCTGTTGATTTGTAGCATTATATTAATTGATTTCTGTATGTTGAACCAGCTTTCCCTCCCTGTGATGAATCCAGTTTGATCATAGTGTATAATTTTTTTGATGAGTTGTTGTAGACGGTTGGCCAGTATTTTGTTGAGAAGTTTTGCATCGATGTTCATCAAAGAAATGGGTCTATAGTTCTCTTTCTTTGATGAATCTCTGTCTGGTTTGGGGATGAGGGATATACTGGCTTCACAGAATGAGTTTGGTAAACAACATTCATTTTCAATTTCGTTGAAGAACTTGAGGAGTATTGGTGTGATCTCTGTTTGAAGACCTTATAGAATTCAGCTGTGAATCCATCTGGCCATGGGCTCTTTTTAAGTGGAAGTTGTCTAATTTCCATTTCTATTTCAGAGCTTGAAATAGGTCTGTTGAGTTGGGTTAGCTCTTCTTGGTTCCGTGTGGATATGTTAATATTGTCTAGGAATTCATCCATTTCTTATAGATTCTCAAATTTGTTGGCGTAAACGTTTGAGAAGTATTCCCTCATGATATTCTGGATCTTGGTAATTTCTGTCGTGATATTACCATTTTCATCTGTGATTTTGTTGTTTCGATATGCTCTCTTCTTTTTTCGGTAAGATTTGCTAAGGGCTTGTCAATTTTGTTAATTCTTTCAAAGAACCAACTCCTTGTTTTGTTGATTCTTTCTATAGTTTTTTTATTCCAAATCATTTTATTCTGGTATGATTTTAATAATTTGCTTTCTCCTAATGGGTTTAGGGTTGGTTTGTTGCTCTTTTTTCAGGAGGTTAAGGTGAGACATTAACTAGTTAGTTTGCCATTTTTCCAACTTGCTGTTGCAGGCATTCAGCGCTATAAATTTTCCTCTGAGTACTGCCTTTGTTGTGTCCCTAAGGAGTTGATATTTGTGTGCTCCTTATTGTTAAATTTCATAAACAGTTGGATATCTGTTCTGATCTCTCCGATTACCCATTGTTTTTGATTCAACAATGTGTTGTTCAGTCTCCATTAGTTACAGGGTTTTCGATCCAATTTGATGCCTTTATGGTCTGAGAGTGTGCATTAAATGATTTCAGAGTTTCTGAATCTGCCCAGGTTTGTTTTATGGCCTAAGATGTGGTCTATTTTAGAAAATGTTCCATGTGATGCTGAGGAAAACGTATATTGTGTTGTCACTGGGTGGAATATTCTGCAGATGTCTGTTAGATCTAGTTGGTCTATATAGTGGTTCAGTTCTAAGTTTTCTCTGTTGAGTTTTTGCCTTGTTGATCTGTCCATAGGTGAGAGTGGTGTGTTAAACTCACAAACAATCACTGTGTTTCAATCTATGTATGGTTTCAGTGTAAGTAAAGTTTGCTTGATGAAGTTTGGAGCTCCGGGTTTGGGTGTGTAAATATTTAGGATCGTTATGTCTTCCTGGAGGAAAGATCCCTTTAGTAGTATGTAGTAACCTTCTTTGTCTTTTCTTACTAATTTTAGTTTGAAGTCTATTGTATCTGATATGAGGATGGCAACTCCAGCCTGTTTATGGGGGCAGTTAGCTTGATAGAGTTTATTCCAACCTCTCACTTTCAAAAGATGATTTTTTTTGGGTAAGATGTGTCTCTTGAAGACAGCAGAATGATGGCTCTTGCATTTTGATCCAACTAGACAGCCTATGCCGTTTAATTGGAGAGTTAATTCCATTGATATTGAGAGTTAAGATTGAGAGATATTTATTAGTTCCTACCATTTTTAAACGCTTTTAGTAGGGTTTGTGTGTTGACAGTTCTTGTGGTCCTTAGATGGTATGCTATTTAGGTGCCATTTCTTTCCCTATATTGCATTTATTTTAGTTTTCTATGTATAGAACATCATTGAGAATTCTCTGTAGTGTTGGTTTTGTTTCGACATATTGTTGCAGCTTTTCCCTGGAATGGAATGTTTTTCTTGTTCCCTCAGTTATGAATGAGAGCTTAGCTGGCTACAGTATTCTTGGTTGGTAGTTATTTGTTTTAAGGGCATGACATATATGCTTCCAGTCACTTCGTGCTTGCATGGTCTCTGCTGAGAAATCTGGGGTTATTCTCATTGGTTTGCCTTTATAGGTTACTGATCCATTTTCCCTGGCTGCCTTTACTTTCGTTTCTATTGATCCACTTCGGACCACAATGTGGCGGTGGGATGTTCTTTTCTGGTCAGGTGTGTTTTGGGTTCTAATAGCTTCTCGTATCTGGATGGGCCTGCCTTTCTGTATATTTGGGAAATTCTCTGAGATGATTCCCTGAAGTATATTTCCAATACCATTGACCTCTTTCTCCACGCCCTCCTCAATACCAACTAGCCTTAAATTAGGCTTCCTAATTGCAACTTGGACCTCCTGAAGCGCTCTTTCATATTCCCTAGATTTCGATTGAGTCATTTTCTGTTCTTTCTCTATAATAACTAAATTATCTTCAGCCCCGGAATTTCTCTCCTCTGCATTGTCTAACCTGCTATCAAAGCTACCTACTTTATTTTTCATCTTCCTTGCTTCTAATTGCTCACTATTGATGCCTTGCATCTCTTGTTTTAGATCATGTATGAATTTCTTTATCTCCTTGATTTCCTTTTGAGTGGTTAGCTCAGTAGCTTTATTTTCTTTGGACATTTGCTGGAGTTTGGTCACGTTTTTATTTGTGGATTCTATGAATTCATCCATCTTTCTTTGAAAAACCTTTATTATGGCCTCCTTTATGGCTTCTTCTTTTTCACTTATCACCTTGTTTTTGCTTTACTCTTGTTCAGCTATGGCTTCCTCCATTATCTCTTTCTTTATATTTTCACATTTTTCATTAATGAAGTTTATCAATTGCATGTGTGTAGCACTTGGAAGACTCTCCTCTAGTTTTGCCAGTGACTGTTCCATTGTCTGTTTACATTGGGTGGGGGATGTTGTTTCTTGATTTGACATTTTTCTTGAGTTTCCTATTCTTCCCATTTGAAAATGGGAGCAAGATTACTACTAAATACGATTATAGTTTTTCAGATATAACCAACCTAGACCTCTGTAGCTGGCAGACACTAGATGTTCACAAGTTTTGATTGGTATTATCACTCTTTCTTTTTGTGCACTTACAGACCAGTCTAATACAACCACAGATAAACGATTTATACCCAAAACAATAAGCCTCTCAATACAATCTCTATTGTCTTTAAGTCCCTCTGAGCCTAGAGAATAATTAACCACCTACATATACAATATTGCTCAACAGCCATCAAGTGTAGATCCGTGCAGTTTAAGGGTTGAAAGACGAGCAGAGGTCCAGAGATACAAAAAAAGAATGAGAGAGGTCAGGGGAGGTACAATAGGATTAACGTAGGTGTGTAAGAATATTGTAGTAATGAAGAAAAATATAGCATAAAGATAACTGACCTAAGTTGGTTAGTAGGTAGCATATTTGAGTACAAAGTTTGGAAAGTATTAGAATAAAACTTATGTGTTGCTGCACGACTAGCTCTTAGCCCAACCAGTGGCCTCACAGTGGACCATGGGATGGATCTGTTTTTCTTGTCTACGTTGAGGGAAAGGGGTATTTCACAAGATGCAGAAGCGAAGATTTCAGAAGCAAATGCTGTGAGTGAAGTAGCTCATAAAAAGAATTTTTATTTTCTTTTATCTTTCTGCCAGTCTTGGGGCTTGAATTCAGGGCCTGAGCACTGTCCTCGGGTTTTCTCAAGTCTAGGCCTCTGCCACTTGAGCCACATTGCCACATCTAGATTTTCTATCTATGTGATACTGAGCAATCAAACCCAGATCTTCATGGATGCTAGGCAAGCACTCTACCACTATGCCAAACTCTCAACCCTGACATAGTAATTATAAAGTCATCATCATCATATCAAAATAACCTTTCTCATACAAAGAATGAACACTTATCTATGTGTGTAATGTTTTTTTTTAAATTTCACTACTTGTTCTGTGTTTTACCCTCTTGCATTTTTACACATGACAGCAAAGCCAATCATCAGGAAAAAACTGATTAGGATACAGAAACCTAATAATATCCTAGTAGATTGACAACAAAAATATGTGCAAGATGCCCTGTGTGTTTGACCTAGGTGTAGAGTCCTTGGCTACCACGCAAAAAGCCTCAGGTTTGATTCCTCATTACCACATACATAGAAAACGCTGCAAGTGCTGCTGTGGCTCGGTGGGACAGCTAAAGCCTAAAGAAAGCCCAAGAACAATGTTCAAACCCTGAGGTCAAGTCCCAAGACTAGCAAAAACAAAAAAAAATTCGACAAGGGGCAAAATGCAGGCAGAGAAGGCACTGTGAAGCAAATGTTTTGTAAAGGATGAGGGCAATATTGACCCTTAAGTTTGGATCTTACCTAAGAAAGGCTCCTTGAGCCTGAGACCAGACTGGTAGTTGGGCCTAGTGGAAGACATTGGGTTTGGACAAATAAGGTGAGATGTTTACTACATCCACATGTATATTGTGAGATTGGAGGAGAGATTCAGCCTCCAGTATGTCTTTGGTGAGGTCTTCTGTGAGCAAGGATCTTTGGTCATTAGGCCCTGAAGGGTGACCCTGCCTCCCTCACAATGGAACAGAATATGGAACCCTCGTAACCAAGCCATTGTAACTAACAACCAACTCAAGCCAGCTCACTTGGCTTGTGGCTCAGGAGGAAGAAAGATGTTGCTGTGCAGTTGCCAAAGATCAGGAAACTCGAGTCTCAGGCATGGAAGTTGTGGATGTCTGCTTCTTGCCTTATTGCACTGCCGGGGAAGTCTAGTACTATGTTAAAAAGGAGTGGAGAGAGTGGGCATCCTGAATGCTACCCCTTACCACTTTTATGCAAAGCTTAGGCCTGTGGCATTTTGCGCTCTGTTTTTTGCTGGTTAATTAGAGGTAAAAATCTTATGGAATTTATTGGGTGGCTGATTTTGAACTGGAATCCTCAGGTCTCAGCTTATCTTGAGTAGCTAGGATTACAGTACTTTTACAACCTGTATGCTCATACACATCGCTTCTGATCCAAACACTCATTTTCAATTTAACTAACAAGATGTGAGGAAAGATGATTGACTGTAATTTACTAGATGGGCTTCTAGTCAGTATATATTTCCACTTCCACTCTGAAGCCAGGGAAATGTTTCTGGTACATGTTTCAACTATCTCCCAAAGAGGAAATAATGTGTGAGTACGTTTGCTAGTATTTCAGATAGGAGATGGACTTTGGTGTTTGGAACCTGTTGAGCAGAGTGTATCAGCTGGGCTGTGATAACAGAGATGATGTTTCAGACAGGAATATTTTCATAACAGACAGACTTAGTCCAGATCCTTGGATTTCAGGCCTTGAGTAGATAGAATTACAAGTGTGAGCTGCCACCACCACCTGGTTCATTTTGGAAACCTTAATTGCTTCTCATTTGTTCCTTTCCTTTTTTGGAAGATTGATCTAAGCTGGCTGATTGTGCATCACAATGAAGTGATTGGCCTCAGGAATTGCAAATATTTGTTTCATCAGCACGGAATGAATGAAAGTTGATCTAAACCCAATAGTATTTTCCTTCTGATAAATAGGGAACTTACTTATATCATTTTTCCTTGCCTTTGCTTTCCCAAGGCAAACAACATGTTTCTTAAAACCTACACTTCATGAGAATATTATAATTAGAAGCTATCTTCTGCACACTTCAGAATAGTCCTTGCATTTATAAACTTATATTACAATATTAGGTAGAAGAATGGTGACTGTTAGTTTCATAACTATTTCATATGTTTTACTCTTTAAGGCTCATTAACTCAAGAAGGGATTAAATACCTTTAGATAATAGTAGATCATAGCTGCTGCTGATTTGATGTGTGTGCAGATGATACACAGATTAATTAGGATTACTCAAAAGTTTTGTTCAAATTTTCAGTAGTAGACTGCTATGCTAACGGGAAGGTGATAGTAATGATGCTGAAATTCTATGAATCAGCTATGAAGCAGAATTTCAGGGGAGAGTATTTGCTAGGGACTTAATTTCTAAGACGCATATCAAGAATATTGAATTATAACACCAAATGATGGAGGACTCAGCGTCACATTTTGTTTGTTTTATAAAAGCCTTGGGACTTGAACCCAGGGCCTGGGAACTGTCCTTAAATGTTTTTTTTTTGCTTCAGGCTAGTGTTCTACCACTTTATCCACAGCTCCACTTCCAGATTTTTGGTAATGAACTGTAAATCAGAATATCATGCAATTTGTTTGGGCTGGATTCAAACCTGATTCTGTGTAGATAGGATTCCAAGTGTGAGCGCACAGAGCCTGGCTAGTATCATTCATCATTCAAGTCATGGGACTGCAATTCTGCACCTGGGTCTTGTCACTGAGCTTTTCAGCTCAAGACTACTGCCCTATCCCTTGAGCCATAGGGCCACTTCTGGGTTTCTGGTGGTTAATTGGAGATAAGAGTCACATGGACTTCAGTGCCCAGGCTGACTTTGAACTGCTATCCTTGGATCCCAGCCTCTTGAGTAGCTACATTTACAAGTGTGAGCCACCATACCCAGCTAAATTATTTTTTAAGTTAATTTTTTTGTTAAGTCAATATATAGTTGGCATAGGGTTACATAAGTAATGAACACATTTCTTAAGAAAATTGTTATCCCCTCCCTCATTTTCTCTGTTTTCCTACCCTCAGCCCCCTCTCCACCCAGATTGTTCAGTTCATTTCCGTTTAGTGTCTTCCAAGTATCACTGTTCAATTGGTTCACCCTTTTTCCTTTGTTTTTTTTTTTTTTTTTACCATTTTATTATACCCTCTCCATTCCAAATCACATAAACCTATGTACAAGACACAGGGTACCCGAATTCAACACAGTGACTACAGAGAATAAAACTAAAGGGAAAAAGAATAAAAGAGGTAAAAAGCAAAGAAAATGAAAGAACATCATACAGTACCTTAGAATCAACAACACTGAAAAAACAAAACATAAAACCTTGGGCTGAAAATGAAGCTTGCCTAGCATGTATGAAACCCTGGATTCCAGTTCTAACGTTCAGCACAGAGTGTCTCCAAGTGACAAAAATCTGTCACATTTAAGTCAGGCTTCAAAACTTTGCTAGGAACCAGTTACGTGATTTGGAAGAAAGTCCAATTTTCAAAGAATCACTAGCCAGGCGCTGGAGGGTCATAATTGTCATTCTACTAGCCAAGGAGAAGGTGAATCAAAGCCTTTGCAAGCAAAAAAACGAAAACAAAAAAACTGTAAGATTCTACTCTCCACTAATCCACCCAAAAACTAAGTGGAGTTGTGGCTAAAACTGGTACAGCATTAGCCTTGAGGAAAAAGATCTAAGAGACCTTGCCCAGGTCCAAAGTTCAAGCTCCCCACCAAGAAAGAAAAAAAAGGAGTCCAGATACCTTAGTTTCAAAAGTATATCTGGATATCTTAGTAGATTTTTCTGATCTTTCCTCATTCATCTCATGGAACCACATAATCTTGATCCTGATCTGACTAAGAGCCTGCATTGTGCTTAATAAATTCATTCCACATATTCCAGTAGAATCTGGACAGCTAACAGCCACTTACCAATGCTTTATTCTACGTTTAGGCCACTATGTCTTCATACCATCTACACAGTCAGCTATATCATCTTTCCAGAAGTATCATTGAGTGTAGAACACTCAGAACTAAAATAATTGCATAAAGATGTAATAAAACCCATTGATTCATTAAGAAAATTTCTGTACCATTTAGAGCAAGTACATTAGTGGTATTTACCTCTAGCCTCTTTTTTAAAAAAAATTATTAACATTGAAATTTACATCATATTTCATATGTCATGTTTAACCAACAAGTATTCAAGAAGGGAATCGCTATACAATTACTCCCACATAGATTTTAGAATATAGTAAAAGTTAAGCTGAGTCATTGTATGTCATAGATACAGATTAATCTATAATAAAACACATGTCTATAGAGTGTATAGTCTATCCTAGATTTTTATGTCTATGTAGTTATGTGTATATCTCCAAAATTATGTCCAGAACTTTGGGTATCAACTATTCAATCATCGCTCTACTACTGTTTGAAACTAATATCTATATATTAAGGATACCATGTACCTTTTGTTCCTTGGTCTTGACTTATCTCACTCAACAGGATTCACTCTAATTTCATCCACTACCCCAAAAATGCCATTATTATTTTTTTCTGTGCAGATCTTCTTTTTATGTATTTATTTTTATTTTAATTTATGGAAGGGTTACATTATATTCACCAGATAGAAGGTGCATTACTTCTCAAACTTTGATACCCCATGTAATGATATGGTCCCCATTTCCCTTCCCCTACCCCCACTCATGTTCATTTCCCCCCTTCCCTATCCAATTTCAAATAACCAATTAGGCACATATGAAATATATCAGAAAACAAGGTGAAATATTGTAACAATATGATATAACCAAGGGATAGCAAAAGAGATAAGAGATCACATAGTTCATTAAGGACAACAATCACTCATTATATGAGTTTTGTTTCTTTATCTTGGAGGTCCTTACATTTAGTGTCATACTATTTGTCACGATGTCTCTAGATTTTGTTCTATTATAAATCTCTGGTAGCAGAGCCCAAGGTTTCTACTGTATTTGACAAATGAGGGAGACTCTTGGGCCTATGTTCCTTTGAGTTTGGCTTACTTCACTTAATATGATTTTTTTCCTTTTCATCCACTTCCTCGAGAATGCCATTATTTTATCTTGTCGGTTGGCTATGTATCATTCCATAGTGTGTGTGTGTGTGTGTGTGTGTGTGTGTGTGTGTGTGTGTATCACATTTTTTGTAGTAGGGCATCTGGTTGTTTCCATCATCCAGCCTCATTTTCTACAGATATTTTTATAGTCTCTTTTTTATTTTCAGGGTAATGTATAGAGGGGTTACGATTACATTTACAGGTAGTGGACTGCATTACTTCTCACACATTTATTCCACTCCACATGTTTTTGTCCCCAGTTCCCTCTCCCCTCCCCTTCCCAATCATCTTGTTTCCCCCCTTCCCTTTCCTATTTGACATAAACAAATAAACATATATACAATATGCCAGGGAAAAAATCAGATACAGTAACAATCTGACATTAACCAAAGGGCAAAATAAGAGATGAGAAATACCATAGTAGATCAAGGACAAAAATCACACAAGATTAAGAGCAACGATGACACAAGATATAGCTCTTGTTCCCATATCCTAGAGATCCTTTCATTTAGTCTCATCCTATATGACCTTATATACCTAGGTTTTTGAGTTATTGTAATCCTCTGCTAGGAGAGTCCTAGATGTGAACTAATTGTTACAAATGAGGGAAACCATTCAGCTTATGTTTCTTTGGGTCTGGCTTGCTTCACTTAATATGAATTTTTCCAAGTCTTTCCATTTCCTTACAAATGGGGCGATGTCTTTCTTTCTGATGGCAGCATAGCATTTCATTGTGTATAAGTACCACATCTTCTGGATTCAGTCATCTACTGAGTGGCATCTGGGTTGGTTTCATAGCTTTGCTATGGTAAATAGTGCTGCAATGAGCATCATTGTGCTAGTGGCTTTAGAATGTCCTTTTTTCTGGACAATTGGGTAGATGCCAAGTAGTGGATTTGCTGGATCATAGGGGAGCTCTATGTTCAGTCTTTTGAGGAACCACCACACTGCTTTCCCTAGTGGTTGAACGAGTTTACACTCACACCAACAGTGTAGGTGTGATCCCCCTGGTCACTTCCCCACCAGTATCTCTTATTAGATTTTTTGATAATGGCCATTCTGACTGGAGTCAGGAGGAATCTCAAAGTTGTTTTGATTTTCATTTCCCTTATTGCTAGAGATATGGAGCATTTCTTCATGTGTCTAAAGCCCATTTTAATTTTTTCTTCAGAGAATACTCTTTTAAGTCTTTAGCCCACCTTTTAACAGGATGGTTGTTTCTTTGAAGATTTGTTTGGGAGAGATTCATTTTTTTCAGCTATAGATATATTTTAGATAACTACATATATTTTTGTAGAAAAAAGAATGGAAGCCATCATGCTGGCTCACAACTTAATTTCAGCTACTTAGGAGGCTCAGGGCTTAGGATCACAGGTCAAAGCCAACCAGGGCCCTACAGTGTGTGAGATCAAACTCTGTGAACATACAATGACTGTAAGAGGAATCTCACTGCCTGGGAATGTAGCCTAATGGTAGAGTGCTCACCTAGAATGCATGAAGACCTAGGTTCTATTCACCGGTACCGCATACTCAGAATAAAAGCTAGAAGTGGCGCTGTGTCTCAAGAGGCAGAGCACTCACCTTGGGCAAGCGAGTCCAATGAAAATGTCTAGGCCCTGAGTCCAAGCCGTAGGACTGGCAAAAAGAAAAAAAAAGAGCAATCTTACTTAAGTAACAAGGAATGTACCCTATATTTATACAGACTGACAAATTCATTAAGAAATTAGAAAATATGTATAAAGTGCATAATTTCTTTTGTGTGTTGGCACTGGGTCTTCAACTGAGTGCTTCAGCTCTATCCCTGACCTTTTCTGCTCAAGGCTAGCACTGTACCAATGCAGCCCCAAATCAACTATCTTCAATTGAGATATAAGCGATGAATATTTCAGGGTGCTTCATGAAAAACATTTTTATAAATTGAAACTTTCAACACAGTCTTATTTTAGTATGAATGTTGAGATGGGAAGAGACAGAAAAAGTGAAATGTTTCCTGATCCACATAGAGAAGAGACTCAGCAGAACCACTGTGGACTGCAGGCTTCTTTGTGAGTTTTGTTTGCTTGTTTGATTTTTGTCAATTGTGGGGCTTTAACGCTGGGCCTGGGCACTGTCCCTGAGCTCTTCAGCTCAAGGCTAGTGCTTTAATCTGTGAGCCACAGTGCCACTTCTGGTTTTTCTGGCAGTTAACTGGGTACTTTGGCTGGCTTTAAACTTTGATTCTCAGATCTTAGCCTCCTGAGTAGCTAAGATTATAGGTGTGAGGTACCATCACCAGGCTGCTGCTCTGTTACTATGCAGGTTCTGGATCAAGAACTTCAAGTTCTTACTTCAATTTTTTCTTCTCTTGCCTGATACTCTGCCATTTGAACGAAGCCCCAGTTCCTGGACTTTGTTGGTTAATGAGAGATATTATGATTTTCTAATATTCAGAGCAATGATTATAAAACCCAGCATTTTACTTACTTGAATAAATTAAGAGACAGGACCTAATGAGATGGAAAACAAAATTTTTTTTCAAGTTGCTATCCTGTTCTAATGCATAAGTCTGGCTATTTTGCTTACACACAAATATGCATTTTACCACTTTCTACTCTATTTTTGCTTAGCTTAAAACCACCACTGCCATTTCATAGATTTTGTTGTTGTTGTTTGTGGTGCTTGAACTCTGTGCCTGGGCTGTTCCTCAGATCTTCAGTTCAATGCCAGTGCTCTACTACTTTTGATTTGGCCAGTCCTGGGCTTGAACTCAGGGACTGAGCACTGTCCTTATATTTTCTCAAGGCTAGGGCTCTACCACTTCAGCCTCAGCACCACTTCCAGCATTTTTCTATGTATGTGGTATTGAGGAATTGAACCCAGGTCTTCGTGCATGCTAGGCAAGCACTCTACCACTAGGCCAAACTCCCAGCCCAAAATTATTCATCATTACTATTAGCTATCTTCTTTTTTTTATTATTGATTCGTCATGTTGCTTTGACTTTGGGCCTGGACTGTCCCTGACCTCTTCAGCTCAAGGCTAGCGCTCTTCCTCTACAGCTCCATTTTTGGTTTCTGGTAGTTAATTGGTGATGTAAGTCTCACAAACATATGTGTCCAGGCTGGCTTTGGGCTTTGAACCAAGATCCTCCAATCTCAGCCTCCATAGTAGGTAGAATTACACGCTTCAGCCAGCAGTGCCTGACTGTTTGATGTCTCTGTCTCTGTCTCTCTGTCTCTGTCTGTCTCTGTCGGTCTGCCTCTCTCTCTCTCTCTCTATCTGTCTCTCTCTCTATCTGTCTCTCTCTCTGTCTCTCTGTCTCTCTCTGTCTCTCTCTGTCTCTCTCTGTCTCTCTCTCTCTCTCTCTCTCTCTCTCTCTCTCTCTCTCTCTCTCTCTCTCTCTCTCTCTTGGTTGTAAGACTTTAATTGTGCACCTGTGCAGTGTCCCTGGGCTCTTCAGCTTAAGGCTACAACCTTAAACACCTTGAGCCACAGTGTCACTTCTGGTTTTCTGGTGCTTAAGTGGAAGTAACAGTTTCATGGACTTTAGTGTCTGGCCTGGCTTTGAACTGTGATCCTCAGAACCCAACCTTCTGAGATCATTTCCAGCTTTTTTTTTGGTGTAAGTGGTACAGAGCAATTGAACACAGGGCTTTGTGCATACTAGGCAAGCAAACTACCACTAGTGTGCACTCCAGCCTTAGATAAGGGCTTTCTTTTTCTTTTTCATTTTTTCACTCATGGGGCTTGAACTCTGGGCCTGGATGTTTACCTTAAGCACTTCATCTCAAGGCAAGAGCTCTACCACTTGAGGCACATTGTCATTTTGAATTTTCTGGATTATTTGGAAATAAGATTCTCACAGATTTTTATGCCTGGGCCGTCTTTGAACCTCGATCCTCCAGGTTAGCTAGGATTACCAGGGTGAGCCACCAGTCACGGGCATTAAATTATTATTTTTTGCATGTCCTATGGCTTCAACTCATGGCCAGAGCACTGTCCTAGGGCTTGCTCAAGGATAGCACTTTACTTCAGCCAGCCAACTCCCGGTCCAAATAGGCCACTCTTGAAGCTAGTATTACAGAGATCTGCCATAATACTGGCATGTCGTTATCTAAGTATATAATTTTTCTTCTATTTTTGATGGCTTTTCCTTAGTGTACATATTTCCTACATATTTTATGGAAAACTTCCTTCCCACTTGGGCCATAAGTTAAGCTTAGTGGAACAGTTCTTGCCGAGCATAAATGAAGACCCAAGTTCAATTCCTCAGCACAACATAGATAAAAAAAGATAAAAGTGGTGCTGTGGCACATGTGATAGAACTTGCGCCTTAAAAATAAACAAAAACAAAAACAACGATCGTGCTCAGGTCCTGAGTCTAAGCCCAGTACTGGCAAAAAAAAAATTCTGCCCAAAGTAGACATTTAAACTCATTGTACTTTTCAAAAATTTGTTGTCAAGGTGATATACAAAGAGATTGCTGTTACATATGTAATGAGTACATTTCTTGTAAACACTGTTACCCCTTCCCCCTTTTCTTTTTCCCTTTCCCCCAATTCATAAATTTCATTTACAACAAATATGTATGTATTTTCATTCCTGAAAAAAATAGTTTAGAATGTGTTCAAATAAATGATGTAGGTTGATATATTTATCAAAATGGATTACTTGAACTCTAAAATAAACATTCTAGGTAATATTTCTCATAAAATTGTAGTAATGCTATAAAAATAATAAAAAAGGAATTTTAGTTATTAATTTCTTATGTTTTACCTTTAACATTATTACACTAAGCATACTGTTTATGCTATTAATACAGACAGCATGAAATATGATTATGTAAAAAAATTAAATGATTAAACATAGTAAGGTTGGGGGCCAGTAGTTTGGCTTGGTGGCACACACTCTGGACTGGCAAAAAAGAAGTAGGGTTAGATAAAACAGATTTATTTCCAAATGTGTGGAAAATGGTATGATTTCTTGTTTGGCTAGTCCTGGGGCTTGAACTGAGGGACCAGGAACTGTACTTGGCCACATTTGTTCAAGGGTGGCACTCTGACACCTGAGCCACAGTGCCCCATCTGCTTTTTCTGTGTATGCAGTGCCGAGGAATTGAATCAAGGTCTTCTTGTATACTAGGCGAGCACTCTACAACTAGGCCACATTCAAAGCCAAAGTAGATTTTTGATGCTATTGTGGAGTTTTAATTTTCTTAAATATTTGTACAAAGCACAATGAATATATAAACAGACTTGAACTCACAGAACAGAGTCCCACATAATATTACAGTTACTCTGGCACTTCTCCCGATTGACAAAACACATTTCCAGGCATCTGCTCTGTCCGTAAGCTTTGGTAGCTGACTTGTCTTTCCATGGAGGCCTGGCCTGGATTCCTGGTGATTCCATGCATTTCATAGTTCCCTGTATATCCAGTAAGGTTGTCTTCTATGGGACCAGACCTGTCTGGTTTTTGGCCCACCCAGGACCTATGTGTCTGAGGTCTCACATTATAAGTGGAAAATAAAACACAGTATAATAAGCACTGAAGAACTGCACACCATAATATTAACAATGAGAGTTTAATACTTAGCAAAGTAAATACAATGAATACTTGACAAGAATCATGAGAGCAAGATAAAGAGATGTCTTTTTAGGAAGGGGACAGGGAAGCTCTAAATCCAGACTGGCCTCCAAGTTGCCTTCAGACAGTAATTCTCCTTCAGAGTCCTCAGAAGGGTCTCCTTCCTCATGAGAAACAGAATGTCCTTCCTGAGTTAAGAGGGGGATGGATTCTGGTTTGTCGAATGGAGATTGAGTCTCTTTTAGTGAGATGGATGGGTCTGGATATTCTGTGAGGATGGATTCATTTTCCTCCAATGAATCCAGTATTGAGAGTACACTTGCTGCTTCCCATGGGGACATTTTCCATGAGCCCAGCGTGTGCCCCTTCAGCTTGCACAATAAGTGGAGTGTTACTCTGACTCAGATGGACTGACTCTGGGTGGAGTGTGAAAGGAAACGGAAGGAAATCTGGCTGCTCTTTTTCTTCCTCCATAGTATCTGCAGGTTCAACTGTGTCACACATGGGGTTCAGAGCAAAAGGTATATCCACAGGACTCTAAACCTGTTTGGTAATTTCTACAGAAGGCCCATGCTTTCTGGAGTGCAGTGATGATTCTCAGTCTCCATCAGTCACCAGCTCCATTGGTGGGTTTTTCATCCGGAGTTCAGGATAAGCTCTTCCACGATGACCCAAACCTAAGAATGGAAATAGGTACAGAGTGGACAGAGTGGACTCTGCAAGTTGAAGTGTCACTCAACTTCCATGAGGATCTAATGGAGGAACCTGTAGAACTGGAGTTTGGACTGAACACTGAGGAGGTGTAGGGTCTTTCTAATGAGTGCTTATTCCCGAGGCCTTTCAGAGGACAGACATTACCTGGCTGACACCAGCCATAAAGGGCATTTTGCCAAGCTCTGTAGAAGTAAGGCCCAAACAATATCTAGACCACATGGGCTTCCTACTCACAGGCTCTGAGGCACCCACACCAGGACTTCTACTTTTTCTTGGTCTTACTGGTCGCACATTCCTCCAGCTGGTCAAAAAGTATGTGTTTAGAAGTGCAGGTCCAAAGCCGGCATGTGGAGCCTCATATAGAGCTTGAGTTGTGTCAGGGTGTGGCAGTTCTTGAACTCGTAGAAATCACTGGGGTAGAAGTCCACTCACATCGTATAGATGGAACACATGATGCTGTGGGCACATTCGGTACAAGGAAAGTGAGAGCCCTCTCTCTCCATCCTGAGCCTTTTACCAAAGCCGCTTTCTTGCAGGACTCTAATGCTGTGGCTGTCCTGCAGAGATGTGCACTTATGTGCTGGGAGGGGGGTAAGAGACACTCGAGAACAGGATGACTTTTACACCCCACTTCCAGAAGCTTCTGAGAGAGGCCTCTATGCATCTGTCCAAAGTAAACGAACCTTAAATTAACTAAGTAAATGCTCTAAATAAATCAATAAGTGAATGCTCTACATAAAGAACTAAATGCTCATTGCTCTAATTTTAGCCACCCAGCAGGCTGAGCTCTGAAGATCACAGTGGAAAGCCAGTCTAGTCAGTAAAAGTCTAAAGGCACTTGTCTTCAATTAGGCAGCAAAAAGCCAGAACTTGACCTATGACTCAAATGGTACAGTGCTAATTTTTGAACACCAAAGGGATGGCATTTAGACCTGGGTTCAGGTTCAAGTGGCAGCAATGGACCACACACCAAAATGTAAATGCTTTCAGGTTCTAACAGGCAAAGCTATCACAATCCCTCCCTGATGGTTCAAAAGTGACTCACCCCCAGCTTTTCCTCTGACTCCAGTATTTCACAGGCCTCCGCATTAGTACTGACACCTCATTTCTTACTGGGAAATGGGATTTCCTAGGATGTCACCTAGGTGAGGGCTGCAGTTGGGAGCCACTTACTCATGCCTGAAATCCAACTTCTCAGTAAGCACACTGTTGAGACTCCAGTAGCTTGTGAGGAAAATGAAATGGCATGGTGTCCCAGTCATAATAAAGTAGTTTGTGCACTTGTATCATGCTTAGCTCCCCTGTGAACACCTCAGTGAACCAAACAGGCTCAGAGAGGAGCAAAGTATTCCAAGACTTGGCCAGAAGGGTTGAGCAAACCTGGGTTTGGAGGGGGAACACTCACTTTTTCAAGACAATTTCCAGCAACTACTACATTGTCCTCCACTATTTGAAATTGTGCAGGAAGTTTTCCACATAAAAGAGATCACCTTTCTGGTAGGCAGGGATCAGCTTTGTCAGCAGCATCTCCAACAGGCCTTCCTCCAGGATCCATAGGTTACAAGGCTCATTCAGAGTCTGAGCTGACTTACCATCACACTATGTTGGCAAAACAGTGGATATTTCAAACGTAGGAATGGGACCACACTTCACACTGAGGAATTGGAATAGAGTAGATTGCAAAGGACACACTCTAATTTCAGTATAGTCACTTGAAAGCACACAAGAAGGTTGTAGTGTGTGGGCAGGATGATGGGTTCAAATAGGTTTCCTCTCAATATACCTCATCTGAGTTGCCCTGGAGTTTCCTGGCTTTCTTCCTAGAGAAATGCCTGATATACTGGAATTTTGGCTTGGCACTAATCCAGCATCTACTTCTTCAAGTGAGACATCCATATCTCCCATGCCTGAGATCCGAGCCCCTGACCTTTGGCAACAGCACAGGAACATCTTTCTTCCTCCTGAGCCACAGGCCAAGGGAGCTGGCTTGAGCTGGTTGTCACATACAGTGTCTTGGTTACCAGGGTTCCATATTCTGTTCCATTGTGAGGGAGGTAGGGTCACCTTTCAAGGCCCAATGACCAAAGCTCTTTGCTCACAGAAGACCTCCCCAAAGACATACTGGAGGCTGAATCTCCCTTCCCACCTCACATATGGATGTAGTAAACAGCACACCTTTTTGTTCAAATCCCAAGTCATTAACTAGGCATAAGTGGTAGCGTGGTCTCAGGCTCAAGGAGCCTTTCTTAGGTAATATCCAAACTTACCTGTCACTATTCCCCTTACCCTTCAGAAGACATTTTGCTTCACAGTGCCTTCTCAGCTTGCATTTTGCCTCTTGCACATTTTTTTTGCTAGTCCTGGGACTTGACCTCAGAGCCTGACCATTGTTCTTAGGCTTTCTTTAGGCTATAGCTGTCCCACCAAGCCACAGCAGCACTTCCAGCGTTTTCTATGTATATGGTACTGCAGAATCAAACCGGAGTCTTTTTGTGTGGTAGCCAAGCACTCTACAAATAGATGAAACACCCAGGCCATCTTGCACATATTTTTCACTTCAATCTACTAGGACGTTGTTAGGTTTCTGTATCCTAATCTATTTTCTTCCTGACGAATATCTGTGCTATCATCTGTAAAAATGCAAGTGGGAAAATCACAGAAGCATTGGTGACATAAAAAAAGTCTTACAGACATAGATAAGTGTTCATTCTTTGTAGGAGAAAGGATATTTTGATATGATGATGATGACTATTTATAAATACTTTATCGGGGTTTAGAGTTTGGCCCAGTGGTAGAGTGCTTGCCTAGCATCCATGAAGATCTAGGTTTGAGTCCTTAATATCACACAGATATAAAAATCCATACGGCAATGTGGCTCAAGTGGCAGAGGGCTAAACTTGGGAAAAGCCAAGAGCAGTGCTCAGGCCCTGAGTTCAAGCCCCAGGAATGGCAGAAAAAACAAAAGAAAAGAAAAGAAAAGAAATGTGCTTTTTACAAGTTATTCACTCACAGCATTTGCCTCTGAATTCTTTGCTTCTGCATCTTGTGACTTATCCTTTTCCCTCAATGTAGACAAGAAAAACAGATTTTATTACTTGCTATCCTGTTGTCCAATCTTTGGATATTAATTCAAAATACAATATTGCCTGAGATATTGTGTGTGTGCATGTGTGTGTGTATCTGCCAATGTGTGCATGCACACATGTGTACAGGGTTTAGGGCTTACTCATAGGGCCTGTGTGATAACCCTCAGCATCTTTTCCTCAAAGGTATTGGTCTTCCACTTCTAGCTTATTATAGCTAATTGGAGTTGAGAGATTCACTCAATTTCTTGCCCTGTGTATTGGAACCCAGTGCTGGGTTCTCATATTGTTAATTGTAGCTATAGAGAAGGCTGAGGTCTGGGGATCCTCGTTAGAATCCAGCCCCTGAAAGAAAGTCACTGATAGAAATCTTTATCTTCAGTTAAGCACGAATAAATAAGGCAAAAGTGGAACTGTGGCTCAGTTCCTCTTGTACCAGCCATGAGAAAATTAGTAATTGGCAGCACCTGGTCCCTGAGAGAAATCCTTAGCACTGGTTCAAAAAAAGAAAGAAAATAATGAAAAAAATTAAAGCATGCTGAGGAATCCATAAGGATAAACGTGCCTGTGAATAATCTTGTCATTTCAGATTCCCTCAAGAGCTTATGTCTCTCTATATTTTATCAAGTTTTTTTAAAGATATTTACATATTTTCTATCTTTCTTAAACAGAGATAGCCATCCACAAAACACAAACACAAACTCTCACACAGTATACCACCCACCCATAAGTGTCTGGCTATGTATATATGTATAGTCATATGTATTGATCTGTCTCTCTATACTAATATATAAATGCATAAACATATGTATTTAGACAAACAGGAAACATACATAGATAGGTCTCAGGCATTTCCAGATTTTGTGCAAGTCTTCTGAGTGCAACTTACCATTGTATTGTTTGTCAAGATAGAGTCCCTCTAACTTTTGGCCAGCTTCTTGTCCTTTGATACTTTTTTCTGGCAGTCCTGGGTTTTGAACGCTAGGCCTGGATGCTGTCACTGAGCTTGAGCTTCTTGCATTCAGTAGTTTATTGCAGATAAGAGTCTCATGGAGTTTCTGTCCTGGGCTGGCTTTGAATTGTGATCCTCAGATCTCAAACTCCTGAGTAGCTAGGATGACAGTCTTGAGCTACCAGTACCTGGTTCCTTTGCCTCTTTTACCCTTTTTTTGGCCCCACCACAGCCATGGTATCTACCTTCCTATGTTCTCTCCACCTGCCCCCAGACAGGGGTCTGACAGATGCTTTCCACCCGCTTTTTCATGTCCACCTCTGTATTGGCTGACAGCTAAGACATGCACTCACTTGTCTGGATGCCAAACACAAAGCCATGTGATTGTTTCTCAGTCTGGAACATCCTATCAGATTTATAGCACCACAGAGGGTCAGGTTGATGCTCCTCTAGGGCTTCTTAAATTGTTCTCATATTAATCCACAACACGTTTGTCATCACTTGTCCAGCTAATTCATGTACTAAACCAGCATTCCCTACAAACTTAGATCCCAATACCATGAGGACACTCAAGGGTGCATTAGGAGTGTGACCTGCACGTGGATATGAGCTTGTCTAACTTGGAGGGGATTTCTCCACCACAGGAAATGGAATACAAATTTAGAATCTGCTTTCATGAGGTGACAATCTCTGGCAGATATTCTTTTCAAATGTGGCACTGCCTACTTCCAGCTTAAAACATGGGTTGATGACCCAGCATAACAGAGAATGTATTCACCCCGGCCCAACACATAGGCTGGTACCCTGAACTTTCAGGTAGCATTTGGCTTTGAAGGTCATGAGATCTTACTCTACAAATGATGAGCCCCTTCCCGTGAGGCATAGCAAACGGAGCCAAAGTGCAACCCAGTTAAGCACCAGATCAAGCTTCCCTTCTTCAGTAGGGTATGGTTTGAAAACTGTGCATAGCTTCTGTTTGAAGCCAGTCCAGTAAGGAAAGTCCATGAAACTCTCATTTCCAGTTAACTGCCAAGAAAAAGCCAAAGATAGAGATGAAGCTCAAGAGAGCTAGAGAGCCATCTGAAAAGAATGGTTACACCCTGCAACATCCTCATTATCTGATCTTGAAAACATCTCTACGTGCATCCCAGCATGCAGCCAGCATCTGGGGGTGACAGTGACTCCTGCGCCCATTGGCAATCTGCAATGTCTCTGACATCTGTAATGTGAACCTCATTCTTTTGGGTTTGTGAAGCGGTGTCAACCCTGCAGAAGGAACCAACTGTGCCCTAACTCCCACTGTCCCCTTGGGCCCCTAGCATTCCCCCATGTGCACCCCTCCTGTGGCTTCTGATCCTAGGGAGCCCTCCTGCCCTGTCCAACACTCACATGAAGTGCATATTTCTTCTCCTGGGGCAACTTCTCCACAGAGAGTACATGACATGCCCACTCTCCAGGCACGGGGAGATCCTGCCAAAGTAGCAAGTCAGTGATAAGGACATAAAGTGATGAATAGAATTTTAGATCCTGATGGTAGACAGTCTGCAAAATCCAAGGGAGAATGGAATTGGAGGGGACCAGGGATCAGGATGTGGGCACGGAGCTTCCCTGCCAAGGGGGTGGGGGAAGTCACAGGCTGGGGGATGCACAGGATGATCCATGGGCCCTGTGCAGCTACTGGGTCACCCCCTTCTGCACCTCAGCCTTTGGCTTTGAGCTCTGTGATCGTCAAGATGTGCACAGTCTGTACTCGGGCTGGTAGAAGAAAGGACCCTGGGAAGACAATTGTAGACCCTTTGTGAGTGTAGGAAGGGGTAGGCTGGACACCCAGTCCAAGAGGAGCTAAAACTTGAGTCGAGAGTTGTGCAAGGAGTGGGTGTGAGGGTTGTGGGCAGTCACAGTCACGGCAGAGGTGGCTCTGTCTGTGGGGTGAGTGCCTCCCTGCAGGCACAGCACTGGACATATCAGAGATCCACATGAAAAGGAAAAGCTGGAAATGGCACTATGGTTCAAATGGTAGAGCATCAACCTTGAGCAAAAGAGCTCAGGGACAGTACCCAGGACCTGAGTTCAAGCCTCATGACTGTAAAAGAAAAAGAAGCAGGACTATGAGAGGGAACCTGGTACTCTCTTGGTCTAATCAGACACAAGAAGAGGCCGGGATAGGCTGTGGAAAAACACAGAAAATATCTTCCCCCAGCTCATCCTGTCCTGCATGCAGGGACAGCCATGTAACTAGGGCTACGGTGAGATCATCTTCACCCCTGTGCTGCCATCTGAATCGTAGGCCTCTGTCCTGGCATGGGGTGTCCTGATGGCTGAGCAGGTGCCCTAACCCTAGATGGAGAGCAGCCACTGACTGTGGTAGCTAAGGAGAGATCTGTTCCATAGCTATCAGGCCACCCAGCATGGGAGCCATAACCGCCCCTCACCCAGGTAGAGACCAATGGTTCTCCAGGTGCTACTAACATTGCCCCACCCCTAGCTCTGGGTACACGTGACATTCCCTCCACAAGGAGCAGGACAAAGTGAGGGATCAGGAAGCTGCCTATGGGCTTCAGATGATGGCCAGGCTGGCACTACAGATGGCCTCACTCTGTCACTACCTTCCCCTGCCTCCATCTTTCCTCCCTCATGCCTCTCTACCGCCCACCCATTAACCTTGGAAACCAATGAACTGGGCTCTCATCATTCCTCTCATCTCTTCACCCACCTTGCCATGCGTCCATCCCTCTGTCACTTCCACCCCACACACATCCCACCACCAGCCACCCTGTAGCTTATGAGGATCCCAGAGGAAGCTCTTGGTGAAGGGCTTGTGACCACAAAACAGTTACTATCACCCACTCGGGCCTGATCCACCACAGAATAAGAACAGCCAAGCAGGCACACACTGCAGCAGAGTTGCTCTGCTGCCACCCTGATTTCTTCATGGCCAGGACTTGGCTCTCTTCAGCCTCCCAGCTCAGTAACCAGAGCATTGTGCTTTCACAGGGCCATGGCTTTCAGTCTCCATGGACACAATGACATCAAGGTGATGCCAACTTCCCCATCTCTATCTACTGAGGAGGTGAGGTTCTCTTCTGTGACTCCATCCGCTAAGAGGCTCATGCAGATTTCTATCCTTTGCTCATCATGGTGACTCTTTGGTTAACAAGTCACTGCTGGGCTTCCAGTTCACCACATATAGAACCCATACTCCAACACTTTTCTTAGAAGGACTGATGACTTTTAAATATTATCTAGTTTTAAATTTCTACTTCCTTCTCTCTTTCATTTATATATTTCCCTTCCTCACATACTTCCCTTTTTTACCTTCCTTCTTTCATTCCTGGCCTTGAACTCAAGACCTGGAGCTTTTTCTTAGCTTTTCTTTGCTCAAGGTAGCACTCTAGCTCTTGAGCCACAGCTCTACTTCAATCTTTGTTCTTGCTCCAAACTGGGAGTATGAGTCTCATGCATTTTTCCCTTTGCTGGGTTGGTTTTAAACCACAATACTAAGATCAGGATCCTGAATATGCCTCGGATTACAGGTATTATCTAATCAAAACAAATTCCTGATTTCTTTTTTAGACATAATTAGTTCTTTCAGGTGAGCCACCAGCCACTCCTGCAAGAGCATTGCAGGATCCCAGCATTCATCTTGTCTCCAGTCTTATTCCATCCATCTCACAATGGTCATCTAAAACACCCTGCTGCATGCCTGAAGTCACAAGGAACGTTCTCAAGGCCATGAGAAGCCCCCTTAAGCTCTGCCTCAGACATGCCCAGCCCCCATCCCACTTCCACATGAGCATTTGTTTAGGAGAAATTTCCTGAGTACATCATCATCTTTTCCTCACCATTCAAATTTCATCTTTGGAGTCATTTCTCCCAGACAAAGAGGAACATGATCCATGGTTTGATAGCAGCTCCAGCTTCATAGTCCCAGCCACCAACACCCCCCATTACCCTGCCAGACACCTGAATTCAAAAACAATGTTTTCACTACAACTGACGCTTATCAAATGTTTTAACTTATACAGTGCATTAAAATAATTTTACTAAATGGAATAAACACATGGCATCAAGCTTCAGAATCTTTGCACCTGAACTTTTAGTGAATCACAGACACACCAGCATTTCTGTAGCCAACAGAAATCTTAGCTTTGAGATTTCAGCATTCCTGGTATCCAAGTTTGGATGTGCTTACACTGCCCTTAATGGGGCACTTCAATCACACAATCCCACAACAATCACTGTCATTTGACATTCACTGGTAGGTGGTGCTAGGAAAAAGACTGATGTGCCAACTCCATGCTGGCTTGACCTATGCCATCTTCAAACCTGGAGCAAGTGGGGCTCCTCTCTCCATGACATCTTTTGTGTACTACCCCAGGAGGACCTTTACCTTGAGACAAAATTGTGAAGACTATCTCTACCAGCAAAGATTCCAGTGAGATGTGCCTACATGGATAAAGCTAAAATCTCACTAAAGTGAGGTTGTTGGCAGTGCTGGAGCCTGAACTCAGGGCCTGGGCACTAAGCATTTGTACTCAAGACTAGCCCTTTACCACTGGAGCCCAAAATCCATTCCCAGCTGTTTTTATTTTTGGTAGTAAGAATCTATCAGACTTTCCTGTTCTAGGTGACTTGGAACTTCCATACTCAGATCTCAGCCTCCTGACCAGCCTGGATTAAAAGTGTGGATCAGCCATGCGCCACACCTGAGGAGTTTTGCCAGCACATTTTTTCCCAAAAATTAGAAGAGGAAGATGTGGGAGGGTTGGGCTCATCCTGCCCTGCATATGAAGGAGAGCATCAGCGCCTGAACTTCATTCCCTGTTGTAGGCTGGTGGAGGAAAAGGAAGCAAATAGGCACAGGCTGGCAGCAGATGCCACAGAACAACTTGTGACCAAGATTCCCAGAGCAGACCTCAGAATCAATGACAGAGTTGGATCTACCCAGTAACAGAGGCAGTGGTGACACCTGAAACTGCGCGTTTGAGCCTTTGCTGCTAGTAAACAGGGCCACCTATGTCTCAATGAGAAAGGTGAGATTTTGGTGGAGAAGGTGAGATTAAACATTATGTATCATGCCAGAAGACAGACTATAAGGGGTCTTTTATTATTCCAAGTGAAATTTTGGATTTCCTCTTCTGTTTCTTTAAAGAATGACATTGGGGTATTGATGAATCTTGCACTGAATTTGTAGATAGTCCTTATCAAGATTGCCATTTTTACAATATTACTTCTTCCAAACCAGGAGCATAGGTTTTTGCATTTCCTCAGTTCTGCGTTAATTTCATTCTCCAGAGTTTATAGTTCCATCAAAAATGTGCTTTACATTCTAAGTTAATTCCTAGGTATTTTATTTGCTTTGATAGCAAAATGAGTTGCTATCCTGATTCTTGCCTCATTCCTCTCATTTGTTGGCATATAGGAAGGCAGTTGACATTGATGGTTAATTTTATACCCTGCTACCTTACCAAAGTTTTATATCTGCTCAAGCAGCTTCGGAGTAGAGTCTATAGGCTTCTTTAAATACAGAATCATGTCATCTGTAAGGAGAGAAATTTTCAGTTCCTCTTTCCCTTTTCCTCCTCACTCCAGTTAGAATGGCCAAGATCCAGAAATCTAATAACGTATGCTGGAGGGGATGTGGCCAGGAGGGATCACTACTACACTGCTGGTGGGATTGCAAACTCGTTCAACCACTATGGAAAGCACTATGGCAGTATCCCAAAAAGACTAAACACAGAGCTCCCCTGTGATCCAGCAATTTCACTACTTGCCAATCGTCCAGATAGGACATACTAAATTCACTAGAACAATAACATTTATCACAGCACTATTTACTATAACAAAGGTATGGAACCAACCCAGATGCCCGTCAGTTGATGAGTAGATCAAATATGGTATTTTTACACAATGGAATTCTGTGCTTCTGTCAGAAAGAATGACATAGACGAATTTGTAAGGAAATAGAAAGACTGTAAAGTTTAGAAATTAGTTTCTGTCTCCTTCTCTTTCTTCTTCTCTATCTCTGTAAAATTTAGAAGTTCCTGTTTCTCTCTCTTTTCTCTCTTTCTCTCTCTCTCTTTCTGTCTCTCTCTCTCTCTCTCTCTCTCTCTCTCTCTCTCTCTCTCTCTCTCTCTCTCTCTCTCTCTCTCTCTCTCTCTCTCTGCAATCCTTAGGCTTGAACTCAAGTAGCCTGAGCTACTTTTGCTCAAGGTTAGCACTCTACCATTTGAACCACAGTGCTGCTTCTGGCTTGCTCTTTTCACGTAGTATTGAGGAATCTAACCCAGGCCTTCATCCTTGATAGGTTAGCTCTCTACCACTAAGCCACACAGTCAGCTTTTAGAGGTTCCTGACAAAGGTTTTCCTACATGCTATTATTTCTTCTGTGAGTGCTCTTAATGCTTGCTGAAGGTTGACTTTGTTTAGAAGACTTACCCTAATGCTCCCATATACAGAGATTCTATATATAGCTAAATGTTTTTCATTACTCAGAATTTCTCTATTGTGTATGTTCTGAAATGTACTGAAGACTGACTTCTGATTAAAAGTCATTGCACATTTGTTCTATTCATTAGTTTTCTTTTCTTCTATGGGAATCAGGTTTGTGATGAACACAGAAGTATTCCTTCCAGGTCAAACACTTTCCACATTTGTAATATTCATAAGGTTTTTCTCTCCTATGTGCATTTTATACTTAGTCATGCGTTCATGATGGATTTTTCATATTCTTATATTCATACGATTTTTACCCTGTGTCTGTGTGGTATCATGCAAACTCAACTATGAGTTCTTCAAAAAAATTTCCCTTTCATTTTATTCATAGGATTCTATCCTGTGGGTGTTTAGTGATAAATCTTGACTTGTGCCTTCTGGGGAAAAGACTGAACATTTGCTACATTCATTAAGGGTTTTATCTTGTGTTGGTTCTGTGACACAAGCTGAGTTTTCTTCCACAGAATAAAAAGTCTTTCCTATTTATTACATTGCTAAGGCTTCTCATATGTGTGAACTCTCTTATGCTTCCTGAAGGGTGAATACTGCACGAAAGAC
The DNA here is from genome assembly GCA_024803745.1 of Megascapheus bottae. Classification (NCBI taxonomy): domain Eukaryota; kingdom Metazoa; phylum Chordata; class Mammalia; order Rodentia; family Geomyidae; genus Megascapheus; species Megascapheus bottae. Next base: position 151,014 of record JANJXV010000487.1, on the reverse strand, counting down.
TTTCAACTTTGGTTATATTCCTAAGGTTTCTAATATGTGTGAATTCTGTTATGCCTCCTGTAATGTGTGACTTCCATCTGAAGGTCTTACCACATTTGATGCACTCGTACAGTTTCTCTCCTGTGTGTGTTCTCTGATGCAATTTGAGGGAAGACTTCCATTTGAAAGACATTCCACATCGGTTACCTTCATAAGGTTTTTCTCCTGTTTTAATTGTCTTATGCATGTTGAGGTTTGGCTTCTGTGTGAAGGACTTTTCACATATGTTACACTCATAAGGTGTTTCTCCTGAGTATATTCTCTGATGAACATGGAGTTTTACCTTCCATTTGAAAGACTTTCCGCATTCACTACATGCATAGGTTTTCTCTCCTGTTTGTGTTCTATTATGCCCATCAAGATATGATTTCCACTTGAAGGTCTTTCCACAATTGTTGCACACATAAGGTTTCTCTCCTGTGTGTGTTCTTTGATGCAATTTGAGGGAAGATTTCTGTCTGAAAGACTTTACACATTGGTTACATTCATAAGGTTTCACTCCTGTGTGTATTCTCTGATGAACACGAAGTTTTCCCTTCCCTTGGAAAGACTTCCCACATTCATTACACTTATAAGATTTCTGTCCTGTGTGTGTTATTTGATGAACTCGAAGGTGTATCTTCTGGGTGAAAGACTTTTCACATTTGTTACATTCATAAGGTTTCTCTTCTGTGTGTCTTCTCTGGTGCAAAGTGAGGTATGATTTCAGTCTAAAAGTCTTCCCACATTTATCCCATTCATAAGATTTCTCTGCTGTGTGAGATCTCTGGTGTGTGCTGATTGCTGAATTCTGGGCAGAAATTTTATTACGTTCCTCATATTCATAAGGTTTGTCTTCTCTTGGAGATCGAGGTTGGAGCGTCAGGTCTGACTTCTCAGAAATTAATTTTCACACTTGATGTACGCATCACATATCTCAGGATATTTGCTCTGAGGTATTGTAAGGCGTATTTCATTACTGAAAGATTTCTCACATTCACTACATGTATGAGGAGGCTCTCCTGTGTACATTTTCGGATGTGTAGTGATGGTCGGTGTTAAGTACAATATTTTTCATCACACAGTACATTTAGCAGTTTTCCTCCCTCCCTGAAGAATTTTTTGGGCAGGGAGAACAGAATTATGATACTGCAGATCTTTTGGACTGTCACAATCATGAATAAAATGCTCTGAATATCCGATGGATTTTTTAAGAACAGGAGACATACGAGATCTTTATGCAGTATGCATCTCATCAGGCTTAGGAGACAGAAGCATGTACTGACACTTTATGAACTCCTCAGTCCTCACACCTAAGTTGTTACCGTTATTACTAATCAGCCCTGGATTATGTGTAGAGCTCAAATTTAAAGTTGTTGCAAATCTCACGTTTTCCTCCACTTCGATACTACTTGCAACTGCTACTTCACAAAGACATTCATGTGGACTTTCCTGGCATGTCTTGAACACATTTTCCATTACCTGGACATCTAAAATGAGTCATAGAAAAAAAGACACAAACATACATGAGATACAAATATTCCTTACTGTAAAGATAATGACTTTACTTTCCCATCCTAAGTGTTGGATATTTTAAAATATAAAAGTGGAAATTGATTTGTGAGAAATATATGCTTTTCTCCCTAACCTATTAAGAAAATGATATTTTACAATGACCAACAATGTTTTTCTGTGTTTTAGTTCTCTTTTTATATCACAGGAAATATTTATTGAAATTACCCATCTATGTATTGCTACAATTTTAAGCTGAATACTACCTATAATATACCTGCAGCTGTTTTTTTTCAAATACTGTTTTGTTTATACATTGAGGAATAGCTGCCTTTCTTTTATTTTTGAGAAATACTCTAAATATTGTGCTGTTTTGCATCTTTTTAAAACTTTCTTTTCTTTTCTTTTCTTTTTTTTGTAGTTCATAGGCCTCAGCCCTGTCCCTGAACACTTCAGCAGAAGACTATAACCCCTATTTTTGAGCTACAGCCCCACTTCCTGTTTTCTAGAGTTAACTACTGATAAGAGTCTCAGGTCCTGAGTACCAGATAGGATTACCTTACCCAGTTTCAATGCTGTTTGCTTATTAACCATTAATTGAGGAACACGAATTTTTTCTAGATTCAGCGGCCACAAGTTTGGTTTATATGTCTGTTTGCCTTTGATCCAAGCAAGAACGATTCTTGAGAGTAAGGTCTTACACCTATATCCCTTCAGTTACAACTTCTCACTAAAGTCTCAATTTAGGTATTTGTGGGAATTTTGAAATTTATTTCTTTCCATTTGAAGTCTTATAAAAATTCCTTTTCTAACACTCCTGTCCCTCAGAACCATGGAAGACCAGAAAATCCGCAGCTCATTGTCTAGTTAATTTTCTTATGTTGATTGAAACTTTGTTGTTTTTTTTTCCTTCCATTCCTGGGTTTGAACTTAGGACCTAACCACTGTCCTTGGGTTTTCTCAAGACTAGAACCCTACCAATGAATTCATTACTTCCTGCTTTTTCTATGTATGTTGTAATAAGTAATAAAACCTGTGTCTTTGTGCATGCTAGGCAAGCACTCTACCACTAGGCTCAATTTCTGGTGGAAACGTCTGGTTTTGAATACCAGTCTCTTCCTACCAGCATAAAGATATTATCCTTATCAGAGAATAATGCCCTGACTTATTCCTTGTTTGCTCAATCATTTATAGTCTTAGTTTTAAAGAAATGAAATATCTTTCTTTCTTTCTTTCTTTCTTTCTTTCTTTCTTTCTTTCTTTCTTCCTTTCCTTCCTTCCCTCTTTCTTCCCTCTTTCTTCTTTCTTTCTTTCTTTCTTTCTTTCTTTCTTTCTTTCTTTCTTTCTTTCTTTCTTTCTTTCTTGTTTTGCGGTCATGGGACTTGAATTCTAGACCAGGCTGTTCTTCCTGAGCTCTTCAGCTCAAGGCTACTGCCCTATGTCTTTAGACTCAACCCCACTTCCCATTTTCTATTGGTTCATTGGAGAGAAGAGTCTAAGGTGTTTTTGTGATAGGTCAGTCTTTGAACCTTGATCCTCAGATCTCAGCCTCCTAAGTAGCTAGGATTACAGGCATGAGCCACGGGCTCATGGCTTTCTCATTTTATTTTGTTTCACAGTGATTTCTACAGAGAAATCTAACTTTAACTCTACTGCCACATAGAATTCATCATATCACCCTATGATTCTTGGTGCCGGGGGTTTGGGCTAGCATGCACAAAGACCTGGTTCAGTTCCTTGGTACTACATACAAAGAAAAAGCCAGAAGTGGTGCTATGACTCAAGAAGTAGAGAGCTAGCCTTGAGAAAACCCAAGGACCATGCTCAGGCCCTGAGACCAAGCATAGGATTGGGAAAAGAAAATGATTCTTGATTCATTCACAAAGAATTCCATAGGTTCCACACAGGATTTAGGGTAACTAAGAATATTATTGCTCAGTACATCACAACATGAACTTACCAATGGGGCTCAGGCTCCAACATCAATATGAAGATTCATTCACTCACCTGTGATATTCTTGTCAGAGGAATTTCCTATCCAGAGTTCTGCACAGTGGTCTAGCTTGTCAATTAATACAGGTTTGGGAACACAGGGCCCTGTAAATTAGAAACAGTAGAGAATTATTGCTTATGCTGTGTCATCATTGCTTTAAGTTCGCAGACATCCTACTCACAAGTTATCTATTAAATCTTTTCTCTCATTTCTCACTGGCTCCATGGTTGACTTTTCCCCAGCTCTGGATTCATTTTCTATGGCATAAACTTAGCTGTCTTGCTCAAGGCTAGAAAAATACCAGTTTGAGTCCCACCTCCACTTACATGCATAGGTCTTCATGCATGCTAGGCAAGCACTCAACAACAAAGTCAAACTCTTGACACTCCACTAACATTTTTGAGGGGTTACTTGGAGTTATAGAGTTTCATGGCAATTTTTATGCCATTACTGGCTTCAAATTAGAATTCTTAGATTTCTTCCTCCTGAATATTTTAAGATTACAGGCATGAAACATTGCACCTAGCGCCAGGTTTCCATTATAAACTCACTGTTTAGTGATTTGTAGATCCTATTTCCAATAATGATATATATTCTATTCTGGATGGTTTATCCACTTACAATTACTGTGTAAGTTTGGAATGTCGTCTCCATTAGAGGAAACATAATTTAGAACTGTTGTCAAAGTATCCTGAAGGTATCCTGAAGAATGAGTACAAAATTACCTTAGGATTTCTTTAGAAAGTAATGATACTTCTCAGGGCCTGGAATCTTTCATTTAAATAGTATTGAAAGTTTGATAAACATTCACGTATCTGCAAAATAACAAGGCACTTGGCCTTGCAAGTGAATTTGACTTTTGCTCACCTAAGGACACCAGGTTGCTGTAGGTCTCCAGCATTACATCTCTGTACAGGGTCCTCTGACCATTGTCCAGATGCTGCCACTCCTCCCAGCTGAAATCCACAGCTACATCATCAAATGACAACAGCTTCTGGAATGGCACATTTTCATCAAGTAATTAGCACTGAGTTATAAACACACCATGTCTGGAATTTTATTCTTTTTTTGTTGGAATTGTATTCCTTTACTTAAATCTTTAGACTTACATGAAATATTGACCTGAAAAGCTTAGGGATGGTGCCTAGGCCCAGAGTTCAAGTCCCAAGATCCACAAAAAAATAAAAAGGCAAGCCATGTGTTGGTGGCTCACGCCTGTCATCCTAGCTACTCAGGAGACTGAGATCTGAGGACCATGGTTTCAAAGCCAGCCTGGCACAAAATTCCATGAGACTCCTTTCCAATTACCCACCATAAAATGTTTAATGCCTTGTGGCATATCATGGTAGAGCAATTGTGGTATCGACAGAAATAAGTCGGGGGAGTAGATTTAGGTTATAAATGGAATTATTCCATTGAAAAGGAACTACATTATATGATGACATATGCTGATACTGAGAGGATATTGCAAAATCTTAGGGTATCAAGTAATAATACTGTGAAGTACACCCAGAATGTTAATGTTCTATGTCTGGCATAATAATCACTTGGGGAAGAAACTTTTTTTTCTTTTTTTTTTGGCTGGGGGATTTGTAAGGCTTGAACTCTGTGCCTGGGCACTGTTCCTGAGCTCTTCAACTCAAGGCTATCACCCTACCTATGAAGCCACAGTGCCATTTCCCATATTCTAGTGGTTAACTGTCGATGAGAGTCTCATAGACTTTCTAATGCCCAGGCTGGCTTTGAACCAAATCTTTAGATATCAGCCTGATATCTGAGTAGCTAGGATTACAGGTAGAAGTCACTGCACCTGGCAAGAAATTTATTTCTTGCTGTTTTATACTACAAATTTACTGTATGTTTTACTTTTTCAAAAAGACTGAGGATGACCTTTGTTCCGTGTATAATGGGAAGAGGGGTAGGGAGCTGTGAGCAGAACAACTGAGGGGCAACACTCAGGGTAGGACAATAGCCTTAAACTAAAGAGCTCACGGCCCAAGGTCCAAGCCCCATGACTTTCGCCACTACCCCACAAAAAAAAGGGAAAAAAATTGGAGATTGGAGAGGATTTTCTAAAAAGAATATATAGAAATAGTAGTTCAAAATGTAGAAAGAAGTTCAATATTAACAGTCATGAGAAAAATTAAAATTACAATGAAATCATTACTTTAAGTATATTAATATAAATATAGTTTTAAACAAAAAGATCCACATACACACACACAAACACACACACACACACACACACGCATACAAAAAAACAACTTTCAAAGTCTAACTATTACTGGGAAGGTAGTGAGAAAAAGTAGAACTTTGGAATAGTTCTGCAAGGAATATAAAACAATCAAAAATTGCGTGGAGAGTGCTAAAAAAAGTGCTAAATATAGAATTACATAGAAATATGGTCCAACACTTCTATTTCTAGATTTGTACCTAATGGAAGAGAAAGCAGAGACTAGAACAAATATGTGGAGAATCCATTCACAACTATTAATAATAATCCAAAGATAGAAATATGCAAAACAATGCATTGAAAAGGAAGAACATTTTACTATATTTTACAGATGAATCTTGATTACAGTAAACTAAAAATACAGCAGTCATAAAGGAAGAGCTAGGGTATGTTTTCCCTTCTAGAGCTTCCAAGGATCAACAAACCCTTAGAGCCAAAAAGCAAGATGGTTCCAGAGAATGGAGTAGAGAGGAACAGGAGCTGAATGTTTAATGATTATACATGGAAGATGAAAATTGCTCTAGATGGGTAGAATGAAGAGAGAACTGTACCCTAAACAATGGTTATGTAGCCACACAGGATGGGACACACCTATACTCTCTGATCTTGGGAAACTCAAGAAGGATTTCTAGCCATCCTGGGTGCATGGAAAGATCTATCATAAAAACTAATGTGGAGGGGCTGGGAGTTTGGCATAGTTGTAGAGTGCTTGTATGAAGACGAAGGTTCAATTCCGCAGTACCACATACACAGAAAAAACCAGAAGTAGTGCTGTGGCTCAAGTAGAAGATCACTAGGCTTGAGGAAAGCTGAAGGACAGTGCTTAAACCGAGTTTAAAAAAACCCAGAAAGCTGAGCATGATGGGGTGGTGGCTGACTTCTATAATCCTAGCTACTCAGGAGGCTGAGATCTGAGGATCAAGGTTTAAAGCCATCCTGGCACAAAAAGACCTGAGACACTTATCTCCAATTTACCTTTAGAAAATGGGAAGTGGGGCTTGGCTCCAGGGTAAGGTGGTAGCTTGGAGCTGAAGAGCTCAGGGATAGTGCCCAGGCTGAGTTCAAGATCTATGACCCACCAAAAAAAACCCAAAAAACAAAAAATAAGATGGAAAAAATTGGATTCTGTGAATTTTATCAGGCATATAAATGTCTTTTTTTACGGTTGAAATAACAAATTGTTTGGAAAAAAGTTTTTACCTAGAAATGTACACTACAAATGGAATTAACAACAAACACAAAATATGCAAAAGATACAAATTATCACAATATGGGTATCCTGCTTCTGTATCTTTCACTGACTCCTGTTCAAATGAGTCACATATTCTGAATCATTTCTCCCAGTCGATATATGCCACAAGTGTTAGCTTGTACTGTACTTCTTGGGAAATCAAAAGCAAATATTAAGCAAATGTGTGTTAGATTTTGTCAACAGTGATATTTCAAATATAAATCCCTACTCATTGCATTATTTAATATCAATACCGGAATCTAACTTACACTGGCAGAATCTTCAATCTTTTGAGAATCTTCAAAAGGGTGTGTAAATATTTAGGATCGTTATGTCTTCCTGGAGGAAAGATCCCATTAGTAGTATGTAGTAACCTTCTTTGTCTTTTCTTACTAATTTTAGTTTGAAGTCTATTGTATCTGATATGAGGATGGCAACTCCAGCCTGTTTATGGGGGCAGATAGCTTGATAGAGTTTATTCCAACCTCTCACTTTCAAAAGATGATTGTTTTGGGGTAAGATGTGTCTCTTGAAGACAGCAGAACGATGGCTCTTGCTTTTTGATCCAACTAGATAGCCTATGCCATTTAATTGGAGAGTTAAGTCCATTGATATTGAGAGTTAGGATTGAGAGATATTTATTAGGTCCCACCATTTTAAAAAGCTTTTAGTAGGGCCTGTGTCTTGACAGTTCTTGTGGTCCTTAGACGGTATGCTGTTTAGGTGCCATTTCTTTCCCTATATTGCATTTATTTTGGTTTTCTATGTATAGAGCATGTTTGAGAATTCTCTGTAGTGTTGGTTTTGTTTCGACATATTGTTGCAGCTTTTCCCTGGAATGGAATGTTTTTATTGTTCCCTCAGTTATGAATGAGAGCTTAGCTGGCTACAGTATTCTTGGTTGGTAGTTATTTGATTTAAGGGCATGACATATATGCTTCTAGTCACTTCGTGCTTGCATGGTCTCTTCTGAGAGATCTGGGGTTATTCTGAATGGTTTGCTTTATACGTTACTGATCCCTTTTCCCTGGCTGGCTTTAGGATCTTTACTTTCGTTTCTATTGATGCAGTTCGGATCACAATGTGGCGGTGGGATGTTCTTTTCTGGTCAGGTCTGTTTGGGGTTCTAAAAGCTTCTCGTATCTGGATGGGCCTGCCCTTCTGGATATTTGGGAAATTCTCTGAGATGATTCCCTGAAGTACATTTCCAATACCATTGACCTCTTTCTCCACGCCCTCCTCAATACCAACTAGCCTTAAATTAGGCTTCCTAATTGTATCTTGGACCTCCTGAAGCGCTCTCTCATATTTCCTAGATTTGGATTGACTCATTTTCTGTTCTTTATAATACCTAAATTATCTTCAGCCACGGAAATTCTCTCCTCTGCAATGTCTAACCTGCTATCAAAGCTATCTACTTTATTTTTCATCTCCCTTGCTTCTAATTGCTCACTTTTGACGCCTTGCATCCCTTGTTTTAGATCATGTATGGATTTCTTTATCTCCTTGATTTCCTTTTGAGTGGTTAGCTCAGTAGCTTTATTTTCTTTGGACATTTGCTGGAGTTTGGTCACGTTTTTATTTGTGGATTCTTTGAATTCATCCATCTTTCTTTGAAAAACCTTTATTATGGCCTCAGTTATGGCTTCTTCTTTTTCACTTATCACCTTGTTTTTGCTTTCCTCTTGTTCAGGTATGGCTTCCTCCATTATCTCTTTCTTTATATTTTCACATTTTTCATTAATGATGTTTATCAATTGCATTTGTGTAGCAATTGGAAGACTCTCCTCTAGGTTTGCCAGTGACTGTTCCATTGTCTGTTTACATTGGGTGGGGGATGTTGTTTCTTGATTTGACATTTTTCTTGAGTTTCTTGTTCTGCCCATTTGAAAATGGGAGCAAGATTACTACTAAATACGATTATAGCTTTTCAGATATAACCAACCTAGACCTCTGTAGCTGGCAGACACTAGATGTTCACAAGTTTTGATTGGTATTATCACTCTTTCTTTTTATGCACTTACAGACCAGTCTAATACAACCACTGATAAGCGATTTATACCCAAAACAATAAGCCTCTCAATCCAATCTCTATTGTCTTTAAGTCCCTCTGAGCCTAGAGAATAATTAACCACCTACATATACAATATTGCTCAACAGCCATCAAGTGTAGATCCGTGCAGTATAAGGGTTGAAAGAGGAGCAGAGGTACAGAGATAGAAAAAAAGAATGAGAGAGGTCAGGGGAGGTGCAAGAGGATTAACGTAGGAGTGTAAGAATATTGTAGTAATGAAGAAAAGTTATAGCATAAGGATTACTGACATAAGTTGGTAAGTAGGTAGCATATTTGAGTACAAAGTTTGGAAAGTACTGGAATAAAACTTATGTGTTGCTGCACGACTAGCTCTTAGCCCAACCAGTGGCCTCACAGTGGACCATGGGATGGATCTGTTTTTCTTGTCTACGTTGAGGGAAAGGGCTATTTCACAAGATGCAGAAGCGAAGATTTCAGAAGCAAATGCTGTGAGTGAATTAGCTCGTAAAAAGCATTTTTATTTTCTTTTATCTTTCTGCCAGTCTTGGGGCTTGAATTCAGGGCCTGAGCACTGTCCTCGTGTTTTCTCAAGTCTAGCCCTCTGCCACTTGAGCCACAGTGCCACATCTAGATTTTCTATCTATGTGGTACTGAGCAATCAAACCCAGATCTTCATGGATGCTAGGCAAGCACTCTACCACTATGCCAAACTCTCAACCCTGACATAGTAATTATAAAGTCATCATCATCATCATCATCATCATCATCATATCCAAATATATTTTCTCCTACAAAGAATGAACACTTAACTGTGTCTAATGCTTTTTTTTAATTTCACTAATTCTTCTGTGTTTTTCCCTCTTGCATTTTTTACACATGACAGCAAAGCTAATCATCAGGAAAAAATTGATTAGGATACAGAAACCTAATAATGTCCTAGTAGATTGACGTCAAAAATATGTGCAAGATGCCCAGTGTGTTTGACCTAGTGGGAGAGTCCTTGGCTACCAAGCAGTAAGCCTCAGGTTTGATTCCTCATTACCACATACACAGAAAACGCTGCAAGTGGTGCTGTGGCTCGGTGGGACAGCTAAAGCCTAAAGAAAGCCCAAGAACAATGTTCACACTCTGAGGTCAAGTCCCAAGACTAGCAAAAACAAAAAAAATTCGACAAGGGGCAAAATGCAGGCAGAGAAGGCACTGTGAAGCAAATGTTTTGTAAAGGATGAGGGCAATATTGACCCTTAAGTTTGGATCTTACCTAAGAAAGGCTCCTTGAGCCTGAGACCAGACTGGTAGTTGGGCCTAGTGGAAGACATTGGGATTGGACAAATAAGGTGTGCTGTATACTACATCCACATGTATATTGTGAGACTGGAGGAGAGATTCAGCCTCCAGTATGTCTTTGGTGAGGTCTTTTGTGAGCAAGGATCTTTGGTCATTGGGCCCTGAAAGGTGGCCCTGCCTCCCTCACAATGGAACAGAACATGGAACCCTGGTAACCAAGTCACTGTAACTAACAACCAGCTCAAGCCAGCTCACTTGGCCTGTGGCTCAGGAGGAAGAAAGATGTTGCTGTGCTGTTGCCAAAGGTCAGGAAACTCGAGTCTCAGGCATGGAAGTTGTGGATGTCTTACTCGAAGATGTACATGCTAGATCATTGGCAAGCCACAAATCCAGTATAACAGAACTTTCTCTAAGAAGAAGGCCAGGAAAATCCAGGGCAACCAGATGAGGTAAATTTCTAAGAAGAAATGTATTTGACCCCATCATCCTCCCCACACACTACAACTTTCTTTTTTTTTCATTTTTTATTGTAATTGGTAAAAGGGTTAGATGATATTTGCCAGATAGAAGGTGCATTAATTCACATACATTGATACCCTTTCCCATGCCTTGGTACCCATTTTCCTCCAACCCCACACCCCCCACCCATCTTGGTTTTCCCCCCTTCCCTATCAAATTTCAAATATCCAAATACAAATAAATTCTATATATCAGATAACAAAGTGAGATACTATACCAATATGGGATAACCAAGGGACAGCAAGCGAGATGAAAGACAACATAGTATATTAAGGACAACAATCATTCATTATATGGCTTTTGTGTCAATATCCTGGAGGTCCTTTCAATTAGCTTCACATTATATGGCCTTATATATGGCCTTTTGCTCAATTGCCAATCTCTGCTAGTAGAGCCCAAGGTTTCTACTGATTATGACGAATGAGGGAAACCACTGAGCCTAAGTTCCTTTGAGTCTGGCTTACTTCACTTAATATGTTTTGTTCTAAGTCTTTCCATTTCCTAACAAATGGGGCGATGTCATTCTTTCTGACAGCAGCATTGAATTCCATTGTGTACAAATACCACAACTTGTTGATCCACTCATCAACTGAGGGACATCTGGGTTGGTTCCATATCTTTGCTATGGTGCATAGTGCTGCAATGAACATTGTTGTGCTAGTGGGTTTAGTATGCCCTTGTTTCTGCATTGTTGGGTAAATGCCAAGTACTGGAATTGCTGGGTCATAGGGGAGTTGTATGTTTAGCGTTTTGAGGCACTGCCGCACTGCTTTCCATAGTGGTTGAACGAGTTTGCACTCCCACCAACAGTGTAGTAGTGATCCCTCCTGACCACATCCCCTCCAGCATCTGTTGTCATTCATTTTCCTGATCCTGGCCATTCTAACTGGAGTTAGGTGGAATCTTAGACTTGTTTTGATTTGCATTTCTTTTATGACCAGAGATGTTGAGCATTTCTTCATGTGTCTATAGGCCATTTTTGTTTCTTCTTCAGAGAAGACTCTCTTTAAGTCTTTGGCCCATTTTGTAATGGGATGGGTGTTACTTTGGAGGTTAGTTTTGGAGTGATTCAATTTTTTGAGCTGTTGATATATTTTAGGTATGAGGCCTTGTTCCGTTGTTTGGGTGGTGAAGATCTTCTCCCACTCTGTAGGCTTCCTGATTAGTTTACTAGCTATATCCGTTGCCATACAAAAGCTCTGCAGTTTAATGCAGTCCCACTTATCCAGCCTTTCTCTGATTTGTTGTGATTCTTGGTCCTTATTAAGAAAGTTTCGACCTGTGCCAAGGAGGCCTAGTGTATCTCCTATTCCTTCCTGTAAACTTTTCAGTGTGTCAGCTTTTACCTCCACGTCTTTGATCCATTTGGAGTTAATTCTAGTGCAAGGTGACAAAGAAGGATCCAACTTTATTTTTCTGCAGGTGTTTAACCAGTTCTGTCAGCACAACTTGTTGAAGAGGCTATCTTTCTTCCATTCTATTTTTTTGGCTCCCTGGTCAAAGATTAGGTGGCCATAGGTCTGTGGTTTAATATCTGGGTCCGCAGTTCTACTCCATTGGACTTCAGGCCTGTTCTTGTGCCAGTACCAAGCTGTTTTGAGAATTATAGCTCTGTAATAGAGCCTTAAGTTTGGAATTGAAATTCCTCCAGCGCTGTTCTTTCTGCTAAGAAGTGTTTTTGCTATACGGGGTCTTTTATTATTCCATATGAAATTTTGAATTGCCTCTTCTATGTCTTTAAAGAATGACATTGGGATGTTGATGGGTATTACATTGAATTTGTAGATAGCCCTTGGCAAGATTGTCATTTTCACAATATTGATTCTTCCAATCCAGGAGCCTGGGAGGTTTTTCCATTTCCTTAGTTCTGCTTTAATTTCCTTTTTTAGGGTTTTAAAATTTTCATCTAAACGGTCCTTTACATTCTTAGTTAAGCCAATTGCTAGGTACTTTATTTTCTTTGAGGCTATTGTGAAAGGATTTTCTTTCCTGATTATTGCCTCGTTCCTCTCAGTATTGGCGTAAAGTAAGGCAGTTGATTTGTGAGGGTTGATTTTATGGCCTGCTACCCTTCCAAAGCTTTGAATCAGCTCAGGGAGCTTGGGAGTAGAGTCTATAGGATTCTTTAAATACAGAATCATGTCATCTGCAAAGAGGGATAGTTTTATTTCCTCTTTCCCTACTTGGATCCCCTTTATGCTTGCTTCTTGCCTTATTGCACTGCCAAGGAATTCTAGTACTATGTTAAAAAGGAGTGGAGAGAGTGGGCATCCTTGTCTCATTCCTGATTTTAGAGGGAATGGCTTTAGATTTTCACCATTAAGTATAATACTAGCAGTGGGTTTCTCATACACAGCCTTTATTACATTGACAAATGTTCCATGGATTCCTAGTTTCTCCACATCTTTTTACATAAAGGGGTTTTGGATCTTGTCAAATGCCTTTTCCGCATCTATTGAGACAATCATGTGATTTTTGTCATTGCTCCTGTTGATTTGTTGAATTATATTAACTGATTTGTGTATGTTGAACCAGCTTTGCCTCCCTGTGATGAATCCAGTTTGATCATAGTGTATAATTTTTTTGATGAGTTGTTGTAGAAGGTTGGCCAGTATTTTGTTGAGAAGTTTTGCATCGATGTTCATCAAAGAAATGGGTCTATAGATCTCTTTCTTTGATGAATCTCTGTCTGGTTTGGGGATGAGGGATATGCTGGCTTGACAGAATCAGTTTGGTAAAGAACCTTCATTTTCAATTTCGTTGAAGAGCTTGAGGAGTATTGGTGTGCGCTCTGCTTTGAAGACCTTATAGAATTCAGCTGTGAATCCATCTGGCCCTGGGCTCTTTTTAAGTGGAAGTTGTCTAATTTCCATTTCTATTTCAGAGCCTGAAATAGACCTGTTGAGTTGGGTTAGCTCTTCTTGGTTCAGTGTGTGTATGTTAATATTGTCTAAGAATTCACCCATTTCTTCTAGATTCTCAAATTTGTTGGCGTAAAGGTTTGAGAAGTGCTCCCTCATGATATTCTGGATCTTGGTAATTTCTGTCGTGATATTACCATTTTCATCTGCGATTTTGTTTATTTCGATATGCTCTCTTCTTTTTTTGGTAAGATTTGCTAAGGGCTTTTCAATTTTGTTAATTCTTTCAAAGAACCAACTCCTTGTTTTGTTGATCCTTTCTATAGTTTTTTTATTCCAAATTATTTAATTCTGCTTTGATTTTAATAATTTGCTTTCTCCTAATGGGTTTAGGGTTGGTTTGTTGCTCTTTTTCCAGGAGGTTAAGGTGAGACATTAACTAGTTGGTTTGCCATTTTTCGAACTTGCTGTTGTAGGCACTCCGCGCTATAAATTTTCCTCTGAGTACTGCCTTTGTTGTGTCCCTAAGGATTTGATATTTGTGTGCTCCTTATTGTTAAATTTCATAAACAGTTGGATATCTGTTCTGATCTCTTCGATTACCCATTGTTTTTGATTCAAAAATGTGTTGTTCATTCTCCATGAGTTACAGGGTTTTCTTTGGTGGAGATGTGTGTTCAGCTCCAATTTGTTGCCTTTATGGTTTGAGAGTGTGCATGGAATAATTTCAGTGTTTCTGAATCTGTCCAGGTTTGCTTTATGGCCTAACATGTGGTCTATTTTGGAAAATGTTCCATGTGCTGCTGAGAAAAACGTATATTGTGGTGTTACTGGGTGGAATATTCTGCAGATGTCTGTTAGATCTAGTTGGTCTATATAGTTGTTCAGTTCTAAGGTTTCTCTGTTGAGTTTTTGCCTTGTTGATCTGTCCATAGGTGAGAATGGTGTGTTAAACTCACCAACAATCACTGTATTTTGATCTATGTATGGTTTCAGTGTAAGTAAAGTTTGCTTGATGAAGTTTGGAGCTCCGGGAATGGGTGTGTAAATATTTAGGATTGTTATGTCTTCCGCTGAGGAAAGATCCCTTTAGTAGTATGTAGTAACCTTCTTTGTCTTTTCTTACTAATTTTAGTTTGAAGTCTATTGTATCTGATATGAGGATGGCAACTCTAGCCTGTTTATGGGGGCAGTTAGCTTGATAGAGTTTATTCCAACCTCTCACTTTCAAAAGATGATTGTTTTTAGGTAAGATGTGTGTCTCGAAGGCAGCAGAACGATGGCTCTTGCTTTTTGATCCAACTAGACAACCTATGCCGTTTAATTGGAGAGTTAAATCCATTGATATTGAGAGTTAGGATTGGGAGATATTTATTAGTTCCTACCATTTTTAAAAGCTTTCAGTAGGGCCTGTGTCTTGACAGTTCTTGTGGTCCTTAGATGGTATGCTGTTTAGGTGCCATTTCTTTCCCTATATTGCATTTATTTTGGTTTTCTATGTATAGAGCATCTTTGAGAATTCTCTGTAGTGTTGGTTTTGTTTCGACATATTGTTGCAGCTTTTCCCTGGAATGGAATGTTTTTATTTTTCCCTCAGTTATGAATGAGAGCTTAGCTGGCTACAGTATTCTTGGTTGGTAGTTATTTGATTTAAGGGCATGACATATATGCTTCCAGTCACTTCGTGCTTGCATGGTCTCTGCTGAGAAATCTGGGGTTATTCTGATTGGTTTGCCTTTGTAGGTTACTGATCCCTTTTCCCTGGCTACCTTTAGGATCTTTCCTTTCGTTTCTATTGATCCAGTTCGGATCACAATGTGGCGGTGGGATGTTCTTTTCTGGTCAGGTCTGTTTGGGGTTCTAAAAGCTTCTCGTATCTGGATGGGCCTGCCCGTCTGGATATTTGGGAAATTTTCTGTGATGATTCCCTGAAGTATATTTCCAATACCATTGACCTCTTTCTCCACGCCCTACTCAATACCAACTAGCCTTAAATTAGGCTTCCGAATTGTATTTTGGACCTCCTGAAGCGCTCTCTCATATTTCCTAGATTTGGATTGACTCATTTTCTGTTCTTTATAATACCTAAATTATCTTCAGGCCCTGAAATTCTCTCCTCTGCATTGTCTAACCTGCTATCAAAGCTATCTACTTTATTTTTCATCTCCCTTGCTTCTAATTGCTCACTTTTGATGCCTTGCGTCTCTTGTTTTAGATCATGTATGGATTTCTTTATCTCCTTGATTTCCTTTTGAGTGGTTAGCTCAGTAGCTTTATTTTCTTTGGACATTTGCTGGAGTTTGGTCACGTTTTTATTTGTGGATTCTATGAATTCATCCATCTTTCTTTGAAAAACCTTTATTATGGCCTCCTTTTTGGCTTTTCTTTTTCACTTATCACCTTGTTTTTGCTTTCCTCTTGTTCAGCTATGGTTTCCTCCATTATCTCTTTCTTTATATTTTCACATTTTCCATTAATGATGTTTATCAATTGCATTTGTGTAGCACTTGGAAGACTCTCCTCTAGGTTTGCCAGTGACTGTTCCATTGTCTATTTACATTGGGTGCGGGATGTTGTTTCTTGATTGGACATTTTGCTTGAGTTTCTAGTTCTGCCCATTTGAAAATGGGAGCAAGATTACTACTAAATACGATTATAGTTTTTCAGATATAACCAACCTAGACCTCTGCAGCTGGCAGACTCTAGATGTTCACAAGTTTTGATTGGTATTATCACTCTCTCTTTTTGTGCACTTACAGACCAGTCTAATACAACCACTGATAAGGGATTTATACCCAAAACAATAAGCCTCTCAATCCAATCTCTATTGCCTTTAAGTCCCTCTGAGCCTAGAGAATAATTAACCACCTGCATATACAATATTGCTCAACAGCCATCAAGTGTTGATCCGTGCAGTATAAGGGTTGAAAGACGAGCAGAGGTCCAGAGATAGAAAAAAAGAATGAGAGAGGTCAGGGGAGGTACAAAAGGATTAACGTAGGAGTGTAAGAATATTGTAGTAATGAAGAAAAGTTATAGCATATGGATAACTGACCTAAGTTGGTAAGTAGGTAGCATATTTGAGTACAAAGTTTGGAAAGTATTAGAATAAAACTTATGTGTTGCTGCATGACTAGCTCTTAGTCCAACCAGTGGCCTCACAGTAGACCATGGGATGGATCTGTTTTTCTTGTCTACGTTGAGGGAAAGGGGTATTTCACAAGATGCAGAAGCGAAGATTTCAGAAGCAAATGCTGTGAGTGAATTAGCTCGTAAAAAGCATTTTTATTTTCTTTTATCTTTCTGCCAGTCTTTGGGCTTGAATTCAGGGCCTGAGCACTGTCCTCGGGTTTTCTCAAGTCTAGCCCTCTGCCACTTCAGCCACAGTGCCACATCTAGATTTTCTATCTATGTGATACTGAGCAATCAAACCCAGATCTTCATGGATGCTAGGCAAGCACTCTACCACTATGCCAAACTCTCAACCCTGACATAGTAATTATAAAGTCATCATCATCATCATCATATCCAAATATCTTTTCTCCTACAAAGAATGCACACTTAACTGTGTCTAATGCTTTTTTTTTAATTTCACTAATTCTTCTGTGTTTTTCCCTCGTGCATTTTTTACACTTGACAGCAAAGCTAATCATCAGGAAAAAAGTGATTAGGATACAGAAACCTAATAATATCCTAGTTGATCGACGTCAAAAATATGTGCAAGATGCCCTGTGTGTTTGACCTCTTGGTAGGGTACTTGGCTACCAAGCAAAAAGCCTCAGGTTTGATTCCTCATTACCACATACATAGAAAACGCTGCAAGTTGTGCTGTGGCTCGGTGGGACAGCTAAAGCCTAAAGAAAACCCAAGAACAATATTCACACTCTGAGGTCAAGTCTCAAGACTAGCAAAAACAAAAAAAAATTCGACAAGGGGCAAAATGCATCAGAGAAGGCACTGTGAAGCAAATGTTTTGTAAAGGATGAGGGCAATATTGACCCTTAAGTTTGGATCTTACCTAAGAAAGGCTCCTTGAGCCTGAGACCAGACTGGTAGTTGGGCCTAGTGGAAGACATTGGGATTGGACAAATAAGGTGTGCTGTATACTACATCCACATGTATATTGTGAGATTGGAGGAGAGATTCAGCCTCCAGTATGTCTTTGGTGAGGTCTTTTGTGAGCAAGGATCTTTGGTCATTGGGCCCTGAAAGGTGACCCTGCCTCCCTCACAATGGAACAGGATATGGAACCCTGGTAACCAAGCCACTGTAACTAACAACCAGCTCAAGCCAGCTCACTTGGCCTGTGGCTCAGGAGGAAGAAAGATGTTGCTGTGCTGTTGCCAAAGGTCAGGAAACTCGAGTCTCAGGCATGGAAGTTGTGGATGTGTTACTCGAAGATGTACATGCTAGATCATTGCCAAGCCACACATCCAGTATAACAGAACTTTCTCTAAGAAGAAGGCCAGGAAAATGCAGGGCAACCAGGTGAGGTAAATTTCTAAGAAGAAATGTATTTCACCCCATCATCCTCCCCAGACACTACAACATTCTTTTTTTTTTCATTTTTTATTGTAATTAGTAAAAGGGTTAGATGATATTTGCCAGATAGAAGGTGCATTAATTCACATACATTGATACCCTTTCACATGTCTTGGTACCCATTTCCCTCCAACTCCACAGCCCCCACCCGTCTTGGTTTTCCCCCCTTCCCTATCAAATTTCAAATATCCAAATACAAATAAATTCAATATATCAGATAACAAAGTGAGATACTATACCAATATGGGATAACCAAGGGACAGCAAAGGAGATGAGAGACAACATAGTACATTAAGGACAACAATCATTCATTATGTGGCTTTTGTTTCAATATCCTGGAGGTCCTTTCAATTAGCTTCACATTATATGGCCTTATATATGGTCTTTTGCTGTATTGCAAATCTCTGCTAGTAGAGCCCAAGGTTTCTACTGATTATGATGAATGAGGGAAACCACTGTGCCTAAGTTGCTTTGAGTCTGGCTTACTTCACTTAATATGATTTGTTCTAAGTCTTTCCATTTCCTAACAAATGGGACGATGTCATTTTTTCTGACAGCAGCATAGAATTCCATTGTGTACAAATACCGCAACTTGTTGATCCACTCATCAACTGAGGGACATCTTGGTTGGTTCCATATCTTTGCTATGGTGAATAGTGCTGCAATGAACATTGTTGTGCTAGTGGGTTTAGTATGCCCTTGTTTCTGCATTGTTGTGTAAATGCCAAGTAGTGGAATTGCTGGGTCATAGGGGAGTTCTACGTTTTGCCTTTTGAGGCACTGCTGCACTGCTTTCCATAGTGGTTGAACGAGTTTGCACTCCCATCAACAGTGTAGTTTGATCCCTCCTGGCCACATCGCCTCCAGCATCTGTTGTCATTCATTTTCCTGATCCTGGCCATTCTAACTGGAGTGAAGTGGAATCTTAGAGTTGTTTTGATTTGCATTTCTTTTATGACCAGAGATGTGGAGCATTTCTTCATGTGTCTATAGGCCATTTTTGTTTCTTCTTCAGAGAAGACTCTCTTAAGTCTTTGGCCCATTTTTAATGGGATGGGTGTTACTTTGGAGGTTAGTTTTGGAGTGATTCAATTTTTTGAGTTGTTGATATATTTTAGATATGAGGCCTTTGTCCGTTGTTTGGGTGGTAAAGATCTTCTCCCACTCTGTAGGCTTCCTGATTAGTTTACTAGCTATATCCGTTGCCATACAAAAGCTCTGCAGTTTAGTGCAGTCCCACTTATCCAGCCTTTCTCTGATTTGTTGTGATTCTTGGTCCTTATTAAGAAAGTTTCGACCTGTGCCAAGGAGGCCTAGTGTATCTCCTATTCCTTCCTGTAAACTTTTCAGTGTGTCAGCTTTTACCTCCAGGTCTTTGATCCATTTGGAGTTAATTCTAGTGCAAGGTGACAAAAAAGGATCCAACTTTAGTTTTCTGCAGGTGTTTAACCAGTTCTGCCAGCACAACTTGTTGAAGAGGCTATCTTTCTTCCACTCTATTTTTTTGGCTCCCTGGTCAAAGGTTAGGTGGCCATAGGTCTGTGGTTTAATATCTGGGTCCGCAGTGCTTCTGCAATGGACTTCAGGCCTGTTCTTGTTCCAGTACCAAGCTGTTTTGAGAATTATAGCTCTGTAAGAGAGTCTTAAGTTTGGAATTGAAATTCCTCCAGCGCTGTTCTTTCTGCTAAGAAGTATTTTTGCTATACGGGGTCTTTTATTATTCCATATGAAATTTTGAATTGCCTCTTCTATTTCTTTGAAGAATGACATTGGGATGTTGATTGGTATTACATTGAATTTGTAGATAGCCCTCGGCAAGATTGTCATTTTCACAATGTTGATTCTTCCAATCCAGGAGCATGGGAGGTTTTCCATTTCCTTAGTTCTGCTTTAATTTTCTTTTTTATGGTTTTAAAGTTTTCATCTAAACGGTCCTTTACATTCTTAGTTAAGCTAATTTCTAGGTACTTTATTTTCTTTGAGGCTACTGTGAAAGGAATTTCTTTCCTGATTATTGCCTCGTTCCTCTCAGTGTTGGCATAAAGTAAGGCAGTTGATTTGTGAGGGTTGATTTTATGTCCTGCTACCCTTCCAAAGCTTTGAATCAGCTCAAGGAGCTTGGGAGTAGAGTCCATAGGATTCTTTAAATACAGAGTCATGTCATCTGCAAAGAGGGATAGTTTTATTTCCTCTTTCCCTACTTGGATCCCCTTTATGCTTGCTTCTTGCCTTATTGCACTGCCTAGGAATTCTAGTACTATGTTAAAAAGGAGTGGAGGGAGTGGGAATCCTGAATGCTACCCCCTAGCACTTTAATGCAAAGCTTTGGGCTGTGGCATTTTAAGCACAATTCAACGCTCTGTTTTTTGCTGGTTAATTAGAGGTAAAAATCTTATGGAATTTATTGCGTGGCTGATTTTGAACTGGAATCCTCAGTTCTCAGCTTATCTTGAGTGGCTAGGATTACAGTACTTTTACAGCATGTATGCTCATACACATTGCTTCTGATCCAAACACTCATTGTTCAAGTTAACTAACAAGATGTGAGGAAAGATGATTGACTGTAATTTACTAGATGGGCTTACAGTGAGTGTATATTTCCACTTCCACTCTGAAGCCAGGGAAATGTTTCTGGTACATGTTTCAGCTATCTCCCAAAGAGGAAATAATGTGTGAGTACGTTTGCTAGTATTTCAGATAGGAGATGTACTTTGGTGTTTGGAACCTGTTGAGCAGAGTGTATCAGCTGGGGTGTGATAACAGAGATGATGTTTCAGACAGGAATATTTTCATAACAGACAGACTTAATCCAGATCCTTGGATTTCAGGCCTTGAGAAGATAGAATTACAAGTGTGAGCTGCCACCAGCACCTGGTTCATTTTGGAAACCTTAATTGCTTCTCATTTGTTCCTTTCCTTTTTTGGAAGATTGATCTAAGCTGGCTGATTGTGCATCACAATGAAGTGATTGGCCTCAGAAATTGCAAATATTTGTTTCATCAGCACGGAATGAATGAAAGTTGATCTAAACCCAATAGTATTTTCCTTCTGATAAATAGGGAACTTACTTATATCATTTTCCTTGCCTTTGCTTTCCCAAAGCAAGCAACATGTTTCTTAAAAACTATACTTCATGAGAATATTATAATTAGAAGCTATCTTCTGCACACTTCAGAATAGTCCTTGCATTTATAAACTTATATTACAATATTAGGTAGAAGAATGGTGACTGTTAGTTTCATAACTATTTCATATTTTTTACTCTTTAAGGCTCATTAACTCAAGAAGGGATTAAAGACATTTAGATAATAGTAGATCATAGCTGCTGCTGATTTGATGTGTGTGCAGATGATACACAGATTTATTAGGATTACTCAAAAGTTTTGTTCAAATTTTCAGTAGTAGACTGCTATGCTAACGGGAAGGTGATAGTAATGACGCTGAAATTCTATGAATCAGCTATGAAGCAGAATTTCAGGGGAGAGTATTTGCTAGGACTTAATTTCTAAGACGCATATCAAGAATATTGAACTATAGCACCAAATGATGGAGGACTCAACGTCACATTTTGTTTGTTTTATGCAAGTCCTGGGACTTGAACCCAGGGCCTGGGAACTGTCCTTAAATTTTTTTTTGCTTCAGGCTAGTGTTCTACCACTTGATCCACAGCTCCACCTCCAGATTTTTGGTAATGAACTGTAAATAAGAATATCATGCAATTTGTTTGGGCTGGATTCAAACCTGATTCTGTGTAGATAGGATTCCAAGTGTGAGCGCACAGAGCCTGGCTAGTATCATTCATCATTCAAGTCATGGGACTGCAATTCTGCAACTGGGTCTTGTCACTGAGCTTTTCAGCTCAAGACTACTGCCCTATCCCTTGAGACATAGGGCCACTTCTGGGTTTCTGGTGGTTAATTGGAGATAAGAGTCACATGGACTTCAGTGCCCAGGCTGACTTTGAACTGCTATCCTTGGATCCCAGCCTCTTGAGTAGCTACATTTACAAGTGTGAGCCACCATACCCGGCTAAATTATTTTTAAGTTAATTTTTTTTGTTAAGTCAATATATAGTTGGCATACTGTTACACATGTAATGAACACATTTCTTAAGAAAATTGTTATCCCCTCCCTCCTTTTTCTCTGTTTTCCTACCCTCAGCCCCCTCTCCACCCAGATTGTTCAGCTCATTTCCGTTTAGTGTCTTCCAAGTATCACTGTTCAATTGGTTCACCCTTTTTCCTTTGTTTTTTTTTTTACCATTTTATTATACCCTCTCCATTCCCCAAATCACCTAAATCTATGTACAAGACACAGTGTACCCGAATTCAACACAGTGACTACAGAGAATAAAACTAAAGGGAAAAAGAAGAAAAGAGGTAAAAAGCAAAGAAAATGAAAGAACATCATACAGTACCTTAGAAGCAACAACACTGAAAAAACAAAACATAAAACCTTGGGCTGAAAATGAAGCTTGCCTAGCATGTATGAAACCCTGGATTCCATTCCTCAGCACCACATAAACAAAAAACTGGAAGTGCCACTGTGACTCAGCTGGTAGATTTCTAACGTTCAGCACAGAGTGTCTCCAAGTGACAAAAATCTGTCACATTTAGGTCAGGCTTCAAAACTTTGCTAGGAACCAGTTACGTGATTTGGAAGAAAGTCCAATTTTCAAAAAATCACTAGCCAGGCGCTGGAGGGTCATAATTGTCATTCTACTAGCCAGAGAGAAGGTGATTCAAAGCCTTTGCAAGCAAAAAAAAGAAAACGAAAAAAAACTGTAAGATCCTTCTCTCCACTTAGCCACCCAAAAACTAAGTGGAGTTGTGGCTAAAACTGGTACAGCATTAGCCTTGAGGAAAAAGAACTAAGAGACCTTGCCCAGGTCCAAAGTTCAAGCTCCCCACCAAGAAAGAAAAAAAAGGAGTCCAGATACCTTAATTTAAAAAGTATATCTGGATATCTTAGTAGATTTTTCTGATCTTTCCTCATTCATCTCATGGAACCACATAATCTTGATCCTGATCTGACTAAGAGCCTGCATTGTGCTTAATAAATTCATTCCACATATTCCAGTAGAATTTGGACAGCTAACAGCCACTTACCAATGCTTTATTCTACGTTTAGGCCAGTATGTCTTCATACCATCTACACAGTCAGCTATATCATCTTTTCAGAAGTATCATTGAGTGTAGAACACTCAGAACTAAAATAATTGCATAAAGATGTAATAAAAACCCTTGATTCATTAAGAAAATTTCTGTACCACTTAGAGCAAGTACATTAGTGGTATTTACCTCTAGCCTCTTTTTAAAAAAATTTATTAACATTGAATTTTACATCATATTTCAAATGTCATGTTTAACCAACAAGTATTCAAGAAGGGAATCGCTATACAATCACTGGCACATAGATTTTAGAATATAGTAAAAATTAAGCTGAGTCATTGTATGTCATAGATACAGATTAATCTATAATAAGACATATGTCTATAGAGTGTATAGTCTATCCTAGATTTTTATATCTATGTAGTTATGTTTATATCTCCAAAATTATGTCCAGAACTTTGGGTATCAACTATTCAATCATTGCTCTACTACTGTTTGAAACTAATATCCATATATTAAGGATACCATGTACCTTTTGTTCCTTGGTCTTGACTTATCTCACTCAACAGGATTCACTCTAATTTCATCCACTACCCCAAAAATGCCATTATTATTTTTTTCTGTGCAGATCTTCTTTTTATGTATTTATTTTTATTGTAATTTATAGAAGGGTTACATTATATTCACCAGATAGAAGGTGCATTACTTCTCAAACTTTGATACCCCATGTAATGATATGGTCCCCATTTCCCTTCCCCTACCCCCACTCATGTTCATTTCCCCCCTTCCCTATCCAATTTCAAATAACCAATTAGGCACATATGAAATATATCAGAAAACAAGGTGAAATATTGTAACAATATGATATAACCAAGGGATAGCTAAAGAGATAAGAGATCACATAGTTCATTAAGGACAACAATCACTCATTATATGAGTTTTGTTTCTTTATCTTGGAGGTCCTTACATTTAGTGTCATACTATTTGTCACGATGTCTCTAGATTTTGTTCTATTATAAATCTGTGGTAGCAGAGCCCAAGGTTTCTACTGAATTTGACAAATGAGGGAGACTCTTGGGCCTATGTTCCTTTGAGTTTGGCTTACTTCACTTAATATGATTTTTTTCCTTTTCATCCATTTCCCCGAGAATGCCATTATTTTATCTTGTCGGTTGGCTATGTATCATTACATTGTGTGTGTGTGTGTGTGTGTGTGTGTGTGTGTGTGTATCACATTTTTTGTAGTAGGGCATCTGGTTGTTTCCATCATCCAACCTCATTTTCTACAGATATTTTTATAGTCTCTTTTTTATTTTCAGGGTAATGTATAGAGGGGTTACGATTACATTTACAGGTAGTGGACTGCATTACTTCTCACACATTTATTCCACTCCACATGTTTTTGTCCCCAGTTCCCTCTCCCCTCCCCTTCCCAATCATCTTGTTTCCCCCCTTCCCTTTTCTATTTGACATAAACAAATAAACATATATACAATATGCCAGGGAAAAAATCAGATACAGTAACAATCTGACATTAACCAAAGGGCAAAATAAGAGATGAGAAATAACATAGTAGTTTAAGGACAAAAATCACACAAGATTAAGAGCAACGATGACACAAGATATAGCTCTTCTTCCCATATACTAGAGATCCTTTCATTTAGTCTCATCCTATATGACCTTATATACCTAGGTTTTTGAGTTATTGTAATCCTCTGCTAGGAGAGTCCTAGATGTGAACTAATTGTTACAAATGAGGGAAACCATTGAGCTTATGTTTCTTTGGGTCTGGCTTGCTTCACTTAATATGAATTTTTCCAAGTCTTTCCATTTCCTTACAAATGGGGCGATGTCTTTCCTTCTGATGGCAGCATAGCATTCCATTGTGTGTAAGTACCACATCTTCTTGATTCAGTCATCTACTGAGTGGCATCTGGGTTGGGTTCATAGCTTTGCTATGGTAAATAGTGCTGCAATGAGCATCATTGTGGTAGTGGCTTTAGTATATCCTTTTTTCTGGACAATTGGGTAGATGCCAAGTAGTGGATTTGCTGGATCATAGGGGAGCTCTATGTTCAGTCTTTTGAGGAACCACCACACTGCTTTCCCTAGTGGTTGAACGAGTTTACACTCACACCAACAGTGTAGGTGTGATCCCCCCTGGTCACTTCCCCACCAGTATCTCTTATTATATTTTTTGATAATGGCCATTCTGACTGGAGTCAGGTGGAATCTCAAAGTTGTTTTGATTTTCATTTCCCTTATTGCTAGAGATATGGAGCATTTCTTCATGTGTCTAAAGCCCATTTTAATTTTTTCTTCAGAGAATACTCTTTTAAGTCTTTAGCCCACCTTTTAATAGGATGGTTGTTTCTTTGAAGATTTGTTTGGGAGAGATTCATTTTTTTCAGCTATAGATATATTTTAGATAACTACATATATATTTGTAGAAAAAAGAATGGAAGCCATCATGCTGGCTCACAACTTAATTTCAGCTACTTAGGAGGCTCAGGACTTAGGATCACAGGTCAAAGCCAACCAGGGCCCTACAGTGTGTGAGATCAAACTCTGTGAACATACAATGACTGTAAGAGGAATCTCACTGCCTGGGAATGTAGCCTAATGGTAGAGTGCTCACCTAGAATGCATGAAGACCTAGGTTCTATTCACCG